>CM029392.1:5071005-5157878 GCA_017165825.1 Hepsetus odoe
CTCTCTCTCTCTCTCTCTCTCTCTCTCTCTCTCTCTCTCTCTGTATGTGTGTTTTTGCAGGATTCTGCATTCCGTCAGTACTCTCTTCGCTGTGTGTTGTCTCAGGATGTGATGTTACAGGAGGATGTGGAGCTAATCGAGCTTTTAGATCCCAGCGCGCTCTCTCTGGGCTCATCTACTACTGTCTGCCCCACTGCCATCGCATCCCTGTCTGCACCACGCTACCTCTCACCACCATCTATATGGTAGCCTAAAGTATATCATTCAAAGTATAATCTTTCAAACAACATGAACTTTTACAATAGGGATAGAATAGTCAATATATTATAGAAAATGTACTGACACCATATCATCATAAAGTAGGCTTTGCCTGACACAGGCATTTAACAAAACTGCATGTTTTACACTGTAGGTACAGTGCATCAAGAAAGTATTCCTAGGGCTCTTTTATTTTATTTTATTTTTTTTGTTACAGCCTTATTCCAAAATGAATTTAATCCATTTTTTACATCAAAATTCTACACACAATACCCTTTAATGACACACCTTAATAAAAAAACTAAAGTAAAACATATACATAAGTATTCACAGCTTTAGCTCATTACTTTGTTGAAGCACCTTTGGCAGATATTACAGCCTATTTCTCCCCTTCTTCTATGAAGAACCTCTCAAGCTCCATCAGGTTGGATGGGAAGCACCAGTGCACAGCCGTTTTCAGATCTCTCCTGAAATGTTCAATCGGGTTCAGGTCTGGGATCAGGCTTGGCCATTCCTTTATCTTTGCTGTGTGCTTAGGGTCATTGTCTTGTTGGAAGATGAACCGTCACCCCAGTCACTGTAGGGATGGTATGACCGGGTGACGAGCGGTTCCTGGTTTCCTTCAGACATGACACTTGGCATTCAAGCCAAAGAGTTCAGTCTTTTTTTCATCAGATCAGAGAATTTTGTTTCTCGTGGTTTGAGACTCCTTCAGGTTCCCATTTGACAAACTCCAGGTGGGCTGTCATGTGCCTTTTACTGAGGTTAGGGTTAGACTTCCATCTGGCCACTCTGCCATGCAGGCCTGATTGGTAGAGTGCTGCAACAATGGTTCTCCTCTCTCCAAAGGGCAACGCTTGTGCTCTGTCGGAGTGACCCTTGGGGTCTTGGTAACCTCCCTGACTAAGGCATCTCTTTCCAAAGCACTCAGATTGTCTGGGCAACCGCTCTATGAAGAGTCATGGTGGTTCCAAACTTCTTCCATTTACAGATGATGGAGGCCACTGTGCTCTTTAGGATCTTTAATGCTGTAGCAAATTTTCTGTAGCCTTCCCCAAATCTGTGCCTCGATAAAATTCTGTCTCTGAGGTCTATAGGCAATTCCTTAGACTTCATGGTTTGGGACTTTTTTTAACTTGATCATTATGGGGTATTGTGTATAGAATTTTGAGTTAAAATTTTATTTAGTCCATTTTGGAACAAGGCTGTAAAAAAGTGGAGCGCTGTGAATGCTTTCCGGATACACTGTACACATTATCCACATTAATTCGGTGCATGCATGTATGAAGGTCACCATAGAACTTTATTCCTGAAGTAAAGAAAATCAGGAATATACTGCAAGTTTCTACTGTTGGCATAATTCTAATATTGTCTTGTTCAATTCATATTAAAGTAAAATTCCTGAAAAAAAATCTTAAGCATTACACAGCAGCAAGTATTTACCTTGTGTGGCTGGTTGTGTTCACAGGGATGTCTCCATGTTGGTCGGATTGGTGGCCGTCCTGCTTGCAGTTTGGTGTTCTTGTCCTGAAGATGGGCAAGCCCTGCTGTGGTTGTGCGTGTCTGTGGTTTGTGTGTTGTGTGTGTGTCGCAGTGTGTCTCTGTGGCGTAAGGCAGGGCTACAGCGTTATGTTCAGTCTCAGGCAGTCCAGCTGGAGAGTCTGGTGATGAACAGTCGAGCACTGACCAGCCTGGCCCGCAAGTCACTTCGCCTTATCCAGGAGACTGAAGTCATTTCTCGCGGATTCACCCTGTAAGTGTGTACTGTTTTGCATCCAATGGCTGTCTGATTTTGCTTTTTGGGTTTTAATTCTTAAACTGTTTGGATCCACACTTCAGTTTAGAGTTTATTCATTAGTTGCATAGTATATACAGAATTATTTGTAACATCAGATGTATTCTTGATTATTACTGTACTTAAAGTAATTAATTTAAATTTTGAAATGAAATTTAACCTGGCTATGTAAGTATGGTAACCCCAGCATTGTCCAAGAACTCCTAAGGTTGACACAAAGTTGTAGCCACATGGCTATACGGGTGCAACATGTCTCATATAACAACTATTTAATCACATTGTTAAGTCTTGCTGCACCCTTGGATACTGTAGCTGTGTCTTACAATCCATGGAGCACACCATCTCGAAATTCTCAGTGCTTAGAATTAATACATGCAAAGTTGAATAGGTTTTTTTTTTTTTTTTTTTTTTTTTTTTTTGTAATTATTCTGCTGCATTGATTTTTGAGGCCACATGCAGAGCAATTCAAACCAAAGGCAGTCACATGTATGGTGGTGCAAAAGCAAAGCTTACTTACTTATTTACTGTTGGGCATTGATTTTTCCAGTTTAAAACATAGTTTTCATTACAGCATACTTTAAAGTTCTGAAAGTTCATCCATTCCTCCAGAGCCTATGTACTGTTCTATGCTTCAAATGAAAACACAGTATTTGGGAAAGGAGAATATAGTGCAGCACATCATGAAGATGACAAGCAGCACTATGTGGCACATAACTTGCATTTTTTCCATGCTTTACAAGTCAGTAATTGATAAATGTAGTTTAAAGAGTAAATCCTTAAGTCCAATAAATAATTGTCTGTTGGTTAGTGGTTCCCTGCCTGATGCTGGTTCATTTCATTGTTCAGGGGTCATTAGTCATGTGCTGTGGCAGGAGCCTCGTTTGTGTTCATGTTGTTTGTGACTTTAGTCTATTTGACATTCAGACAGCGTAGCTGGTTGATATAAGGGTTGTGAAATTTGCCTCGGGGGAAGCTATGCATTGGGCTGTGTGTGAACTGGTGGACAAGCTACCTTAACTATGAATTTATCCATTTATCAGTTGACAGAAACAAACAGCTTAAAGTCTTCATGGTTTTCTTTTTTCAGTCTCAGAAATGAACTAAACATGATTATTATCAGGCTACAGATGGAGCAAATCAGCCCTTAGCCAATTTAACATGTGCACAAAAACACAAATGCAAGATACCTTGAGAGAAAACAGCTAATGTAATGGTTTGTGTTTGTACAGTTACCTGTTGTCATTCATGGCATGTGTTGCTTATTTGTTGCTGTGCTATATGTAGTTCATTAACTGCTGTGAAGTGATGCTAGTGCATGTTGGGTAATCTAACTTGTTATGCACCTATTAGGGTTTTTTGGTGTGTTTTTGATGTTCTTATATGTCAGTTATTTGTGCATGCTTTGTTTATATGTTTCTATTTTATAAGCATTGTGTGTGTGTGTATGCTAAGTATTATTATTTTGGATGAAGAACATGTATTTGATTTCTATAATGTGTGAAATTTGTAGGATATGGTGAGAATGTGTGAGATTGCCCTGGATATAATTAGTAGTACATGTCAGTATATCATGCATGTGAAGCTGCATTTAACTGAAGTGAGTGTACGTTATGTCATTTGTGTTGTTTTTGTAATGTGACTACCCTGATGGTTTTCGGACGTCTGCACAGTTGGATCACGTTTCACTTGTCAAGTTTACTCGACAGGGTGAGTGCGGCCTGTCCCTTTAACAGGGCGGGGCAACTGCGCAGCCAGCAGCTGATTGGTCTGAGGAAAGCAGCCTACCAGAGTTTACGGTGCGCCTTCAGAGCCTCACGCCTCGCTACCTGCATTATGCTCAAATCATATCCTTCTTATAACTTGAATGCCTTGTATCTATATATAAAACCCTACTCCCTTTGATCTGGCCTGGGACGAGATGGATCGAAAAGTTCTAGATTAGTGTCCAGAATTAGAACTGTTTACATTATTGAAAACGTATTGGGAAGTATGAACACAAGATATTTTCAAAAATTTCCATTAATCTGTAATATTTAGCCACTCATGCTCATTAGCATACACTTTTAATGTAAATTATTGCCTTGCACTTCAAAACCAGTTGGGTACATTTTGTTATTCCAGTTTTTTCACATATTCTTTTTGGTAAAGTAGGGCATCTTTTTATATATATATATATATATATAATATTTTTCTTTTAATCCAAGTGTGGGCCCATATTTTTTCCCCCTGTAGTGTAGTGCAAATTATTTGCTAGAACACTACTGGAACATGTTGTGATGTTGTGATTTTGCCACATGTGTTTAAACTGTTCAATCCTTAACTGTGAGTTGCCATACGTTTCCCCTGAACTCTGAGATTGACAACGTTACCAACTACGTCTCAACTGTGCCCATCAGAGAGCTGGGCCTGGGTCTGGGGGCAGAGCATCTCTCTGATGAACAGGCACAAGAGCTGACCAATGATTACAGCCTTCCTGCCCTGAAGGTCAGCAAAACAATCTGTGATATGCAGAAATTTCCCATTCAAACGCAATCAAACGAAAGGCTTGCTGTGCATTGTTCATTCTATAGGATTACACTGGAGCTGCCAGGCTAATGTGGCAAACAAGTAACTCAACTATAAACATGGAGCAAACTGCATGCAAGTCATCACACACTTTTCTCAAACATCAAGTTGTTGAGCAATGTCAAAAAGACTTGCTTGGAGAGTTTCTAACACTACACAGCATTCTGTACGTTAATTTAGGATTGCAGTGTGTGACATTAATTATTGTGTTTCAAGCTTTTATTAGCTGTAGATCCATTGCTCTAGGGCAAAACTAAAGAAACTTAAGTTTGTTAAAGGATAATATTATCTTTGTTTATAATAAAAGCAGCATTAGTCTCTTCTTTCAGTTTGTATACTGTACTGTAGTCTAGCAAAACAAGCGCACACGATCCTGTTAGCTACTGCCAACCTACTGTACACTTTTCTTGTTCAGCTGTTGTTTCAGTTGTGGGTGGGGCAGAGTTCAGAGTTTTTCCGTCGATTGGCTCTGCTCCTGTCCTCGGGGAGGGAGGAGCCAGACACCAAGCCCCGCCCACTGGCATACAACAGTGTGGCTACCATTGCTAGTTCCCTCCATCCCACCCTGGCTGGTTGCCTGGGTGACCTACAGCGCAGCTACAACTTCCATCGTTACTTTGAGACGCAGCATCAGACGCAAGCCTCAGGCCGGATGGAACGTGCTAGGCAGAAATGCAGAGAGCTCAACTCACTGCACACATCTGTCCGCAGCCTGCAACTCCACCTCAAAGCCCTGCTCAGCGAGTATGAACCTTCATATGTCTGCTACTCCTTTTTATACCTCACTGATGATCTATTCACAAATTAGTTAATATTTGCTGGTAGTTTATATATTTTTATTCACAGAATTATGAATTAAGCAACTGTATTAATATTAATTAAAATTAAAAAAGGCTTGTTTAAAGGCAGGTTAATTTTGTTAAACTGTAATGTACTAGTGACCATGCTGAATTGTAATGTGAAAGCAATGTAATTATTGATGTTCAATCCCATTAATAATTGGCTCTGGTTTGAGTTTATCTTTGTTGCAATGATGTCCCCTAGATGAAGACTTTGTAGGTAAACTTGCGTAAACTTAAAGTGCTAATATATAATGAGAATAATATACATTTCACTGGTTTGTTGACATCACATTACTTTGAATCATGTCTCACTCTCTCTTTACTCAAGGGTGATCATCCTGGAAGATGAGCTGGAGAAACTGATGGTTGCTAAGGAGACAGAGGAGGTGACATGTGCTGGGTACCAAGAGTTGCGGGAGCGGCTGCACCTCCTGCAACCCCACATGCAGGCCAGCTGCTGCTGCTGGGATGACATGACCGCACAGGTGGAACGTATGCTGCGCAGGGTTACCAGCTGTCCAGGTCAGGACAAATAGTCATGTGAAACCTGTTGTTGTCTGTCTATTTATCTTTCTGCCCTTCTGTCTGTCTGTCAGTCTATCTCTGTCTGTTTATCTTGATTCCTGTCTGTTTGTCTGTCTGTCTGTGTCAGTCATTAACTGTCAGGGTAGGTGGATATAGGCATGTATTAATGCAGGGCAGGACAGTTCTTAAATGAACTACTGCCTACTATAAAAAAAAAAAAAAAAACGTGTTGTTTCTGTGTCAGGGGACTAGTATTCTCCAGGAATCTCAGTGATTCATTAGAATTGCAAGCATTATCAGAAATTGTGGCTTGGGAGTTGAGCAGACACTGGGAATTTACTTGAGTCAGGTGTAACTTTTGAATTAGGACAACCTTTGCTTTATGTCTTGAAACACCTGTTCTTGTGTCTGATTTCTCACTAAATTAATATTTTTCACATAACTGAAATTTGCAGAGAGATTATGTAAAAACTGTCAGTTTTATGGGCCCACTCCTTACCGAATTAGATACCTAAATGTATTTTTTGTACGTTGAAATCCAACCTGTAAAGTGTGAATTAAATCTAGAAGCAACATACACATGACTCCACTTCTTTTGTCCATAGTGACAAATTAAAAGTTCTAATATGAATGTTACTTTTAAGCCTGCAACTGATTCATCATTCATAACATAGTAAGTTTTATGTTTAAAACTAATTGCTTTTGAATAATACAGCAAAGTTAAAGTTCCCTAACCAAGGCTTTCATTAAGATGGTTATCAGAGTTTCACAATTCAGCATCTTTTTTTTATTGGATTTAGATTTGCTGCTAAACTAGTTTCCTGCTCAAATCATCACTGATTTTCATTAAAATCAGCAATTTTTTTTTTATTGAGTCAGCTCAGCAGACTTTCCACTAGGTGATTGCATTATTACTAAGAGCAAATCAAATGACTGCATCGTCATATGGTTTAGAAGAGTGTGCGTGCGCGCGCGTGTGCGTCTTTGTGCACACCCTTTACAGTGTATTCCCCTTCTGTACACAGTTGCCTTTTGTGGGTTTCTATAGTGACAGGACTTTTGGTGGGAGTATTTTTAGAGTTCCTTAATCGGCCTAGTTCCCACCCAGCAGTTATTCTAAGATGGGCAGAGGAATAGAAGCAAGTGTGTATGTTTCTGTTGTGTCTTCATAAGATGGGATGTGTCCTACTTTTTTCAAGGACAGATGAAGTCATCAGATACAGGAATGAAGTATGGAACTCCTACTTTTATAGGCTCAAAGTCTAACTTGTATCTCATGGAGGCCAGGTGCCTTCCTGGAGTTGGATGCCTGCATTTAATCCTCGGAATAGCAGCTATTATTCATGTATTCATTCCCTACAGTTACTACATGAAGTTATTTGGTAAAGTTTTCTCTGTTTAAAGCAGTTCAGTTCATCATATCCGTTGGATAGCTTGATTTGATCAACTGATGTTGATTCCACTCCAATTATTCCAATTATTTTGGGAAATTTTAGAATGTTTTTAAAACACAAATGTGATACAAGGAGCTAAGTTCTAGAATATATAAACTTTTAAGTTCTTTACACATTTAAATTTTGAAGAATTACACATACATTAACCCCAGCCAAACAGTTTCCAAATTATAAATAAAAGGAAAGAAACTTCAGTGACCATTATTGTATTTTATTATAACCAATTTTATGATTCCAGGATAGCATTGTTGTTTAAATACCTAGTAACCGTTATGAAACTGGTATTCAAGTATTGTAATAAGATTGGAAAGGTTAAAGATTAAACCACTAGATGTGCTTGATTATGACATCAGTATGTCTTTTTGCAAATGTTCAAATGTGCAAACAAAGTAGTAGTAATCACTTTCTTAACTATTTTCATTATATATTAGTAATAATCACACACAGCTATTTTAGAAAAATATAACTCTTTTCATGAGGGTTTAGTGTGCAACCCTGCTGATCAGATCACATGGAAATAGTTCATGGTCAAAGTTTGCATGTGTCGCCCACAGACGTTTTCTGACATGACACTTACTGGACATATGACAATTTTTTTTTTGTGTGTGTGTTTCTTAGGAAGTGCAGAAAGTCCAGAGGAAGCAGCTGGTACTGCCCCACCTCCTCCTGATCCCGTCACACACATACAGGACAGAGATCCTGTCCCGGAGGAACAGGTAGTGTGTGTGTGTGTGTGTGTGTGTGTGTGTGTGTGTGAGAAAATAGTTAAGAAGAAGAGGGAGGCAGATAATAAAAATGACTTTCTTGTAAGCTGAATAGAGACATGAAACTTCACAAAGGTTCAATGAAAGTAGGTAGGCTAGTCCAATAAATCACTTTTTTCATTATGTAAATGTGACAATCCAGCACCAAAATGCATTGTGGTTTCCAGCAGAACTCTGCCAATGGGTAATGTTCTGCTGGAAAACCTTGGGTATTCATGTGGATATATTTTTGACGTAACACTGGCCTCTAATACTCCCAGTTGAAAAAAGATGGTGAAAAAAGAAATCCTCTCAGTCAGTTGTGCCCAATTCTCAGACTGATTGAGCATCTGTGGGAGGTGCTGGAGAGAATAGATTGATAGTAAAGAAGCTGCACCTACCAAACCTGCCACCAAACTTGATCTTTGCTAATGATTGACCTCCATTTCAATGATTGACATTATGTTAAAATTAATATCGAAAATGTTTTTAAACTGGGGATCAAATTTCACAGCACACAAACCTGAATTAAATAATATGTTTTAAAAATGTCCTTTGTGTTAATGCAGCAGGGGATGCAGGGTGTAGAGAAGAGAAAGTTGAGCTATTCTTATTCAGCAAATCGCTTCAGCTGTGTGCTAAAAGAGACTTTGGTAACTGCACAGGTTTTTTTTTGCTGACTAAGGTCATTCTAAATATGTACTGTGCTGATTTGAGTTGACATAAACAGGATACGGTTTGTATGTCTGTGTGTTGAACAGGAACTGGAGGCGTATGTCACAGACTCTGACTCGGACACAGAATGGGGTGGGGTTGTCGACATGCTGTCACCATGGGAACGTGAGCGGCAGCAGCGTGAAAGGGAGGAGTCACGCAGAGTTTTATTGGAGCTGAAATCCGTCCTGGGTATCCGCACATCTGAAGGAGAGAGAGACAAACGCAAGCTGATGCTGTTCAGCGAACAAGGTACCAAACATACACACACACATGCACAGACTTGTGCAATATTCACTGCTTTATGCGGCCCTGGAACTTTTGCACTTGTTGTAGCTAATGAGGTTGTTTTTTTTTTTTTTTTTTTTTTTTTTTTTTTTTTTGTGCATGCGTGTATGTGTATATCCGATTAACCATATGAATGCCTACACTACCTCAGACCTGCCATCCTTTGCTCATCAGTTTCAGTAACCGTCAATGACTCATGACTAATGCAATGTTATGTCCATCAGAACTGCTTATCTAGGACCGGGTTACGGTGGTAACTGGCTGAGGAGGTTTGCCCAGACATTTCTTTCCCTGCTATTTCTACCAGTGCCTATGGTGGGATCCTGAGGCACTCTCAGGCCTGATACATATTCTTCCCAGCTTGTCCTGGGTCTCCCACACTGTCTCCTCTCTGTCAGTTGTGCCCAAAACCTTTCTGTTGGGAAGTTGATGCCTGCTCCATTCAGTGCAGAGGAGCAGTAACTCTGCTCTGAGCTTCCAGATATCTGAGCTCCTCACCCTATCACTAAGGGGGTGCCCAGCCACCCTACAGAGAAAACTCTATTCTGCCAGTCGTGATCTTATGCTTTTGTTTTGTAACCAGAGCTCATGACTATAGGGGTGGAACAAAGATCACAGCAATGTTATAGCACAGCAACCTACTGTACCATACCATTGGTACAGGGCCATGGACTTCACAGTGCTGTTCCTAAAACTGCCTCTGTGATCTCTGTGAGGGAAGGGAGATGACACCCTTAAATTTTCTGTCCTTCCCTACTCCATTGAGGGTGTCTGTTGGGTTTAGGTGTTACTCAAAGTGTTCCTTGCACTGTTCAACCACATTCTCAGCTGAAGTCAAAACCTCCTCCTACTTAGGACAGCCCTGTCTGCCCTGCTAAATCGGCGGACTAGTTGTCAGAACCTCTTAGAAGCCAACCAAACGTCCCTCTCCATGGTCTCCCCAAACTTATCTCATCCCCTCATTTGTCTTCCTTGCTGCAGCCCTTTTGGCCTCCTAGACAATTCCAAAGTATCTTAAGCTAACCAAGCTCAGAAGGACTACTTCTTTGCCTTGCCAGTGAAGCCAAACTACATATGAAGCCAAATCATGTTCTCTCTCTCTCTCTCTCTCTCTCTCTCTCTCTCACGCTCTCAAATCAATATTTGGTGTGACCACCCTTTGCTTTCAAAACAGCATCAGTTCTTCTAGGTACACTTGCACACAGTTTTTGAAGGAACTCGGCTGGTAAGTTGTTCCAAACATGACTGTGTTTCAACCTACGTGTGACATTGATGATCATCAGCACCTGTTTGGTAAAATTGTTTGATCAGACACCGACAGAATATAATCCTACAGAATCCCTGACTTTGTGCAAGTGTACCTAGAAGAATTGATGCTGGTTTGAAGGCAAAAGGTAGCAACCAAATATTGATTTGATTTAATTTTTTTTTTTTTGATTGATAAAAATAAACAATCATATTTCTGAAAGCATTCTTTGTTTAGAGCATTTTATTTACACCTGCCTAAAACTTTTGCACAGTACTGTGTGTGATATATATTTCAATAACATAACATGGTAGTGTGGCTTAAGGTTTTTTATGCGTAAATAAGATGCATAAATTAATATGAAATAAAATATCAACTATAGTTAATATAATTGAATCCAGACTTTTGATTCCTGGTGTATTGCACATTTTTTGCAGTCTGTCATTGTATAGTAGTCTATAAACAAATATTTACTTTCTGTTACTTTTTGTAGCTGCTTTGGCCCAGGTTGCTAAGGAGATGTCAGAGCATCCCGGGACCCCACAATCCTCAGCGATTCTGGATTGTGCTGAACTTGGCACAGCTGCAGGGAACCATGTCTCTCAGAAAGGACTGGAAGGAGAGGGAAAGGAGCTGAGGGAAGAAGGACAAGCTGAGAAAGACAGCAGTGAAGACCAAGTTAAAGACACCACAGCAACGGAATTCTGCTGTGGTACTGGTGATGTCATCGGGGAGGCAGAAGATAAAGGAGGGGGTGGGCCTAAGATGGAAGGGACACAGCTCTTTCAGTCAGATGGACTGATTGATGAAGAGGGGGTGGGAGCAGATGTAACACACCCCCTTTCTCCTAGAGTCCCCACCCTCTCAGTGATTGACAGACTAACAGAACTGCATGGCTCTGAAGCACTTAGTTTTGGCTCTGCCCTCGCCGCCCAGGTAGCTGCTCGCTCTCACACTTTCACACACCTTCAAGAATGCACCTATGGGGACTCAGGGGAGGAGGAAGAGGAGGAGGAGGCACAGGAGGATGCAGCAGAAGTGAGTGCACAGCCAGAGGGGCAACACTGAAGGACTACAATGATCAAATTGTTTTACCACATAGGTTATTTATTCCCATCTACTGTAGATTTATTTATTGAGGACATGGGCATCAGTGGATATAGCTGGTGTTTGAGTGAGTTTTTTTTATGTCCTGTATGTATGTATGTGTGTGTGTGTGTCTGTCTTCTTGTCATAAAGACTTGTCATACACATCCATCAGTTCGACTTTCCTCTTAGTATCACTCAGGTACAGGCTAGCACACACAGACACAAAATCCAACAATAATCTGCAAGGATGTATACACACACACATACACACACACTACATTCATGGAAAAAGTTTTGTTCTTATTTGTAATGTTCATTATCCGTCCACAAATATGTATCCCGTGTCCCAGTGTGTGTATTGTTAGGATGAACAATGTCAACCTATATATTTTCCCCTCTCTTATGAAAGTGAAAGTGACAACCCTTGTCATTATCCGTGATATTTTGGATAAACAAGCAAGTTCAAAAAACATCAATAAGATGTGATGTTATAAAGTGTTATGATAATTAAGCTAATAAGGTCACGGATGTGCTTTTCACTGCAGGCATTGCTGCACTGATAGATATTACATGTTATATTGGGCTGTATTCCCTGTAGCTGTCTTTGTGCTCTGAGTCATTGTTCTACATGGGAATGAAATTTCCACTCAAAACTGCTGGCTTCCCAAAAGACTCCTTACTCGAACATCAGAATAAGGCGGTAAAGTAAGTGTACACTATTAAGGGGAATTTATCAATTCTGTTACTTAAGTTATAGTAGTCATTCAGAGTGGTTTGATATGAACTGCATCATCTTAGAGCTGAGTCACAAGCTTGTTTGCAGAAGTGATTAAAAAAATAATAATTCTGCTGTCTGAAGCATTTAGTGCCACTGAAAGCTCACTGGAAGAAGCTATTATATTAACAGCCCTTACAAATAAGTTGCCTGAGACTGTTTTTCTGATCATTTTGCAGTTTCAGTATGTTTGACATATTTTGCTGTTTTTATTGTAAAGCAAATTAGAAACCAAAGAAAATTATTTTACATCTGGTCTAAAATGGCTGTAGATGCTTTACAGACTCGTTGACTTCTGGTTCTTGTCTCCATCATGGTCATTGTTGGTACAGTTCACCATTTCACATCAGCCTACTCTGAATGACTTGCATCTGTTTTGGAACACTGAATTTCTCTTTAACAATTCACTTGATCTTAACCGGAGCTTGGAGTCCAGCACTACATTACTACCTCTTTAAATACATGGTATTTGGTACTTTGTTACCATGGTGTTATTTAATGATTTAGCCTAGACTGTAGAAACATGCTTTCATTTAGGATGTGTTTGTCAAAGAATTGTGAGGGACAGCTATAGTGGTCAGACAGACTAGTGTAGCTACAGGTCAGGATTATCATTAGGGCAAATTGGACATATGACAAACGTTAACTATATATTTTTAGTTTTTAAGACACTCTTAGCATTGCCTTTGGGATTACAATTATTTGAGTCCCATACCTCCCTTCAATTTAAGGTTGTGGCAAATTGCTTAATCTAGGTGCCTGTCTCAGCATTGAGCCCAGAAACACTAGTGTTAGATCAAAATAACTAAGACTAAGATAGATGGCTTAGTCTTAAAACCCTGCTGATGGAAATAGTTATTTGAAAAGAAATGGTGTAAGATTTTTCTAATTTAATCACTGAATGCAAACAGTTTTAGCTCTTAAAATCCTTTATAATGAATAAAAAAAATCAAGTGACTGGTATAGAAAAATTGGTTAAATATAATGATTAAATATTATCCTAAATCCTGCCTTAAACACTGAGTCCCTATGAAAATCTGGATGGCTGAAACTCTTTGGCCTTTTTTATGGGCTCTTACAATGAAAATCCTGGAGACAATCCTACAAATAAGCATTCTTATCTGTGTGTATTTGTTGTTCTCTTGTGAACCTGTTAGCGTGCTGCCCTTCTCCTATGCCTGCTGCTTTCAATCCTTTTTCCATTTGTAATCCTAAACTTCCATAAACAGCTGTCGTGACCATGACAGACACAGAGTGTGTGTGAGTAGGTGAATGCGTGTATGTCTGCGTCCTCACTCAGCACCAACTATGCCTTTTCTGATGGTTGTTACCGTTTTTTTTTTTTTTTTTTTTTTTCTGCACCCTAAATAGCAAACTCCTTCCATTTCATTTGTGAAATAAAAAAAAGTTTTAAAATCAGTTTTGGTGTTGCACTCCATAGTTTGGTGAGAGTCAGATTATATCAGAAAACAAAGATTGGCCTTTTCTGCTGTTCTTTATGATGCAGCTCCCATAGAAATGAATGAGCAGACAGATATCAATATACAAGTATCAACGTGTAGTAAACTTCCTGGCAGAGGGGGAGGTATAGCAGCTATACATAAAAACGCCATAGTTTTTAGTTAGAGAACAGGTTTAATCTTCTCTCTTGAAACCCTTTTTCTGAATATAATTAACCCAAATATAAATGCCTTTTCACTTCTAGCCATCTATAGACCACCAGGAACCTTACTCACAGGTGTTCAGCCATTTTCTAACAAGCCTAGCAGTAAATCATAATAAAGTAATAATCGTTGGTGACTTTAATATTTCATGCTGAGAATAACACAGTTAAATTGGCCTTTACATCAATCCCTAATTCTGGTTTGTTGGTTTTACCCAAAATGTAATGGAGCCTACTCATTACCATAACAATACATTAGACCTAATCCTTACACTAGGTCTTCAGACAGACAACAGTAATTATTCCTCAATCAACAGTGATCTCCTAGATCAGAGACATATGAGATCCGCAATAGCTACAAATTATGTACATCACCCCATGATCATGTTAGCCGTGATATAATGTCCTCCACAGCCTTTAGTTTTATAAAAAAACCTTCCGGTCTTATTGGCAATTATTAGTTCACCATTTGGTCCAGAAGAGCTGGATAATCTAACTGAATGCTTAGAGAACACATTTCATTCCACATTTGATAATGTAGCACCATTAAAACGTAAATGAATTAGACAAAAAAAAGCTTGTTCCATGGTACACCAATAAAACATGCTCTTAAGGCCCATAAATTTGAACGTAAAGGGTGGCTGACAAAATTAGAATCATTCTCTCAAAGAAAGTTTCATAGATTGTAAGTGTAACTAATGTGTAACAATTAAAAGAATCTTAGAGTTATATCATCGATACAATGTCTACAAAAAGAACCATGGGGGAGCTTAAAGTCAAATACTTACAATAGTAAAAGATTTTATGAAATTCTTTAGCAATAACTTCGAAACCATTCAACAAGAAATCCAAAACCAATTACCAGCATCAAAACCCACCACATTTCCTGCCTGAGACAGGTATAGATCAAACCCTAATACCAACCAAAAGGTTAGCCTACTTTAATCCAGTTCTGCACATCGACCTCTTGAGATTTCGATGTAATCTCAGCTATCCTTGATTCAGTCCCTGTTCACTATCAAGACGTGAAGTTATAAAAGCATTAACAAGTATTTCTGCATCCTTCAATGAAAGTGATGAGTGGGGACGTGAGATGCTTCGGAGGTGAAAATGCATTTTTCACGACTATGTTTATGTGAGAGTCAAATTATCAAAAATGATCAAAGAGCAGGATCAAATATAACACCTAAATTCTGGACAGTGGGTGAGGGTGTAACAAGAGCATTGTCAATGGATAAACTGAAATTTTGGAGTTCAGTGATGAGAAATTTGGAGCCAATTAATAAAAGTTCTGTTTTGTCTGTGTTAAGCTTTAGAAAGTTTGAGCAGAGCCACAGTTTACATCATGAATACAAGCTGTAAGGGAATGGGGTGGGGTGGCTGAAGTGGAGATTTGGGTATCGTCAGCATAGCAATGAAAACTGAGGCCATGGTTTCTAATAATATGACTGAGGGGAAGAATATAAATTATGAACAATAAAAGTCTAAGAACAGATCCCTGAGGGACACCATGTTTAACTGGAGCAGGAGGTGATCTATTGTTATGGAGGTGGATGAATTGCTGCCTATCAGTGAGATAAGATGTGAACCAAGAAAGAACGGTACCAGATAGCCCAATGGCTGAAAGGCGGGAAAGGAGGATATTATGATTGACAATGTCAAAGGCAGAGCTTAGATCCAAGAAAAGGAGGACACTGAGGGATTGATTCCCTCAAAGATTCTGGAGAAAGCTGTGGCCAAGCTCTTGTGCTAATATCTGGATTTAAAAAAATCTAATTTATGAATTAATATTCAGAATTTCTATCTGTTTTTTGGACTCTACAATAACACCAAAACAGCGCTAGTGAAAATAGTATATGCTCTATTAATGGCATCTGACAAAGGGTTGTTATCTTTACTAGTCCACCTCGACCTTGTTGCAGTGTTTGACACCGTAGACCACAGAATCTTACTGCAGACTAGAAAATGTGGTTGTTATTACAGGAACAGCCCTCTCCTTGTTTAATTCATACTTGAAACATGGAATTAGCATCCACTGTTACGCTGATGACACACAATTATATTTCAGCCAAACCAAATGTCAAACTCAAATAAAAAAAAGACTGTATTATTGTAAGAGAAATAAAAGAGCGGATATAACTCAGTTTTCTTATGTTAAATTCTGAAAAGATAGGTTTTTCACTAGTTCCTAAAATTGCTAGAGACAAACTGTCAGGTTTAATGTGAGGCTTTGCATATTTTACAGTTAATCCTTTACTAACTGTCTAAAGCCTGGGTGTCACAGTTGAATGGGATATAATTCTAGATACACACTTTGGAAATATTACTAAAATAGCTTTTCTTCATCTTAGAAACTTTGAAGCACACTCGCACATCATGATGCAGAAATATTAATACATGCTTTTATCACATCAAGACTATGATTTGATCACATATTATCTGATAGTCCGACATTATCTAGACTCTAGTGGTATTATCTAGTGCTGACAGTTCCCAGAATTCTGAACAAAACAATAACGGGGGAAGAGCCTCTTCATTCAAATCCCCCAGTCTCTGTTATAGTCTTCCAGCTACTGTCCGTGACTCAGACCTGCTCCCAGTCTTTAAGTCCAGGCTGAAAGCCTATGTTTAGTCAGGCTTTAAGTCACTAGATCTAGAAGATTTTATCATATATTATCTGATATAAGTCCAATATTATTTAGACTTCATTGGCTCTCTGTGAAAATCTGCATTGGCTATAAAATTTTACTACAGATTTACAAAACGCTAAATTAAAAAAAAAAAATTAATTCTGTATTTCTGCTTTGTGAAAAACAACAGCTGTAAAAAGCTCTGTTATGCTACTTGCATTGTCCTGGATTAGCTCTACTTGTCTGTGTTTGTTTTCAGGGAAACTGGAGCAGAGGTGGCCTAGTGGTTAGGGATAAGGCCCCAGGATCAGGTTGTGGGTTTGAATCCCAGCAGGTTACCCTGAGGTACCATTGAGCAAGGTACAGTCCCCATCACTGCTCCCCGGGCGCTTTCAATAGCTGCCCCTGCTGCACGTGTGTGTATGGATGAAATGCAGAGGTTTAATTTCCTTGTGTCTTACTGTGTGCTGTGCTGTGTTTCACAATGAGGAGAATAGTCACTTTCACTGTTATTTAATAACAGTTGCTTTATACTTTAAGTAAATTATTTATCTTCTGTATAATCCACATCTTCTAGTTGATCATCAACAAGCACTGCACGTTTAAAACAATGGCAAAGCAAGTCTAAAAGATTTATGCATTTTAAACGACATAATCAAATATCAAATATTTAAACCCAACTATAAAAATAAACAGGTGAAATACTGCCGCCTGCTGGACACTTGGTTGTAACTGCAACAATCTAGGAAGCTGACTAAAATTTAATTAAAATTAATATTGCTCAGTAGACATTAATTGTACATGACACTAATTTTATGTTATTTCATGACAGAGTTAGGTTATTTATCAATTCATCTAAAACTCATTATTTAAAAGTATACTTAAATATCAATATTTAAAGAATATTTAATAATCATTTTAAATGCGTGTATTTCTACATATTTACTATATTTATATACACGCGCTACAAGGTCTTTAAAGTATCTTTAATGGTATTGGAATAATAATGTAAATATTGTTATCGGATTGAAAATTAAATGAATTGTCTCGAGCAGGTCTGGTGAGGAGAGCTGCGAACCAGTGCCGGAATCACTTCCAGCATCCTGCCAGTGTTACTGTGGGCCATCATCCAGAGGAAAACACGGCCACGCTGCCACCTGCTGGACAAATGTAGGATCACATCTCCCACTACCACATCAAAAATTTGTCATCATCAAAGTTTATTTGTCCCAGCTGAACATTCTGTCTTGGAAAAAAAAAACCTCATTCAGATCAAACCATTTCAATAATATACATACATTTATATGTTACATTTTATGTGTTACATTAATAAATATCGTACGTGGAACTTTAATTTTAATACAATGCAAAAAGCAGGGCGAATGCTGCCCTCTGCTGGTCAGTATTAGGAACAGCAGTCTATCGGTTCAGCAGTGATGCAGAGATTTCTGCTGATTTCGCTTCAGACGTGCACGTGTGCAAATGTTCATTAAAAACATATTTCCAAATCATAATTTGAGACTGGTTTCCACATACACAGCAGCAGGTCTTGATGGTTGCATTTAAAAATATATATACTTTTGTCATGGAAATCTCCAAATCCGTCATGTATCACGAGATGACTGACTGAAAAGTTATAATGAATCTAAATCATTTATTTTCATCAATCAACAAAATGCAGTGAATGAACAAAAGAGAAATCTAAATCAAATCAATATTTGGTGTTACTACCTTTTGCCTTAAATCCACCATCAGTTCTTCTAGGTACACTTGCACAAAGTCAGGGATTCTGTAGGATTATAGTCGGTGTATGATCAACCAGTTTTACCAAACAGGTGCTGATGATCATCAATGTCACACGGAGGTTGAAACACAGTCATGTTTGGAACAACCTACCAGCCGAGTTCCTTCAAAAACTGTGTGCAAGTGTACCTAGAAGAACTGATGCTGTTTTGAAGGCAAAGGGTGGTCACACCAAATATTGATTTGATTTAGATTTCTCTTTTGTTCATCCACTGCATTTTATTGATTGATGAAAATAAATGATTAACACTTCCGTTTCTGAAAGCATTCTGTGTTTACAGCATTTTTTCACACCTGCCTAAAACTTTTGCACAGTACTGTGTATATATATATATATATATAAACCATCTCCATTGTTATCATTATCACTCCCATCATCATCACCATCATCATCATCTCTGTAGACCCTCCCATAATGCAGCGCGCGCTCTGCCCCCAGCTGCAGTGATGGAGGAGGCGGGCAGCATGCTGCTCTGTGCGGCTGTGAACGGAGAGACGGACCCAGAAAAGAAGAAGAAAAGAAAGAAAAGGAAGAGCAAAACCGCTTCTGCAGGTAAAAGAAAAAGACTCGAGAGCGACGCGGTGTTCCTTATTACTGCAGTAATAACGCTATGGAATGGGCTGTGTCCCATATTACTCCGTTTCTCCGCGTAGTGCACTACAAATTTGATGAAATTGGCCAAATGGTTCAGTGCACTGCACTTAAGACTTGAGTCATATTCTCCCACAGCTCAAGAAAATCTGACCAAAACTTAAAAAGTGAAAACAACCTGCTTCAGGTGTGTCATTTCCACAGGAGTTGCAGCATTGATGGCGAAAGTTAATGAAGTGAAAGACAGAAAGGTTTATTTGATCAGTGTGGAGATGATGTTTGCTGCACCTTTGAAGGGAGTGCTTTAATGCATCTCTCTTGTCAGTGCACGCGACCTGAATCAGGACTGAGATAAGCCTCCGAGATAAGTCTCACCTGCACAGCCCAGGTGCAGGAGAAAACAGGAGTGTCAAATGTGCACCAGGGAGGAAGCTGGGAACGCTGATCTAGCTGTTTCTCCAGACTCCACAAGTTGCTGCATTACTTATCAAGATATCAGAATAAAGTTTAGACACTTTTCCATCGGAAGTGACCACAGGCACTTGCATCTTCTGTATCTCAGTGTAATAACCTAGTAATTCATCATCTCCAGGGCTGTTATTCAGACACTTTAAGACCTTCATGTTCCCACATTGTGTTTTGTTTTATAGCCTGTGGCGTGCAGTGTTGCGTCATCATCTTTAAAGCTGTTTAATTTGCCTTTTACACTACATTTAGATGTGTTTGTTTTATTTATGCAGAGTGGCATAAACAGAGTGACATTTGCATATGCAGAGTGACAATAACATTATGTATATATATATATATATATATATGACGTTTCAGTATTTAAAATTAAATTAATTCATATAAATATACAGTTTATACTGAATGTTCAATCATGAGCAAATGTCTTTACTTCTGATTCCGATTAAAATACATCACTGGTTAATTCAAGAAAGTGATGTAGAATCACATATATATATATATATATATGCCTTTGTTTGGCAAAAAGTGTAATAATTACTTGTTCTGAACGAATTATGCTACTTTTTCCTTCTCCTGTAACTTGATGACTTTGGAGAAGGTGTTCTTTCTGACAGTGACCATTTGTATGTAAACACTCATCAGATTAAAAAAATTTTTTTTTACTATGTGAGGTTATAAACCACATTTCTGTAATTCCACAATATGTTCGGTTGGAGACTAAATTCAATATCAGTGATAAGGCATGTAAGTGTATGTGTGCGTGTGTGTGTGTTGGATTGAATGTAGAGCCATATTAGGTTTACTGTATTCTCAAGGTTATTGGACAGTTTGAATTCTCTCAATGTGTGCCAAAGTTTCTGTCTTTTGGTTCCATTATATAAGATGGAATTGTCCAGGGTCCAAACTGATGAACATTACTCAATCAGTGGCATTCTCCCCTTACCGACTGGGATGAAGAAGCTGTTGAGGAATGCACCTGGCACAGTTTGCACTTACTTTGCTTATAGACTCATTCACCTGTGTGTGTGTGTGTGTGTGACTTTGCGGCAGGACAAGCTGAACTGGGTGAGGATGGCGAAGTGGATATGAGGAAGCTGCTGGAGCAGCAAAGCCTGGAGGAGAGAGAGAGAGAGGAGGATGCTGAAGAAGGTGTGCTGGACCTCTAAACAGTTTACTTATTTATGCCCCTGTGGTTTTTAAGGAATAATCTCTGTTTTTCAGCCTCTAAATTCTGCACCTATAGTAGATGGTCAACTGCCCTGTACTCATGAAAAAAAACTATATATACCCAGTGGCTTCTGTCATAATCAGTTTTTATTAAATGTGGGTTTTTTTCATTATTACAGGCAAATAAATATATTAAATGAAAGTTATTTTCTTATTTTTATTGACTATGTAGTACCTTTGTAGCTAGTGGAGTCATTAGGTTGAAAAATGATGGAGTATTGCCTAAACATGTTTTCTTTCAGTTACTTTGAACATTGTAGCACAACTGATGCATGTTCACAAATACCTAACATTCATTCTATTGGCTGGTGGGTAAAATAATCAGGTTTTTTTTACTTTCATGACAGATGGAGATGAGGGAGACAACTCCATGGGGAAAAAGAAGAAGAAAAAGGCAAAGAAAAAGAAAGGCCGTATGTTGTTGTTTTCTCTTTCCCTTTATGCTGAGTTCCTGCTCTTTTCACAGCAGCAGCTATTGCTGCAAGCGGTTGTGCTCATGTCACGCCTGGCAGACCAATGCAGTGGACTGGCCCCGGGCCAGTTTGCCTTACTCCTGGGAAAGTCCTGCAGTGCAAATTCCACTCTGTCTCTTATGGCACCTCTCCATGCAGCCTCTGATCCCTTTAACCCCTTGAACCCCAGGCTTTCTATTCAATTATTAATCAAACCGCATATTACCCACTGACTGTTCTCAATCTAATATGAAGATAGTATGAAAATGTAAAGGGACTATATTGGACTCTTTCACAGTGACAGCAAGAAGGTTTTCAGAGGGTATTGCTTTTGGCATTTAATATTTCCAGTGCATAAATGCACTTCAAATTTACACACACATAAATGCCTTTTCACTGTGAATAATGTGTCACTATGGTATCATATGTTACTACGGTATCATATCATACTATCGGTAAGCTTAAACAAAGATAGGTTTAAAAATGAACAACAACAGATGCAAAAATTAGTAGATTGTTGGAAAGCTGTTATTAGCAGTTAACGCTTTGAGAAGTCTGGGGTAAAATTATTTGTCTTTTTGCGACAAAATATAAATTTTTATATTTAAATATAATGTGAGATTATATTTAAACAGTTTCATGGTTGTGAAATTCATCATGGGCCATATGTGTAGGGAAGTTAATCTAATCTTCTAAATGTTTCCCACATGCGCTGTGTTCTGTAAAGGCAAATATATTACCCTGTAAATGCAAATGTATAATATAAATACATAAACATAGCCTGAATTCACTTCTGTTATTTGAGTAAATGCATTCACGTAATATAAATAGATTTTTAATTTTTTTTGCAAAGCTTTCAACTTTAATTTGGGTCCTTTAGCTATAGACAATATGGGAAATGGTATGTGTTCTGAGTTGGCATATTCAGTTCCAAAATTGTTTAAGTAGGTTTCCCAACCTTAATGTGCTGCATGTTCATTATTAATTTAATATCATATTACTTTCTTTCTTTAGCCAAAACACAGACTGATCCTCCATCTGTGCCCATCTGTGAGCTTCACCCCACTGGAGTGTTTCCTGTTGGACAGGAGTGTGAATATCCTCCCTCACAGGATGGGTAAAGAATCTAGGACCCATTTTTTCTCTCAGATCTGTTTTTCTTTATGTACTCTCAATGTTAACACAGATGTGCTAAAAACAATATAGAACTATCATATTATGTTTTAATGCAACCTTTAACACTGATGTGCTACAATTACCGAATTTTGCATTGTGAGCGCTGGGTTAGGGTCCAGCATTCCACATTGACCTTGGCGATAAGCAGCTCAGATCATGTATGAAAGAATAGGTGTTTTATTATTACATTGTAACATCCTTGAAAAGCAAATAAAATTTCAAGGCTGATGTTTTAACACAAAAAGTTAAATAAGCCATAACATAAAAACTGTAACACAGTCTTGGACATAACTTTTCCCTTGTTCTCCTCTCATCACCTCAGATCACCTTGTCCTATATGAAATGTGCTCTACCTCAGATTACCCTGTGCTCTGTGTAATATTATATTATATCTTTGCTGAGGCACCTGATGTAGAGGTCACTTCCACTCTAGTACCGTTTAAGGTAGTCCAACTTTAAACAGTGTAAATAAGGGGAATATGTAGGAGAGTATACACACACACACACACACACATATATATATATATATAATATTTATTTATTTATTTATTTTTGTCTTCCTTCATTCCTCTCCTGCAACTTTACTGCTTGTGACATAAAGGCATTCAAAAATGCCCTTTTCAGAGACTCATTCGTCATATTAATAATTGAAATATAGATTCTAGATTGTTGGTTTATTCACCAAATAGCTATTAATCAGTGTGTTCAAACTTTTTTATCACTACTTTCTGAACTATTATAGAATCTTCTAGAGCATTGCTCATCATCTAAACTGTTACTTTTTATAGCTTTTTATAGCTATGAATTGTTTGAAACCTATAGTATGTGTGTGGGTCCAGGCGGAGTGCAGCATGGCGAATGAGCAGTGATGAGAAACGTATTCTGGATAAAGCCAGTGAAGAAATGTGGAATGATTATCGTCAGGCAGCTGAAGCGCATCGACAGGTGCGCCAGTACGTCAAGAGCTGGATCGAACCAGGCCTGAGCATGATCGACATCTGGTGAGGTCTCAACAAACATCATTCATCAAAATGTAAAAAATGTCTATGAGTTGAAGAAAATTACATCAGGTCTGTTCAGGCTCTACAAACAATCAAATTGCACTAGACTGATGGTCTCTCTGTCTCACTCACTTTCTTAGTGAGCGTTTGGAAGAATGCAGTAGGAGGCTGATAAAAGAAAATGGACTGAAAGCAGGTTTAGCTTTCCCTACTGGCTGCTCTCTCAATAACTGTGCTGCTCATTACACCCCCAACGCTGGAGATCCCACTGTGCTGCAGTACAATGACATATGCAAGATTGACTTCGGTACACACATCAATGGTAAACACACCAAGGCACACAGGTCATACAGAGGTCCTGAATGGAGACATTACTGCATAATGATGCTCAACCTTCCTCTCATTCATTCAGAAATTGTGAAACCACACAAGTAAGACCCTACTCATTGTTTGATTTGTGTGTGTTCAGGTCGGATTATTGACTGTGCCTTCACCGTAACCTTTAATCCAAAGTATGACCGTTTGCTAGAAGCTGTAAGAGATGCCACGGACACTGGAATTAAGGTGTGTGTGTGCATGTGTATGAGTATGTGTTTTATTTTTCTATATTCCAGTGTGCTTGAAAAAGAAGAAAAGAACAGTATGGAGTGATGGACTGATTAAATGAAGTGCCATGTTTCTCAGAATAATTAAATGCTCCTTGATCAGCCTGGTATCTGCCTGGGCAACGGTAGTCTAGTGTTTAGGGATTAGGCCCCGGAATCAGAAGGACATAGGTTTGAATTCCTGACCAGTAGGTTGCCCTGAGGTTCCCTTGCTCCCTGGGTGCTTGATATATGTCTGGCCACTGCTACACATTTGGTGTATGGGATGCAGAGGTTGTATTTTGTTGTGGTTCACTGTGTGCTGTGCTGTGTTTCACGATGATAAATAGTCTTTTTTACTTTAAAATCTGGATCATATCTGGTCGGATTCATGTTACATCACTGTAGCAGTACTGACATCCATAATTGCACTATTTTTGCACATTTCCAATATGTTGAGATGCACCTATTGCTGATACAGGTGCTCAACACCAGCACATGTATAACCTTCACAGAAAAGCATTGTCAGTGGAATGGGGTGCAGCTGCAGATGAGCCTAAGGCCAGCATGGCCAAAGCCAGACATTGGCGAAAGGGATATAGAGCCTCCCACATTGGGCTGTGAAGCAATAAAGTTCACTCCTGCTAATATTCTTGTGCTACATTCTACTACCTTTGTAATGTGTAGAAATTTTGTTTGTGATTTAGAACCAATCATTCAGCATACCTGACCTAATTAATGGCTAAATGCTATCAAACCCTCACAGTAGTACCTAGTGTTAAAGACTTTTTCACTGTAGCGAATGGAGACAACCTCCACTAAAACCATACACTGTGTTTGTTGGAACTGCATGAATCGTAACCTGGAAGGCTGGTAGGAGATAATGATATTTTGCTGCATGTAATTGGTGTATGTGTAACTCTAGCCCTCATCTCTCTGCAGTGTGCAGGGATAGACGTGCGTCTCTGTGATATTGGAGAATCAATACAGGAAGTTATGGAGTCATATGAAGTGGAACTAGATGGGAAAACCTATCAAGGTACAAAGAAATTAACATTGTATTGAAACAAAATTGTGTATAAATGTTTAAATAATGTATTTCTCAGTTAACTCTAGTTAATTTCTCAGCTAACTCTGTGCTGATATACAAGAGTGTTTCTGCTCAGTAATTCATTATTAATATGATTTGTAATAATGTGTTGAACACATAATAACATTAATTTTTTGTTCACTCCAGTTAAACCAATCCGCAATCTGAATGGCCACTCTATTGGTCAGTATCGGATACATGCTGGCAAGACGGTACCCATTGTAAAAGGTGGCGAGGCTACTCGAATGGAGGTATGCAGGCCACATTATCTTTTTCTGTCAGCTCTAGTTTGGAGAAGACAGTGTCATTGAGCTTTCATTTTAGACTGTTATGACCTGCTGTGTACCTGAAGGCCCAGTTCTTTTCAGTTCTGTTTATTTTTGGACTGATGTGTTGACCCAAATTGTACCTATTTAATGTCTCATACACACAAGGTTAGAGCACATTGCTTTTTCCCTGCACTTGATTTTTGAACCTGCATTGTTGCTTGACAAAACTCAGCATAATAAAACTGAAGAGGGAAAATCTTGAAGACATGCTGGAGTTTGTGTGTGTACAGGAAGGTGAGGTGTATGCCATTGAAACATTTGGCAGCACAGGGAAGGGAGTAGTGCATGATGACATGGACTGTTCACATTACATGAAGAACTTTGATGTAGGACATGTACCAATCAGGTAGGACTGTTTTTGAATGTTTTTTTTAAGGTTTTGTAGAAAAAAAGCCTGCCTTCCTTTATGACTAACTAGCTGTTTCATGTGTCATTTCTTTCGGTGAACTGAAGCAGGGTTAGTTATGGTAAGGGTTAGGATAAGGCTCAGAAAACTTTCATTACAGATATATACCTATGTCTTTTTTTTGTTGCTAAATTTAAAAGTGTCAGCTTCTTTCAATACTGCCAATACAGAAATTTCCCCATGACCAGACCAATAGACTGACTTATGTTGCATTAACATACACTGAAATTAAACAAGGCTTTCTGGAGATAGGAGGTTTTGTTTCAGCAACAATATAAAACATAAGGGACATACTATGATCACATAGCCTCTTACAGATGTACAGATGTACTTTGTAATGCCTATAGTTATGAACAGACATATCATTGCTGTCATTATTTTCACATAACCAATAAAGCAGTTGTTTACATGTTATCTGAGTTTCAGGATCTAAAAAAAATGATCCAAAATAAATTTTTGCATTAACTTACATTTAATTAGGTTACATTGCATACAAACAATTTACTCACTACATGTGCTGAGCAAAATCTGAAAGTTGTTTTTGTTTGCCCAGGCTGCCAAGAGCTAAGCATCTTCTGAATGTGGTGAATGAGAATTTCGGTACACTTGCGTTTTGCCGCCGCTGGCTGGACCGGCTTGGAGAGAGTAAGTACCTGATGGCTCTGAAGAATCTGTGTGATCTGGGCATCATCGACCCCTACCCACCACTCTGTGACACCAAGGGCTCCTACACCGCACAGTTTGAACACACCATCCTACTCAGGCCCACCTGCAAAGAGGTAGTGAGCCGAGGAAGCGACTACTGATGTACACAGAGGGGCTATACTGCTTTGTAAAATGATCTCTCTATCACACACACACACTTGGCTATTACACAAATACAATCTTTCAAAAGTTTTGGGACACCTGGCTTTTCAAAATGACTGCAACACCTTAATAACAAAGGGTCGACACATGGGTCACACTTTCTCCATTCCCATAACTACATGACTTACACATTTGTTAACAGTAGTTATTTATAGTTCCTGTTAAATAAGTAACATTTATTTACAGGAAAACAATACTATGTAAAAATGTGTGTCAGTGACAGGGCTGTCTTTGGAATAATACCAAAGTCAAACCAAAAAATACTTTGGAAAAGAGCACTTTCATATCATTACCTTGGAAAAACCTTAGCTCTTTGATAGACATTAGACTGAGTGTTACATATCAGATCCCCTGTGGATTAGGCAATAACTGTTTTACACAACTCACGCATTTGCAGATATTTTGTTCTGAATTGAAAAGAAACAGCCAGTTGGAAAGCCAGATGATGTCCCCAAATGTTTGATGGGTGATGTAGACATACAGAAGTACAAACCAACTGAAAAGCTGTTGGTTCCTCAGCAGAGAGCACCGGACCCTGCTGTAGTGTTCCGCAGTAGCTGCTCCATGCTTGTGCATGAAAGCTGTCTGAACTCTTTAACTATGCAGGAGGATAGGCTAACTTCTCTAGCTGCTGTCCTGGGCCTGATTTCCCACATAGGCTGTAGCCCTGAGATCATTATGAGATTGTAAAGGCAGTATCACTTTGAACACTCTCTTTAAAGAAATTAGATGTGAATAAAATGAATGCTTATTCAACCCAAACTGCTACTTAAATGTATTATACTGCTGATTACAAAATGAAAAGTAAAGAAAACCCTTGACTATAAATATTCTTAAAGTTGAAGCCACTGGTCATTGAAGTTCATTAGTAAACAGTACATATTCAAAAACATATTTTTGGGCACCTTTATAAGACAGACACCTTCAGGATAAGACAGCTGTGTGTAAATTATGCTTTTCATTTCGGTTATTTTTCCACTTCTTTCAGGCAAAAAAGTGACCAGTGTTGTTGTAGAGTACTTTCCACAGGGTCCACCCCACCAATAATTTAGGGAGCTACTGCAGTCAGAATTCCCTTGCTGACCCTAGTGCAGCACCGTCAGCATCTTGATAAAATGTTCTTATCATGTAGATGTCAAGGTGTGTGCATCGCACACGAGTTGAGATGGCCTCAAGATGCACAATGGGAAGAAGGCAAGAGTGTTATGCTCTGGGCAATGTTCTGGCAAACATGTACCAGCTACCCAAACGTTATAGACCAAATACAACAGTATTTCAGCAGTATTGTCTCACCGTGTGCTGTGCCATGTTTCACAATGACGAGATTGTCATTTTCACTTCACTTTTTAGTGGCAGTTGGCTTTTTCTACCCTGTAAAATCTTTTCCATAATGTCTTTTTGACCTGGTCTCCAAATTCCATAGATTTCAATCTGATCGATTATCTGATCGTTATCTTCAATGTATTAGTCTGAACAATGCATAACTACTTTGCCTATAAAAGGACTTAAGAGATCTGCTGCTAATGTCCAAAGCTATTTTGGCAGCAAGCAGGGGACCCTAAACAATAATTGGCAGGCAATTTATTGTTATGGGATATTGGTGTACATATTAAATACACATCCCTGCATTTCAATACAAATGTGAAACAAAGCCAGGATTTTGCGGTGAGTTGGGCGGGCCACAATTCATTACGCTCATGATGGATAGCTGGATTTCTTGGGGAAATCTGCTACAGTATCAGTGCACTTATTTTGTTTTTTTGATTTCCCATGATACATTGTATACATAAAAAAAAAGAACATGACAAATCTATAAACCACCAAAAGCAATTGATGCAACAAAATATGAAACAGTACACGAGAACCAAACTGTAAAAATGCGAACAATTACACCAAATATATGTGTATATTAGTAATTGTTGTGAACACCTGCTTACTGGCTTCTATTGTAACTGTTTTCAATCAGGGAGTTTACTAGGCAGATACATCAAGATTATTCCCTAATATTAATCACTGGTAGAAACAGCTGGAGTAGGTAGAGATCAGGTGGACAGACACTAAAACAGAAGAATAAATGTGGGAAACCAGGCCCCACTTAATTTCCTCTTTTTAACTTGATAAGAAAATAATATCGAAATATTTGTAGTTCGCAATGTGAACATCTCTTCTGCGTTTCCCCTGCTCTAACATACCTGCCTCATCTATGAAGGGCTTGATGATTACTTGATTTATTGGATCAGGTCTGTTAAAGCATGGTAAATGTAAAAATACTGGGACTGAAGACTGCTGCTTTATTTCTAATATGTGCCTAGCGACTCTACATAATAAATGAAAAAATAGAATATTGCTGCTTTGCTTCACATAGCATGTGGATATTTGCCAGTGAATAAAAAAGACCAAACATGATATGCATTCTGCTTCTGAAATATATTTTGAAGTTTTTCTCCGAAATGATTTACCCGGTAACACTCATGTTTAATTTCAAACCCTATTTTTTTAATAAAAAATAAGTGAATTAAATATCTGCATTTGTTAGACCTGTGCATGTTTTCATTCTTCCTTCATACTATTACCTGCAAAATGTGTAACTGCCTTACTTACCTGTTTGATTGATGAATTGGCTAGCAGTCAAACACGTATTCCATAGACAGTTTAAATAGATTGCTTGTTCAAGAAACTTGTTCTTATTGCAGGTTGAATCATTTTGAAAACAATAAATGATTTTGCTCTGTTGCTGTTTCAGCAGTCAGTCATTTAAGCCATATTTATGTGCAAATTATTTCACCTAAAGACTGCATGATGCGAGTGTCTTGAGAGACACACAAGCAATTCAGAAAATACTGTTCTAGCACTTTTCCCCTGCTGTATAGGCAAAAGCCTTGCACAGCTCACTTCAAGCTGCAGAGAGGCTTTTCACATTGGGAAAGTTGTCCAGTTCAGTCTTGTGTTCTGAACAGATTGCTGCATGGTCATATTTACCCAGGGGTCTGCTTGAGGTTTTCTGAGGTCTACTTGTTTTGCTGATGTAAGCGGACGAAAAATATGCACTTAATGCATATATTTTCTAATGATTTACTGGGATCCCTTTAACATTGAAGGGCCCACTTCATGGAAAACCACATTTTTCCTAAGAGTTTAAATATAATAGTTTAATGTATTATATAAACACCCCAATCTATATAGTTTGTACATGGAAACAGTGTAGGACAGCCAATTGGAAAAGATGGCATACATCGAAACCTAAATTCACAAACAAATGAACTAAATTAACAAAAACAGCCTGTGTAAATCTAATATATATAGAGAGAGATACATAGAAATAGCTGTAAAAATGACTGGCTTGGGTACATATGACCATAATTATAGGCCCATTAAAAACATCCATCCTATCAGGCAAGAAACACACCCCTTTCTAAAGTCTCTCTTGTGATTGAGGTCTAGTGATTTTACCAATGAGAGAATGTTTATCATGTTTGTTGAACTTGTCATCCTGAAATGTGGCAATGTCATTGTTCTGCTTTAGCATGTAGTAAAAAGTTAACGGAAGAGTGGCCTACAGTGAATATGATTTGAGACTTGTGTAATCTCACAGAGTTGATACTGATAAGAGTAATATATTTGATTCTATGAAGAGTAATATGAGTGTTTAAAGTATTACAGAACAAATATGACTATTTTTGTCTGGTGAAGCTTATCTAAGCATAAAATATAATTTGAGACTGTTTGTATGTAAATTAGAAAAACTAGAAAAAGAAGTGCTCAGGTGTGCAAACCAAGCCATGGCATCATGGTGGGTTGACAATGTTCAAGCAATGGATTGTTTTTCTCAGTTCTTTCCTTACCATGGTCAATCAGGCATGTGTGATGTCTGAGGTTATTTAAACATTTTGTTTTACATTAAGGTAATTTATGAAAGCATATACTCCACCCGTTAAGGCACATGCTTGCTTCTAACCTTGTTCACTCAAGGAATCTCAAATCAACTTGCTTATCTGGCACAAAAAGACAAAACACAATGTTGTGCACATTCTATGTAACGCTGATAGATGTATTGCTCTTATTTCTCCAGTGTAAAAATTAAAGCAAACTTCAAACACCCAACTTGTCTGGACAGATGGTCTACATTTTGGGCAAGGGACAGATTTTTAGGTCAAACTAGAGCTTTAATTGCAGTACTGTAATATAGTGTCTTGTGCCTAAGGAAGCAAATGAACTTGCTTGTGATTACAAAAGGTCTGTAGAAATTATGAATTTGTTCATGGATTTATATTTGCTTACCTCAATACAAAGGTTTGCACTGGTGTGAAGGTGCTATTGCATGAAGATTGTAATATAGAGGCGCTGAATAATAACCTTAATCAGCAGTGGTACCTGCTCAAACCCACTTTTGGTTATAACGGTGTACTGATGTATTTAGTTTCAGAAATGCTTATGGCTGTGTCCAGAATGCAATTGAAAACGAGGTTTTACAATATTATCCTTGCTATGTTTTACATGTTACTTTCCTTCATGTTTATTGTTCATTATAATAAATGTACAAATCTGCAGCTACACTAAGCAACTGTTCATTATGTTCTTTTTTCAGTGCTTATACCTGTCAAACTTTATCTTTGGTATATTGAGTAGATGAAAAATTTAGAAAAGGTATAGGTGCAGCTTTTGCATGTCATTTTTGTGTGTGCTTAAAAACCGAGAAAATCAACACAAAAACAAAAGTACTTCATATCGCAACCACAAGAGAATGCCTTTTTTTTTTCTAGAAAAATGCAAAAATATTTTCCTTTTTATTGAGGTAAATTTCTCTAAAAATTGAGGTAACAATTTGCATAGTTTACATCTATACCTGTTGAAGAGCGGAGCCATGTGGACATAGAAGAATTACCTCCGCTCTCACACATCCACAAACACACACCTACACAGAGAGCGCGCCAACCACAACAGTGACTGAATGAATCTGATCTGCTACTAAACACACTCACTCTTCACACATACATACTAACATACAGATGGATACTGTACATACAGCGTACATTTTGTTTTTGCTGGTGAGAACATTAGGTTTTTTTTTCTCTAAATCACTTTCTTTTTTAAAAAAATAAAACAAATCTTGTTTACCCAAAACAATGAGTATATAAAAGTACATTCTGCAAAGTCTAAACAGAAAACAAAAATCCTGAATTGTTCAAAATAGATTCTTAGAGCTCGAAATGAGCTGATAACACTCAAACAGCCTTGATGAAGTGGTCTAATAAAAATAAAAACTAAAAAAAAGGCAGGGCACTTTAAGAGATTATGTGGATAATATTGTCAGTTTAACAATCATGCACACACACGCACGCACACTCACGAAAACAACATCACAGTGATGTCTTCTACCAACCTGTCCCTTTACAAAGGGGCTGAAACAAATCAGGAAATTCAACATTCAAAAGGTTGTTTCCCCCCCCCCTTAAACTTTGGTTTGTGGGCAGTATTCAGCAAACTTTCATCTGCACCAAATTTAAAACTTAGAAAACTTTTGACTCCTTCAGTCTGATAGGTGCAAAAAAAAGTTGCACTAATGCTTCTGGTTACAACTGATATTACTGAGTCACTGTCTCTTATACACACACTTACCTGCCAAAGATCTGTGTAAGGCATTTTAAGAGCATGACGAAACACTGTCTCCAGAACCACTGAATGCTACCATAAACACACATGCACGCACACTAACTGTCTTAAAATCATATCAACAGAATGTACAATAGTGTCTCTGTGGTTGATTGGCTGCTAAGCAAAGGTCATAGGTCACTGGCCTTGACATTGCCCTGAGAGCTTCTCTGGGTGTAGAAAAGAATGTAGGCCTGCGCCTTACACACCTCCTCCACCGCACACACACTCAGCTTTGAGTCATTACAGTGCACCCAGAATCCTGAGGAAGAGAGAGAGAAAGCAGTTGTTAATTTGGAATCATGCCACTGTATCAGTAAAGACATTTTTAATTTATATATATATATATATATATATAAAATTAAAAATAAGTGTAATCTGTTTCTCTCATATCTTTAGGAAAGCATCTGCTTAATGCAAACTGAGTGATTTACAAGATAATCACTAACTTTTTATACTGGCTTTAAAATAAATAAGTTTAATATGCTTTAAAACAGGGCTGAATGATAAATACAAAATTCTAGCATTGAGATTATAAAGCTACACATCACATTTGAGACACACACACACACACACACACACATATATATATATATATATATATATAAAAATATAAAAAGTAAAATTGGGGGGGGATCCAGGTCCTTTAAATATCCCTGCAAATAAGTCTTTACAGGATAAAAACTGGCCCAAATTAGTTGACTTTTTCTATTGAAGACACAGATTCTTTAAAACACCCATTTAACACTAACCTGGAGACTGTAATTGCTCACTGACAAAGGTAGCTTGATTGGTCAGAGGGTTTGTGCAGCCTTGTGCAATATCACTACCGCTGAGACTAATACTGCAGTGAACGTTTTAAACTATTCAGAGCTACTTGCCTTTTTTCTTAGTTTTTAAGCTTAATTATGAGACACAGATGAAATATTTTTAAACCAGCAGAGCATGAACATGTCATACAAGCAACCCTCCTGCATCACAGCTCTGATATAGCTAGTAAGTTGTGACCCCCCCCCAAAAAACTGAAAAGCATGTGAATTTTATATATCACTTTATTTAAAAAAATAAATAAATAAATTTTTTAAAAAAACTAGCGAAATTGCAAAAAAAATCTGCCTTGATTTAATTCAGTCTATGTTCAACCCAAATCCTTGCTTCTCACCAGTAGGATGCAGTTTCCTGCTAAACTAGGTAAACACTGAACTTGCTTTCAGATAATGCTATTAGCTACTGTAATACGTACTGCTCTCTGTGTAAACACGCCATCACTGTTCCAAAACTTCCAAGCGTTTCAGCATGATCATTGACATTTACAGGTTTAAACTGATCTGAGACTCGTAGCTGAAAGGCAGTATGCATAAATAATTTTAGGTGCCTAACTGTTTTTTAAAATCCAGGTAATTTAAGCCCAAATGGGTCAGATTTATTTAATTTAGTCTTCAATGTTATATTTCTTAGTTTGTCTAATAGAGTGGTGTAAAGGGTGCAGTAAAACGGTTTGGACAATCTCTTACCTCCTTCTGTGTTGTAACAGAAAGCAGTGTAATGGCCAGAGCCAAAGCCCTTCCCATGATGCATCACAACAGCTGAGAGCTGGTAGAGAAAATGCTGGGGCCATGGTGATGAATTGGAGTCTTTGCAGCAGTATGGCTCCATGTTCAGCTCCTGCTCAAATTCAACATGAACACCAATCTTCTCCCTGTGGTTACGACCAGACCACCTACACAAGCATGTAAAAAAAAAAATGATCAAACACAAAAACTCACAGCTCTGATCAAAGAGTGTGCATGTGTTTCTGTTTACCTGAAGCGCTTGAGGTGCAGTCGTAACACATGAGGCAGTTTGTAGACCATTAACTGCTTCTGAGCTTCTGTGAGAACCACTTGCTTAGAGCAGAAACGGCGTCGTTTATCTGTGACAGAACAACCAAAGTTTTATCAATTCACCAATTTGTAACAGGTATAGGTCCAGAACAATAGACTGATTAGTTTGGTGCCACATAATGTTACATTTGTAACTATATCCAATAGCTACAAATTTAAATTCACTAGCAAAAACACTTATGCTTTATCATGATTTGATCATTTTAGGATAATTAAGCTCCCATTAGACACAGCCTAGTTATTGCTTAATTGGGTCAACCGCTAATATTCAAGTGATATTAGAAGCTAAATGTTGAACTCACTGTTGCAGTGGTCACAGGCATAAATGGCTCCTTCTAATGCTTCAGTCTCTGTAAACTTGGCTAGCATCTCTGTCAGTCCACAAGGAACCTGCCCAGCATCCTTACTGTTGCTATGGTAACGCTCAGGAAACTCTAACGACAGATCCCAGAATGGCTCCACTGTATTAGAGCGGTTATCACAAGCCAAACACCTCACCTGGAAATAAATATATTGATCATGGCAAAATTGTTTACTAAATTCATAAATTTATTCCTCACGATTTTGTGAACATGTGTAGCCGCACTTCTTCACCTGACTCAGTAGCTGGCCATGAAAGATGGTGTTGACCACGCTGAGCACCTGCTTGATGAGTCGTCTCTGATTCGCTGGAACAGTGGCAGGCGTTAGCGTTCCGGTTCGTTCCAGCTCATGCTGGACTTTGTCCAAGAGCTCACACAGAAACTCCTGTGCATCCTGCTGTGCGTAGCCTCGGAATGCTGGGATCAGCTGCCACACTGAGTGCAGCATTGCGAAGGGAGACACCAGAGCCCATTTCCCTGACCACATAACCTACAAACACATGCACACACATTGCCTGATTAGGCTAAAAAGCATGACAAACAGCAGCTTCATTCACAGCTTGTTCATAAGGAATATCCAAGGCTGGCATTTGCTTGCCACTTTCACAGGAGCACAAAAGTCCCTCATAAACCTCATTAGTCCCTGTAGTAATCCTGTTCTCTAAATGCTATCTGATACCATTTAAAATATCAGTTATGTGGAAATCTTGCTTAAAACACCATAGACAGAAGACTAAATCTGACTTCTGATCAATTAAATTCAATAACGCATTTTGAAGTCTCATTTTTTACCATGATTTAATCTGATTATTTTTGCAGAATTAATTTAATCCAATGTGATTATAAATACTTGTACATGGTAGAACATTTACAAGTAGTGAAATATATATTATAAAAATGCATAGATAATTTATACACCATAACCAGGTTTGGATTTAACATTTGAAAATTGAGTATTTGGCTATAAAATGAATGATGAATATGACATGAAAGTGTATAATGAATGAACAATCGAAAACTGATGCAGGTGAATTCTACAGATGCATTTTACACCTCTATTTAACAGCAACATCAAGAAAAACAAACACCCCTTTCCCCCTGTGGATCATATACCTGGAACAAAGTGTGTAACTCGTGACAAAGAGAGATGTGTTTGGAACTGGGCTCCTTGGGCTGAATGAGCTCCATGCTCCGTGAACGGGATGCCCCGCCGCTGAGCCCAGAGCCCTGTCCGGAGGCTTTGGGCTGTGTGCCATGCTGAGCTGAAAGCCCCAGCTTGTGGCTGACTGCAGAGGCCAACAGCTCCAGGGCTTGATTCAGATCAAGTCTCAAAAAGCATTCCCTGAACACATGCAGATGACTCAAAACCTGGAGTATGGAGTTCATGTAGCATGTGTTACCGAGGTTACGCAAGCCTGTAACACCTGGAGTGACAGAGGGCCGTCTTTTGACAGGAGAGTCGCCCACCGTTTTGGTGGATGGTGCTTGAGACTGTTTGGCCTTGGCTTGGGTGCATGGCTTCTGCTGAGGCACTTTGCCTTTAGGAGTCCGTATGGTGGCGGCACGAACTGACTTGTGTTTGGTGATTTTAACTGGTTTTTTGGGTGCTATGGTTGAGGCAGCGGCTGCTTTCTGGCTCTGCCTCCGGATGCGGTTGCTCTTCCGGGGTGGTGCACTCTCCAGCTCCTCCCTGTACTGCCGCTTCAGCTTGCGTCTCCTCTCTCGTGCCTCCCTCTTCCTCTCTTCCTCTTCCTCCTGCTGCCGTGCCTCCTCCAGACGCCTTCTCCCTCGTTCTGTCTGCTCAAACCAGACACGGAAGATGCGGCCTATTAGTGTCCTGCGGCGGTGCCACAGTGCTGTGAACATGCGATCTTCATCCCGCAGCTGCAGCTCCCTTGTGTTGCCGTGCGCCGGCTGCTCCACTGGAGCCACAGCAGAGCGCAGGGTGCGACCACTCCGTGTGGTGACCTCATATCGCTGGCTTTTTATGGCACTAAGGGTGCTGCGCAGCAGCTTTAGATCACCCGTGGCATTATCATTCAGCACGTAATCATCACAGAGGTAGCAGAAGACATACAGCTCATTCACTTCCATGGCCAGAGGGTGGCGCTGCTCCTGCAGGATAAACATAGCTTCTTAACACACGAAAGCAGGTTTTAAAAAAAGTATATAATCTAGACCAAATATAAAAAATTACCCTATGAAACCCAAGAAAGACAGATGACAGGAAGGGAGGGTAAGACCCACTGCTAAAGTGACATTGGTGTGCTCATTCATAATAATTACACCCAAATAAGCAAATTTAAATAGAAATGTGGGATTTCATGTTACCCCATTACTCATTAATGTAAGTGCGAGATTTATACCCTTATTACAGAGTAGATGAGGCAAACGGTACAAGGAAATGCAATCTACCACAGCTTGCCACACATTCATACCTGGAAGTGCTGCAGTGCATGTTCCTCTATGTAGCGTCCACAGGCCACATGCGAACAACTGAAGCACGCCCACACAGACTCTGTGGTGTTGCAGTCCATGCAGTGCCATTTCTGCGGGTTCAGGATGGAGTGGTCCCGCGCAAGCCTCAAGCGACCTACGTGCTTACACCTGTCCATCACAGTCAGTCACACCCACTTCACATCACCATGGTGAAGGCAGTCAGTGGGTTAACTACCTCCTGCCAGGGCATGGTTAATCTGGAGGAATAGATGGAAGGGGATCAGGGGAGGAAAGAAGAAAGAAAAAAAAAAAAAAAAAAAAAAAGAAGGTTCCTCTCTTGAAATTCCTCACTGATTTTAGCATTTGCTCTTGCACTTTTTAATATCAAATATGATTTCAATAGATGGTAGAGATGAATCACTTTATCATGTCACATTTAAAGGTCCTAACAACTAAACAGTCTAGTAACTGGGAAAACTCTCCAGGATGCTACTTTGCCATTTCTCCAGCAGAGCCTTAAAAAAAGAAAAGCAGGCCTTTTCAGCAGAAAAGCACATCTGAACAGGTGCCATGCACTCATCCTGAAAAACCCTCAGGCTCCACTAGTAAAGTAACTTCTGATCATTTCACTCCAACTTGCCTGGGATTACTGTAATGTAATAACCCACTGCAAGCAGGTGAACGTGTCTGCTCTGAGATTTCTCTTATCCTTTGCATCTTGTACTTCAGCTCAGGTGCAGCTGTCCTCTGGAAAGCAAAGTGGTTTGAGCAAAAAAGCAAAGCCTCAGCAAATATGAAGGGGAATCTCGTCAGCGTCAGGAAACAACCACAGATTTCACTGGTAGTGAGTTTTAGTTAAACACTTCACGACAGTCTGGACACGTAGAGGTTAGTCCACAAACTGCACTTTTGTTGACACCTCTGTAAAGTTAACAGTTTAGAGTCACTGCCATTAAATTACACTGACAAAACAACAACAACAAAAAGCATGATTAACATGTTCTTTTCCAGTAGGTTTGCTCTTCCAGCTCATCTGAAACGAACCGCTATTAAATACACAGTAACTGGTGACCAGAAACTAAATATTATTAGCATTCCAGCTAATCTGCTATCTGTCGCACCTTTGGAAAAACGTTATTAATATCATTCTCCCATCACAACCATTAATGTAAGTAATGTGGTGCAAGTAGACTTTCTCCTCACACTAATGTCTGGTGTGAGTATTTGGAGTAAACTGACGTTTTGGTGAGACATAGAGTTAAAATTAACAGCTAGCTTCGGTTAGCAAGCTAAGTTGCGCCATTTAGAGCCCGGCGTTTGTGAATCACGGTCGCCGCTTTTTATTTGTTCACTTTGTCAACTCCTGAACCGCCTGACAGAGTTCACCAGCCCCTGCACAAACTCTGGACTGCTTTATGAGGGGTGTGTTGGAGCAGGAAACAGCGGGAAATGAACAGAGTGTGAAGGTATGGGTTGGGAAAGCTGTCTTTATTGGGAGCGGATGAGGAGAAGAGGGTGAAAGAGGAGTGAGGGCTGGATTTTCTCCCGCACTCTTTACTCCTCTCTCTCCATCTCTGCCCCTCAGCCCGGCGAGCTGTCCGCTTTACTCCCAAAACAAGCCCCTCCACAACTTTAAAAGGCGGCGAAGAGCCGATCAGACGAAACAGGTGTGCTGGAGCAAAGAAGCCCTCAACTTCAGAGCAAATAAAGCAGCTTTCAGAATCACTGACTCTTGTGAGAGCAAAGGCTGGTCGTGAAGGAGTTTCTGTGGGAAAAGGCTTAGTTTGATCAATACGTATACCCTTTAATAGGTCTTTATCAACGCCGATCACACGTCGTTAAACAGAAAGGCTGCAAGACTGCGCTCAAATGCCATTTTTGAAAGGGAGGCTTGTGTTACTTTGATCAGTATCGCTGTTTCATGCGTTTTCATCAACCTCAGCAGCTCCGATCACACGTCGCCTCAGCACAAAGACCCAGTGATGGAAGTTGAGCGCTGAAAAAGAGGCTAAAACGAAGGGAACCGAAGCAGATTTAGTGATAAAGCTGAAAGTAACGCCGTTTTCCAGACTTTGGGGATATTAAATCCAGGCGGACTGGAGTGATAAGCTGCATGTGTGGACGGTCCTGGAGTGAAGTGTGTGATGTGCGCTGTGCTGGTGAGACGAAGCTGCGTCAACACGATCCAGTTGAGTGTGATCTCCCGGTCAGCCAGGCTCGGATTAGACCCACAGGTGACACACACTCACATCGGGGGAAGCATGTCCACCCCGCGGCTCCAGTCTCCGCCCCACACCCCGATCATCCCGCTGAACTCATGTTCGGGTGAACGCACAGATGTGTACTTACCTGTGCTCTCTCTCCACTGGCGGTGCCTTTGGTTCAGGCTACACATCGGGCACAAACCGCAGTCGCCATCTTGTCTACAGCGGTCGCGTGGTGTTCCCTCCGTGCGACATTAGGGATTACGTAAGCATCACGTGACCAAAGCCGGTCGCGTTCCAATCGGCGAGTTTGCCTTCCTAGTCTGGAGCAGTGATCCGCCCCTGCGCTTACAACCTTCCAGAAGAGTATCAGCATGTTTCACGTCATCATAAAAATAATAGAGTAAAGAGAAGGCTTCTGGATTCACATCTTATAATTATGAAATTAACTCGTCATTATGACATTATGAAGAACGCATGTATACATTAACATCTCATAGCAAGATATTTTCTCAGAATTATGATAAAAAATCTCATAACTATGTACTTTACTAAAATTACTACTTAGTGTTGCATAATAAGAAGAAAACTCCTTATTGACTCAACAGCATAATAATAATAACAGTCACAAGAAACAAGATAGAAAGATAAATTGATAGTAGAGTAATCTTTTATTATCCCACAAATGGGAAATTTGGGCGTTACAGGGCTCTTATAAAAGTGACAGGTGTACAGAAAAGAATAGAAAAGATATATAAAAAATAAAAATATAAAGATGTAAAGAAAGAGGAAGAGGAACAAGTACAGGAGAAAGTAAGTACAGGAGCTATAAATACTAATAATAAATAATTATCTATTTATATTCATATATATATCTATATATATATATATATATATATATATATATACACACACATACTATCTACATTTTGCTACTTGTTATTTATATGTATAATTCATTCAAAACTTATTACAGTGTATATTTCTCTTGTAGATATGTATATGTATATATATATATATATATATATAGATATATATAGATAGATAATTTATTATTTATTTATAGCTCCTACTTCTTTTCTCTTGTACTTGTTCCTGTTCTTCTCTATATCTTTATATTTTTCTTTTCTGTCTATACACCTGTCTTTTTTTTATAAGAGCCCTGTAACGCTCAAATTTCCCATTCGTGGGATAATAAAAGATCACTCTACTCTACCTACAGGGAGAAGATGGCATGGGCAGAAGATGATAGATGGTATTTTTTTTTATGGCTTTCTTCTATCAATTTCTACACCTTTATACAACTCTGTCTCTGCTCTGTGTCAAAAGCATTCTGTTGATGAATATTGTCTTTTCTGGACTTTATGTTTAACCGTTGTTCTTTCTGGACTTGTTGTAGTCCTGTGTCGTGTCCTGTGTTCTCATGTGTGGAAGAAATCTGAGGGATGCTTATTCTACTCAAAATTAAATGACACTAAAACCTTCTTTAAATTAATTACTGTAGATTGGATCTGGGGACACAAAAGCAGCTCTTCATGTATGAAATCTGTGGTGCAACTTCAATAAAATGTGACTGTATAAAAGGAATGACAGAACCCAATTGGGGACGAGCTAAGTTCCCTAGAACACAATGAGATATTTGAACGCAGCCCCGAGAAACATAGATCTGGTGGTAAACGCTTGGTGAAAGAGACACGTGCTGCACTAACGGCACATCGGCACGCGAACATTATACATTCCTACGTGACAGGATTAGCGTATTAAAAGAGAATGGGGTCGCTGGAGCGTTTTGGCTAAACAATATTCAGTGTTAGTAAACAAGCGCGTCGCCTGCCCATTTCACTCTCCCGCCGTCCGGGGTTGGGGAGGGCCCCGTGATGATGCTGAAGAGTTTCGCGCGTTTTTCGTGTTATCAGAACCATAACACAAAACTAACAGCAAAACCCCGACATTCGTCTAACAGGCTCTACTGAGACTGCTTCTGAAATAAAATGTGAATAAATAATCATTTAGAAGAGCTTTATATCAAAACTCTCATGAGGAATAACATTCAAACTAGAGTGCAAAGGAGAGCTTTACAGAAACAGTAAATGACATCGCAGTGTACAAAATAAACCAAACGTTAAATATTTATTATAATTAAAGAAAAACTAAATTACTGACTGAGAGGGGCAGCAGTGGCCTGGTGCTTAGGGGGTTGGCCCCGGATCGAGGATTTGTGTCAACTCTACCAGTGGGTTGACCGAGGTACCCTTGAGCAAGGTGTCACACCTGTCGGTTCGCTTCCTCTGTGCGATGGGCCATGACCTGTCCAGGGTGTGTCCCTGTCCTTCGCCTGTGTGAGCTGGGTGACTCTAGAAGCACCCCCAGAACCCCTGATTAGACAAGCGCCCAGGTGGTCTATTTTAATTACAGAATGAGTTAAGCAGGATAAATGCTGATAAAGAAGTGGAAAAGGAGGTGTTTGGAGGGAATACCTTACCAAGGGGAGGTGTTTGGAGAGATGTCAAGAGAGGAAGTGTTAGGATATGAGTAGATGAGTAGTTTGGAGTGTATGAGGCAGGGGATGTGTCTGGAGTGGAGGTCAGTATAGACAAGGTGTTTGGAGTGGAGGTCATTATAGACAAGGTGTTTGGAGTGGAGGTCAGTGTAGATGAGGTGTTTGGAGTGGAGATCAGTGTAGGCAAGGAAGCTTGAGGAGGTGAATGTATGTGAGGTGTTTGGAGGGAGGTCAGTGTAGATGAGGTTTTGGAGGAGGTGAGGTAGATGAGGTGTTTGGAGGAGGTGAGGTGATGTGAGGGTGTTTGGAGGAGGTGAGTGTAGATGAGGTGTCGGAGTAGAGATTAGTGTGATGAGGTGTTTGGGAGTGGAGGTGAGTGTGCATGAGGTGTTTGAGGGGAGGGAGTGTAGATGAGGTGCTTGGAGTGAGGTGAACGTGGCTACGAGGTGTTTGAGTAGAGATTAGTGAGGTGAGGTTTGGAGGAGGCTGGTGTAGGCTGAGGTGTTTGGAGGAGGTGGAGGTAGATGAGGTGGGGTTTGGAGTGAGGTGAGTGTAGATGAGGTGTTTGGAGTAGAGATTAGTGTAGATGAGGTGTTTGGAGTGGAGGTCAGTGTAGATGAGGTGTTTGGAGTGGAGGTCAGTGTAGATGAGGTGTTTGGAGTGGAGGTGAACGTATGTGAGGTGTTTGGAGTAGAGATTAGTGTAGGTGAGGTGCCTGAGGAGTTAGTGTGTAAACGAGTGTACTTACACTCTTCTAATTACAGGGTTGCTTTTAATTAATGGCTTCTATTTTTTATTGAAAAACTACAAGTGTAATGAGATAAGAAACCTTCAATGCGAACAGTGCTTGTCAGATTTTAAATATTTCTCACGTTTCTATTCAGAAGGTTTGATGTTCAAAAACATTACATTTCATGTATATTAATTTAATGAGTATTTCTTGACCTCTCTGTGTATCTTTACTATTGCAGGTATTTATGGTATGGTATGACTGGTGTGAAAAAGCTAATCAGCTGTTTCGTTAAAAATCAGTTCAGACAGAAACTCTGTTTTTCTCTGAAATTAAAAACGGCCAGCTTTGTTCTCATCGACAGGGTTCATTTAAATCTTACGGCCGAATGTCAAATGACGACGAACTCCCTACATAGTGCCCTAAGTCCTGCACCCTCAAAGTGGTAATACGTAAAAATTAACTCCTGCACCCTAAAAGTTCAGATCATGTTCAACAATTTGGCCATTTGGGATAAAGGTACGTGTGAGAAATTAACTTAACTGAACATACAGGGATCTGTAGCCAGAATTTAAAAGTTTACGGACGTAGTTTGTAGGTGTTAGGGAGCCATTTCACACTGAGTCGTATTCACAAAGTTCCTCGTGAAGAAATTGGGGGCTGAGTCCCAAACCGCATACTAACACTACTACACACTGTAATATATGCACCACCACAAAGTAACGCAGTGCAGTGAGGTAAATACGTGTGATTTGAGATTTATTTCGCTTTAAAATTCTTCATTTCAGTCCTATCAACCGCTCCCACACGGATGTCGTCATTTCCGTTTTCGTGATGGCGGTGGATTTGACTCCGAGGTTCAGGAGGCTGAATAGCCAAAGCAGGTGTCTGAGAGAAAAACATTTAACAGGTACATTTAGTTACATTTGTGTGTACATGCACGGCTGATTACAGTGTGTTCGGATATAACTCGATCCACGTTACCCTGGCGATAAGCGTATGAAAAAAACACAATCTTCGAGCTTCCAGCGTTTGTTAGACACGAGTGTAATTAACTCACAGATTTTAACCCTCATGGGCCTAAAGGTGAAGCCGTCTTGAAGAATATATACTTGTCTTTTTTCAAAGATATAATATGTATCTGAATGTTACACAGGCCACAAGCATGCTGTTATTTTACGTATTCAAAGAGTGCTTATTTTAACATATGAAATACAGCATGTCTGTTTATATAAAACATTATCATATGTTAGTAAAATGGCTAACCCTTTGTATCCTTTAGTATGAATTTATCAAAATGGCAACTGTGCTATATTAAAGCATCCTCGTTTTGTATCAGTACAAGCAAGGGTAGGGTGCTGATGACAGAAAAAGTCTTTACTTTCTTGAATTAGCTTGTGATGCATGTCCTACATCCTGGAAGAATATTCTATTATATCCCTTATTCTTTTTCTCAGGTGTGACGGGGCCATTCAGGGCGACGCAGCTTTGGCAAAACATTATCAGGGCCTTGCAAACACAGGTTGAGGTCAAGCGTCACCGCCAGCACTTGCGCACGCACAGGGAGTGCTTCACTGGTTCCGATGCTGTTGATGTGGTACTCAGCCATCTCATGCAGAACATCTATTTCTGCTCTAGCTGGGCGTCCTACCAAGGCCAAAAGGCTTTGTCAAGCCCTCATGGATGCACGAGTGTTTGAACCTGTTGGGATGAAACTCTTTCGCAGGGAGAAAGAGATGGCCTTTGAAGACTCTGGCTGCAGCCTATACCGCTTCTTGGACTGTGATGCCCTTCCTGGATCAGCCAAGAGTGGTAGAGATCTAGAGAATGTTATCCCACTGCATGAAAAAGGAAAGAAAAAGAAGGGGCTCAGGTTAGTATATGACTTATTAATACTGTCAATCTCAAAACATCACTTTCTGAAAAGCTGTTCTTCTGATTAAAGACTTATAGTGTACATATACATTTATTTATAGAAAGGATTGACGTGATCAGAAAGGAAAGTGGTATTGCATTACATTTACATTTACGGCATTTAGCAGGACGCCTTATCCAGAGCGACTTCACATCCCAATTACAGGGACAGTCCCCGAGCAATTCAGGTTAAGGGTCTTGCCTATGGACCCAGTAGGAAAAGGGAGGTGGGATTCAAATCTGGGACCTCTTTGATCCATAGGTCCATAGGCAAGTATCCCACCACTAGACTACCAACACCCCAGCATTAAAAATAAATAAATAAATAAAGCCTATAAAAATGTAATTGTTACATAAAATGGGAATCAAAGACAGAATGGGAAACAAAAATTCAAACCTAATTCCACTCCCAGTCACTATACATTGTTTTTGTTTACAGATTGTTCATGATAATATACATGTGAAACTGTTTTTCAATAGATGCTAATGAATTTACTTTAGTGACAATTCCATAACACTCAGAAAATTATATACATTTGTTTGAAGGATTGAGGTGAAAACCATCTCTAACCCTTTGGCACATGGATCCTCAGACAGAAGGGTGGAGAGAATACTGCAGACGATCAACCTGCAGCCATCTATGCCATCTGGCCTAAATCATGCTGGTTTATCCTCAAGTTACCTCTCAAAGAAAGGTGAGACGTGTACAGACCCTAAAGGCCAATTGCTCTTACAGTGATCCAGTCCCAATCAGAATGTATTGTGGTCATGTATATACATACCTTTTAACATTTTTCAAAATTACATAAATACGGGCCCTTGCACTTAAGCATCATCACCTCTTCCCTCTTGAGCAGCTGCCATTCATGCAGGATATGGATGTAAATGTAAATTGAATGGTGAGATCTGATGCAAAGTTATGTTTTACAGTTGTACAGGAAGTGTGGAAACAGCAAACTCTCCTCCAGCTGCTGCAGTTAGTGGAGGTACCTATGCTTGACTGTGTTTTAATCTCACCTGCAAAACCAGAGCCTCTTCGCATTCCCATGCATTGTAACCATGATGATGTGGTCATCTCCAACAACTGTGTGGACCGGGAGGTGTCTCAGGTCCTCAGCCTGCCAGAGTAAGTATCCAATTGCATGAGCCCTTAAAACAAGCCTCTGGATGGTTTTATGATGCCCAGTTATTTTACTTGATCCTACTGGACCATCAAGCATGACCCTTTAGTAATTACTGTTGCATTGCTGAACTATTTGAACATGAATCTAATTTATAAAATGAACTTTTTATAATTAATTACAATTAGTCATGTCTGCAACTTCAGCATTTTCTTCGTTGTTTCTTAGTGTTAAGAACTGAAAACCAATCAAAACCTAAGACAAACAGAAGCTTTAAGCTTGGTTATTCACCAAATAAGAATGTAGGCTTAGTAATGTAACTGCAACTTCTTAAATTAGTTGCAAATTATGTTTATTTAATCCTTTTGTAATGCAAGCATATTTTCCCTAGCATAATCATACCTACTGTTTGACTTTTTAGATTGGACTCGTGGCTGATGGCAGCTGTGGACTGTCTGGGAGCTTTTCCAGACTGGGGTTGATTGTGGCAACAGGGAGAGCAATTCTCCAGGACAGACCATGGAGGATAAGAGAGGTGGCTGGGAGCCCAGAAAGGCTGTTGTTTGACACCATAACTAAGTACTACAACAGTCAAGAGAGAATACCTTTAATGGCTGGACGTTACACGGAAATACATGCAGGCATCCTTGATCTGTTAGGTACTTCCATTGCATGCTTCAGCACCCATTTGAGACTTCAGAGGATACAAGCTGGGGATGTCAGCAATTCTTCACCTTGTAATTTGTGCTGTGCTTATGGGTGTTAATTGTTTACTTAACAAAAAAAATAAGCATGCATAACATGTACTCTAATTGTAGGCACTTTCCATTTCTGTGTCTACCTACATTTTTCTGAAAGTCTGTTTTAATACAGTGCTTGTGTTTTTGTATGTATTAGGCTGTGGGAGGGTTGAGGATGCTTTGAGAGCATCCCAGCTGTGTTCAAGGCTCGCTGACTCAGCACGAGATGAGCTGCGCAGACTGCTTGCCTTCATGGCCGGAAGCTGCAGATTCCACTGCATTCAAACTGCACAAACAGGTATCAGCCACAAGCAACAAATCTAATTAAACCTGTCAATCATTGTCTAGGCATGATTCTTAAAGTAGTGTTGTGAATGTATTTAATTACCTTAAACTGCAAGGTGGTTACTCCGTTATTAATCTTATGCATCTTAGTATTATGGCAGAAGCTTGTATAAAAAACACTTAAACACAGTGTGGTTTTTTTTTTTTTTCCCCATTTATTTTGGGGCAGATAGAGAAAAGGACTTTGGTTAGCAGGATGTTTGTGAAGGCTGTGCTTCAGAGTAAAGATGTGGCTGTGGCGCGCAGTGAGCAGCTGTTACTGTTTCTCATGGACAACCACTTATACCTGTTCAAAGTAAGTTCACCCCAGCCACAACAGCCAAGTTCTAGCATAATTATATAATATTCACAAGTTTGGGAGCATAAAATAGTCAAAAAATATGTCAAATAGTTCTCTTATTTCATGTAGTAAGTAGGAGCAGTGGCTGTTAATAAAAATGAAGATTGTTAGAAGAGTAAATGATTCTATAGATTAAAAGGTCTGAATATTTGTTGAATTAAGTGTTTATACTGATAGAGATTCCAAACTTTTAAACAGAACTAGAATTTTAACTACCCATTTACTGCTGAATGATCTTTGTATTTTGTATTAACACACTAAAACCAGACCCCAGTATCCCTGATTGAAGCAGTGAAGAAGGCCCCTCAAACATTGCAACAAGGCAGGGATCCCAATAACATTGCCCGTAAGTTGGAAAGTTGTCACCTATGTTCTCATAAAGGGTTCAATCTTTGATTTGATTTTTAAAATGATGAATGCTGGGATAGGCTCCAGCAATGCCCGCAACCCTTATCGGGACCAGCGGCTAAGAAAATGAGTGAGAGTAAGATAACCAGGATTAAAGTATAATTGAAGAAAGGAGGGGGGAGGGGGAGGGGGAGTTGCCTGAGTTATATTTTCAAAAAAGGTAAAATATAATTTATTACAATAATATTCAATAAAACACATCATTCCAACTTGATGCGAATTAAAACACCATTTCACACTCATCATTTTAATGATCTGCACTAAAATAAATGTTTCTTTGTAGTGTTCACACTCTGTCAGCAAGTTTCATTGAAGCAGAGGAGCAGCGAGAGAAGACCACCTCTGAGAGCTTAAAGCAGCTAATTGACCATATCACTTGCAGTAATGACCTGTCCATTAAAGATAGGAGACGCCTAATCAAAGAAATTCAGAAACACCACCCAGCAGTGTTTTTACTGCATTTCTCTTCCACTTTCTAGACAAGAGCACATGTCTGGGTGAAGCTCAAGGCAGAAAAGGTAGATTTTTCTTCTTGGAACTGGTCTGCATCATAACTGAAACAGGAAGAGATAAGAGCTGGCAAACAAAAGGGAAAAGAAACAAACACGTTAAACTAGATTAATCATTTATATTTTGCATATTAAATGAAAACTTAACTCTTTCTTTACATTATTTGAAAAAACAGCAGCCCTTTAGACTGTTTTAACATTGCATGAAGGATAACGCACTAGAAATATTCCCAAATTACTTTACATTAACAAACATGACCATTATGATTATTGCATAAATTCAACTAACGGTGTTAACATCTATGATAGTACTAAAATGGTTACAGTACAAAGTGACACAGTAGATCTGTCTTTAGACATTAATCAACCAAGCCATAATACATTTTCTTCACTAAATCTGTATCCTGTAATTTTTTTTTTTTTTTTAATTTTAATATTTTTCTGTATCTTGGCTGAGAATTACTTGAATTTGTTGTGTACATTACTGCAGGTAGTCAGGATGTTGTCAGGAATGTTAAAATTTAGTTGATGTATTTTTGAGCATCTTTGATCCACTGATATTGAACAGGCTTGAAACTGATTTATTCTGATGTTTATAAGTCATTGCTGAAATTTGTAATAATTCTTAACATATGCATTTTCCTATTTTAAAGTGTATAATGGGTAATTTAATGTCTATGTTAACACTTTTAAAAAATAACAAATTAGTGTTAGTTTGAATGAAAATTGTTTTTTGCTATGAATTTGTATTTTTGTTAAGGTTATGACTCTGAAGTGGGCGAAGATTGTCTTCTGTCTGAAACAGTGAACTAGTGCTTAAGAGATTGTGCACAAATCCTCAACCAGAAATTGTTTGTGGTACCATAACTTAAAAGTTGTCATTAAACTTTTATTCATGCTAGTGTAGAGCACTTTACGATTTCTCATGATTCATTTGGGTTTTACTACTGAGGTCAATCCAGACACCACTGCCACTTTGACTGTTTTTTAGCTTTTTTTTTTTTGCTGTTTTGTAGCATTACCAATGCACTATTTTGACTTCCTGAAGTAAAACATTTGCTGTTTAAGCTGACTGTGTGTGTTTTGTTTTTTGCATTTTGGTGAATCATTAAAAGGTCTTCAAGTGGCATTGAAAGCCACTCAGATTGGTTAAATTCATGGTATATACGGACATGTTACAACATGCTGTGATGCCTGAAATACTGTTTTTTTTGATAAGGTGTGCTCATGAAACACATGTAATTAGATACGTCTGGATACTTTAAGGCAAAAATAACTTGAAAATCTATTTTACCAAAATACACACAATAAAAGTGAAAAAAGACAAAGGTCAACTGGCTCATACTGTACAGCAGGTGATAATTTGGTGGGATGTAGACGTCTGTTTCAAAATCAGATTAATATTAATTTATGTGATTCTTTTTAATATCGCCTTAAAATATTATTTATTATCATTACTACATTTATTATTACATTTATTTATTACATTTACATTTATATTTTTTGCTACTTGTTTACTTAAGTTTTGAATAAATTATAAATATATTACTGTGTATTATTAGTCTTGTATTTGTGTGTGTGTGTGTGTGTGTGTATGTATATATATATATATATATACAAAGTTAGATAATTTATTGCTTATTTATTTATAGTTCTTACTTTTTCTCCGGCACGTGTTCCTCTTTCATATCTTTATATTTTATATTTTTTTCTTTTCTTCTTCTGTACACCTGTCACTTTTATAAGAGCCCTGTAACGCCCAAATTTCCTGTTCGTGTGATTATAAAAGATCACTCTACTCTAAAAAGACTGACCAGGACTTTTATTTATGAAATAAGTGCAGTTCGTCCTAAAACTTGATTCTGAATTTTTTAAGCAGTATATTGTATTTGCTATTCCTTGTGTGTGTATATTTGTTTTACGTGATTGTATTTCGTTGGAGGACTTTTATGTTCAGGAGCAGCGCTGTCTTCCTGTGTTTCTCGCTTCACACTCGCATCTTCCTCTCAGGTGTTTTGATGTAGCTGCTCCGGGCTGTGGAGCTGCGGGCGCTGTGTTGACATTTTTAAAGCCCTAAAATTGATTTCAGCGTCAAATACATTTCCCTGTCACCTTACCACGGATAAAGGTAGGACACAATATTTTGAAGACTCTTTACGGAAAGCTACAGCTGAGGAGTGGTCGTTTTTCTTTTCTTTTTAAGGATGTGGCTCTCACCTCAGAGTGACGCCTCGGTTTAAGCTAAGCTAACTTAGCTCTGTTGGTCCGCCACGTTTCAGTGCACTTTTTCACTCGAAACAACTTTTATTTAATTTATCAACGTATTTCATAACAGTTGTCGAATAAGGAAAGCAGTCGTGCAAGCTAAATACAATAATAAACAGAAAAATACGTAGTTATTGTTTACTGTACAACTCATAACGTGTCGTTTTCTATTCTGAACTGGTTATAACTGGTTTAAACACCTCGACAGATGTTTAATGTACTAACTAGTTATCAGTAATGGTTTTCATTTGAAACAGGCTAAACTAGGCTACCTAACTCTTGACTGTAGAGTAGATTTGTAAAATGTTATTGGGGGTTGGACACTTGAATGGATTCACTGTCCATAAACGAATAAGGATTGTTTGAAACGGTATTAGTCCTTGGTTATTTGAACTGTCAAAACTCAATGAAGTTCGACAGCAAACAGTAGAAGAGTGTCTTTCTTAGCTTTAGCAGCTGAGCTAAAGTGTCAGTGATAAACCCACTAACTCGTGATCTCTTGGTGGTGTTTTAAAAGCTTTCAGACAATGATAAACGACTTGTTTTTAACCGAGATTAAATCTCAGATTCGGATGAGGTTCCCTGTTAGCAGCTGCTTGTGGCTTGTCTATAACTAAGCATGCCTGACAGAAGATTTCTGCCTTAGTTATTAATAAGATCACCTCTGCTGGCCAGCTCAGGTCAACTCACCAAACCTGGTCTTTTACTGCTGGGCCTCTGTGTTCTTCCACCTACAACACTGCTGATTTTCTTTGTGTTGTGATTTGCTGTAAGACTAAATCCTGATATTGACACGACTTTTCTTAATGTGCACAAAACAACTGTTTGTTGTATTCTATGGCAAACGCTGTAACAACCAAAACTGTAGGAGAATTATAAAATATTTCCGTTCATGGCATTAAGCAGACACTCTTATCCAGAGCGACTTTACAATTCCTGATTACAGGAGCAGTCCCATTGGAGCAACTTAAGTGTGGATTAAGTGTTTTGCTCAGGAACCCAATGGTGGTGGTGCTGGAGGTGGGATTTGAACCTGTGACCTCTTGGTCCATAGGTGTATATCCTACCACTACCATTAAATCAAACAAAAGACATACACACAAATAATGCATGATTTATTTCTGCGGCTGATGTGAAATTTTGTCAGAAAAACAGATTTTGAAAAATATTTTGACTTTGAATTGAATCAGACGCAAACAGATATTCTTTTTATAATCTTTTATATAAGATTATAACAGATACTGAGTTTTAGTGTTGGTATAAAAACTGATAAAAAAAAATACAAGGTGCCACAAAGCATTTACAAAGCAAAACAAGTTTGTGTGGAATGTGAGGATCCTTCTTCTGCTGTCTTAACAAAGTAGCCCCTATTTGTACTGCATACTCTTTGTTCCATTCATTTGTTTGTAATATATTATCCTTTGAAGGTTATCCCATATGTTCAGTGTTGCTTGAACACACATTGTTAAAATGGCACCTTAAAGTACTAATACTTAGTAGTCCTGTGCAGGCTTGAAGTAAAGCCTAACTGATAAATTATTTCAGTGGAATGAGAAACTCTGGAATGAGGACATCTGTGTTTTACCATGCTGCTCAAATTGTTTCTCTGTTTATAGAATCGGCTGCATCTCATTCGCATCAGTGCTTAGACACCTGATCACATTGTGAGAAAGAAGGAGAATAATTTATGGAACTATAGAGGCTGCTGTTACTGGAGTGTTGTATTTTGTGGAGAAAGTCAATTTATGAAGCTTCTGACTCCACAATATGGGAATTGGGGATCACTTATTAACAGGGACAGATTAATCATTTTGCATATGCTCTTAAAAATAAAGGTGTTATAGTGTTCTTTGCATGATGCCATATAGAAAGTATTTTTATTTTCTTAGGGCAGCGGTGGCCTAGTGGTTAGGGTGTTAGCCGCATGATCTGAGGATCGGGGGTTCGAACCCCTTCCCAGTAGGTTGCCCTGAGGTACCCTTGAGCAAGGTGCCGTCCCCATCACTGCTCCCCGGGCGCTTTCAATAGCAGCCCACTGCTGCACATATGTGTATGGGTGAAATGCAGAGAACGAATTTCCCATTCGTGGGATTATTAAAAAAGGATTATTATTATTATTATTGAAAAGTTTAGTGAGGGTCTTTGTTTCACTTGCATGTATAAACTAAATGTAGCTATTTTACATACAATATTATCAAGTGGATATCCTGTTACGTTTGCTTTTTAGCTGTGAAGGTGATGGCACAAAGATGCATTGTGGGAAGAAGACAAGGCAGGGAAGGAAAATGAAGGCAGCAGTAAATGCAATTTTCATTAGAAAAGAAATTGCTACATTTCTGTAAAATACATCCTATTTTGTCTGGACTGTTGCAAAGGAACATAGTTTTGCTGTGGATACAGCCTTAACCTCACTCTAGTGAAGTGAAAGAAAAACAACAGAATTACTGCATTAGATTCATAATGCAAAATGAATAATTAAGAAAATGTATACATGGTTAGAGATGTTTCTCTTTTCTTCAGCTTTCTTCCGTTAACTGCTTTCATGCTACCTAGGCCAGGAGTGCCTAATCTTTCCACAAAGGTTGGAGTGGTTGCAGATTGTTGTCCCAACTTAGCAGGAGTTCATCTAATCAGTTGTTTAAAGGCTCTGACCACTTGATTAAACGGATAGAGTCAGTTGGACCTCTGCTCGATTCAGATTAAAAACCAGTAGCCATTTTCGCACTTTGCAAATAAAACTGTCCTGTACAAGGCAGAACAGGAGAAAAAGGGAATAAATTAAATTAAGTCATATGTTCAGAATTTCAGTTTTGTATCTGTCATGCTTCCTGTCTCTTTTAATCTACAAAAAAGTGCTAAGAAGAAAAAAATTTACATTTACAGGGCTGTATCTACTAAATAGGTAGGAAGCAAATTTACATTGCTGTTTTTTTTCTTCATTCCTTATTCATCTCTGACTTGTAAAAATGGCAACTGTGGGAGATAAAACAGATGCAATGAGTGTTCGTGCTAGAGAGAGCCATGGAGTAAGTGAGGGTGAGGCAACTGGCTGTGAAAAGAGATTTGTGAAAGCTTGCCAAATAGCACTTTGTTGACTAGCTGACTTTGCAGTCAGAGGTGTGCTCTCTATTTCAAAACTGGTGTATTACTCAATACTCTAATAGGCTGTAAAAATGAATTTGATGTGTCATGTTACATCTGTTAGAATATAACCCTTATTCAAAAAAGTTTGCAAAATATATTAAATAGATATAAAAAAGCAGTAATTATTAAGTTTATTTACTTTTATATCATTGCAGACAGTTGCAAAACCAGATATATTTAAATATTTTATCTGATCACCTTTTTTAAATTTCTTAATGTACATCAAGTCCTGCATTTCAGCCCTGCAATACATCCTAAATAAAGTTGTTATTGGACAATGTTTTTCTAGCAATGACAAAAAACAAATATTAAAAAAGGATGTGATTTCAAACGGGTCATGTCAACAGGTGATTGTAATCATGATTTGTTACAAAAGCTGTATCAACAAGAGACATTTAGCAAAGATAGGCAGAGGAGCTTCATTTGTAAGCAAAAGCTAAAGAAAATAAAGATGTTTAAAAACAGTGTTGCTCAAAAAGAGATGGAAAGAGATATGCATGTTTCTTCCTATACAATGCATTATATTATTAAACAATTGAAAGTATTTGGAAGAATATCAGTGCATAATAGGCAAGGGTGCAACCTAACTTAACCTTCACACTGGACTGGCAAGTTTAGTTTGCTTAGTTTGTGGTTCCCTTCTGTTTTCAAAAAGTAAATCCAATTTATGTACTTGGCTATCTCATTCGGAACAGCAAGAATTTTATATTGATTGGCCTACATGAAGTTTTTAATGTCTCTGTATGCCTTTGCTTGTGAAGAACCATCATTCATCAGTAACTAATGGAACCACATGGGCAAGGGATTACATTAACAAACCTTTGTCAGGCACTACAGTAAAAAAACTTTCAAAGTTAAAACTTTAAGTTTTAACTTTTAAAACTTAAACTTAGTTAAAACTTTCAGTTAAAACTTTACTGCACAGAAAATTAGCTGTAGTCCAGGTCCAAAAGTGTTGATGTCTTTGAGATGAACCCTTGGACCGTGGAAACATACCTTGTGATCAGACAAGGTATGTATTTGCCTTAAGATGTATTTGCAGGCAAAGTATCACCTTAAATTCAGTGTCATCCGTTCTGAAAAATTCAATGTATGATCACAAATGAAATGAGATTGACTAGACCAAGTTGGGTTCATTCTGTCTGCAGTGAAATAAATTAATAATTTTTTTTTTTGCGTTTTCCTTGCTGTCCCAACTTTAATATGTCCCAATTAAAGCTTGATGTTTTGTTTGGTCTGTTTTCCACTGTAAGGCGCAGTGTCAACAGTTCCACCATTTATGTTTGTGTATTCAGCATTGTTAACTTGAAATCAGAGACTAAAATCTGAAACAAGATGCATTTTTTAAGGATAGAAATTGGATTGGATTCTTGTGAGGTCAGAGGTTTAAACTCCTACCTAATATGCACAGCACCACTGCACTAGTCTTTAGTCATCAGTCTTGTCCTAGATACACTTTGCTACTGGTTGGCATTTGGAAGTCATTTAGCAAGTACCCACAATTGTTAAATATTACTTTCTTATTTTTATTGTTTGTTGCTGGTACGGAGTTTTATAATAATGTAATGTTTTACTGCTGTGCCTTTTTTTAAGTTGTCTGTTTTTTGTTTTATTGCTGTAGGTTGACAGCCACCATGGAGTCCATGCTCAATAAGCTGAAGAGCACTGTCACGAAAGTGACTGCTGACATGACCAGTGCTGTCATGGGAAATCCGGTAACGCGGGAGTTTGAAGTTGGCCGCCACATTGCAAGCGGGGGGCCAGGCATGTGTTGGAGGATTTACAATGGCACTAAAAAATCCACAAAACAGGTGTGAAAAATAAATCCGTATAATAAGAAATCTGTTATATATGTGCTATGTTATATTTAGAGTTACAGGAAATCTTGAGGGTTTCAGGGCTAGGTCACCTTTTTTTTTTTTTTTTTTTATTGATGTAATTCTATTTTAAAAACTCAGATAGTAGTGCTATTGAAGGCTAATTGTTTGTTCTTGTCTGTACAGGTATACTTGCAATGTTTGTATTGTTGGCCTTGAAGAGCCTTACACTTGCAGTAAGGGACATACAGGATGCTTGTTAAAGAACGTTTTATGTCTGTGAGATTAAGATTATGATTCATTTATGGTAGTGGGCTGAAGACTAACTGTACCAGAAAAATTTGGTACAGACTATAATGGTGGTTATTAAAAAAAAACCCTGTACATTCATGGTACAATAGCAGAATACAGTACACATTTCTACATATTTCATATGTGAAATATAATAAATGAAATTCTTTTGTTTTGTTTTGCTTTTTTGTGCATTTTTGGTGCATTTCAATGCATTTTGGTGCTCATTATTCACATTGCAGCTGAGCTTTCACTTGTATTCTGGAAATCACCTTCCATAAATATTTTCCTTTTATATAGGAAGTAGCAGTCTTTGTATTTGATAAGAAGATGATTGACAGATACCAAAAGTTTGAGAAGGACCAGATCATTGATTCACTCAAAAGGGGAGTTCAGCAGCTAACCCGCTTACGACATCCACGCCTTCTTACAGTCCAGCATCCTTTGGAAGAGTCAAGGTTAGCTACAGAGACACATGCATGCATGAAATACACAAAGGTCAGTTTTCCAAAGCAAGGATTAAGTATAGTCCTTGTTTATACAGCAAAGATATAAGTTCTCCATAGAGAGGAAAATGTATTCCAGATCTAGGCTAAATCTTTGTACTCTTTGCCACTCTGTTTTCTTAGTGTCTGTTTTTTAATCATTTGCCATGACATTGACTACTATTGTTTTCAAATATTTTTGCATTTGTTTTCCAAAATAATCCTTTGTTCAAAACATTAATTACAATCTTTTAAAAAGCAATTCCAAGGTTTAACATTTTAGAGCATTTGCTTTGACTCAAACTGAGAAAGGGAAAGGGGGCTTTTGAAGCTCTTTGTGCTTCTGCTTTCAATATATGTGCTGTTGGACTGCTGTTTGTAGAGCTTCAGTATTGGATCAAAAGACATGGCTCGGCTCTGGGGAAGAGCTCATGAATAATGCATAGACTAAAGAGAGAAAGCCTGAATAGGGAGCAAAGATTTACTGATTTAACGTTTTATGCTGTAACCCTGCTATTTCAAATTAACTTTGTGGAAAAAAATGTGTGTTTGTAGGTTTGACATTTACTTTATCCATATTTTCTTCTGTTTCTCAAACCAACAGCAGCAGTTGCTTTATAGGTTTTGCTCTCTATATATTGTCAGTGAACTTTGTCTCTGTTTGACATTCTTTTACTTGTTTTGTCTCTCATTCTCTCTCAGAGACTGTCTGGCGTTCTGCACAGAACCTGTGTTTGCTAGCCTGGCTAACGTGCTGGGTCAGTGGGACAATCTCCCCAGTCCTGTTCCCACAGACATCAAAGAGTACAAACTCTACGATGTGGAGACCAAGTATGGCTTACTGCAGGTGAGATGATGCTAATTCTTCCCAAACCCCTAAGGGTTTCTTATTTCTTCTTATTCATAACCCAGTCAATCAAAAAAGGTGTTTAGCAACAGGATTTTATATTAGTCACTACTATATTATACACTACTATAGCTCTTGTCACTACTCAAGAACAGTGACACTGTTTGTTGAATTAGCTATTAGCGTTACTATATTAAAATATCATATTTTCTGTTTTTTTGATGCATAACTTTCTTTCATATTGGTATAGAAAAACTCTAAAGTGTTACATAAATAAATATTTTAGGATGATCTTTGGTTTGTTCTGAAGAGGAAATTAAAAGTGAAAAATACATTAAGGTCCAACATTTTGAGAGACAGAAAGAGTAAAATTTTTCTCTTTATCTCATTTATTGCTGAAATAAGCACTTTATCTGTATATTTTATTATACTAATGTTCATGTCTTTACTGCTTGCCCAGTCTGATTTCCAGACAGTATACAACTTTAGGTTAGCAAGGCTAAATAATTGAAAATAATAAAATTGCAGCATTATTTACCACATTACATTTAAAACATTTAAGGTTCAACACTTTGCGCACTGCTATTCTAAACACATTGTAGGAAATCTGTATATGAAATGCAACTGTAATGAAAAATACGAATTTCTCTCAGACTTTTTGTCTTTTTCTTCACGCCCTCTTTACAGATCTCTGAGGGCCTGTCCTTCCTGCACAGTGGAGTAAAGATGGTACACGGAAATCTGTGTACAGAAAACATAATCCTAAATAAGAGTGGGGCCTGGAAAATCATGGGCTTCGATTTCAGTATCTCCTCAAGCAATCCGTCTGACACTGAGGTCAGAAATACACTGATGGATGTGCTGCCCCCTTCTGTCTTGTAGCAACTATGCATTTTTGAAGCCCTGAATATTAAGACACAGAATGTAGCATTTGTTTGTTAATTATCACAATTTTAGCTTTTGCAAAACTCTGTATTGTGTACTCTGTGCACCATAATAGATGTTGAAGGTTCTTTAATGAGCAAGTAATTTACCATGATCCAACAAACAAATAATTTGGGTCTTGTCGACATTAGCGCAGATATTTTTCTAACAATTTTTTTCCTGTTTGTTCTCTATAAATATCCCATTCACGCAATATTATTGTTATTATTTTTTTTAAATCTCCAAACATCTGAAAATGTAAAGCTATGTGGACAGAGTCAAAGCCTAAAGTAATGCATTACCCATTTCGGTGCACCAACACTAATGACATATTAAAGAAAGGGAGAGTAATAATACATTTATGAGTAAAAATGTTAAAAACCACAGTGAAAACCACCATTGTCATTGTCTGTCATTGCACAAAATCAGTTCAAAAACTCTTAAAAACAGCTTAAAAACGGAGTTGACGGTGCACCTTCTGACATAACATACCTATGTAGTTTTTCATTTCTACTGAAAAGGACAAAAAAGTGCTAAAACCTATGTTTCTGGAAATTGGGATGGATCTAAAATGTTCTCACTGTAATCCAGAAAATACATTTTCAATTACTTAAGTTGAGGAATGGGAAACAATGCATGTCTGCATGGGACAAGGCCTTAAACTAAAGCAGACCAAAGTTTTAGGTGGTTTTGTTGCAAGGTAAATAACAATATGTATCAGTCAAATTACAGTGTTATGAAATATATTGTGCTTATTATGGTGCCCTGATGTTTAGCTGGCCTTAACATACTGTGTGTGCGCCTGTCTTTTCTTATGTCCTATAGCCCAAATATGTATGTAAAGAGTGGGACCCAAATCTACCCCCTCTTTGTCTGCCTAACCCGGAGTATGTGGCTCCAGAATACATCCTGTCTGTCAGCTGTGACTCTGCCTCAGACATGTACTCACTGGGAGTGGTCATGCATGCTGTTTTCAATGAGGGAAAACCAGTCTTCCAGGTCAACAAGCAGGATATCTTCAAAAGCTTTAGCAGACAACTAGACCAGGTGAGTAAAAAAAAAAAATGTAGAACAAGGCCTTTCCATTCTGAAAGAACCCTTGGATCTGGGACAGTTTTTTTTTTTTTATTTATCTGTTCTATAAAGTCATTGATATTCATGAAGAATTGAAAACCACCTTGATATCAAATGCTACATAAAATCAATCACAAACTTGGATCAGATCTGTGATTTTACCCTGATAACATTTTTGTTTGACAGCCCAGTTTATAGTGGGGACTGTCTTGAGGTAATCTGTTATTAAAAAGTTGGTAGATTTTGAGTGTACACTACTTTGGCCTGTTCTCTTGTTGTCCTGTTTTCATCTAAACTTTGATCTCAGATTTATTTCTGAAAATAATTATAAATAATTATTAATGTATACACACTGGCTTTGATATGAAATGACATGAGGAAATGGGTTTTTGCCTCATATGAAGTTCATCATAAATAAAGTGATGAACCATTTTAGAGACAGGGTCTCTTTAACTAAGGACTTTTTTCCCCTGGCTTAGTTGAGCCGTCTAAGTCCGGGAGTGCTGAACAAGATTCCAGAGGAGGTGCGTGAACATGTGAAGATGCTGCTAAGCGTCACAGCCAATGTGAGGCCAGACGCTGACCAGATGACAAAGGTGAAAGCTTGTTTTCCTGTGTATAAGGCCAACATTTGTCATGCTTGGTGTTAATGTGTGGATACATTCAGTGGAAAAGGAAAGTTTTAAGACTCTTGTAACTCTCTTCTTTTTATTCTTCAGACTAATCTTAAAGTGGACAAAGTTCAGTGTTTTCTTATCAGCCTACATGCAGTATTCCATGTGTATTAAAAATAAAAAACTGAAACATCCTATTTACAATAATACTCAGAGACTTAATTTAGTTCTATATTAAAGTGCTTAGTTGTATTTATAGCTGTCCTGCTTAATATTTCCAACTGTCTTATCAAGGATGTCTTGCTGTCTAACTTAAAAGCTAGAAAGTCGGAACAATTTTAGTTCAAAGTGCCTAGCTTTTTATTGTAATTGCATTTATTTATGGGAGGGCAGTAATAAACTTTCCAGGACTCTAGCCACTGAGGATTGTCAAACCCATATGTTTCATAAATCCACCAGGAGCAGAAGTGTTTTGTCTCTTCAGGAGGTATAATTTGTGTCTGCGTGTTTTTGTTCATGTTCCAGATTCCCTTTTTTGATGATGTTGGTGCAGTGACTCTGCAGTATTTTGACTCCCTCTTCCAGAGAGATAATTTACAGAAATCACAATTCTATAAAGGCCTCCCCAAAGTCCTGCCTAAGCTGCCCAAGGTAAGATAAGTGATTATGTGACACTATCCCTGCAGGAGTGTGGTGAATCACGATCACAAATTCCTTTTAAACTTGATCTGGGTCAGATGGCTTACTGTTTTTCTTTTTTTCTTTCTTTTTTTTCCTTTTCTGTCTTTCTTGAATTATTAATAGTTTGTTTTTTTTACTATTTTTGTTAGCACTATTTTACTTTAAGATTGGGATGCACTGGTTTTCAAGCCAAATAAGCATATCAATTTCTAATAATTGTTTTTGTGACTACTGCTGATGTTAGTAACTGATACCCTCGTAAACCCAAGTTTTTTGTATTTAGAAATCTTCTATGCCACGTCTTTAGTATAGAAGCTTTAGAAAGTGCTATAAGTAAACGTTTGTGTTTTGTTATTTTTAAGATGGTAAGCTGAGTGCAGAAGTTTTTATGCTTTGCAGAGGGTGGTGGTGTACCGAATTTTACCAGCACTCACTTCAGAGTTTGTGAATCCGGACATGGTGCCATTTGTGCTACCTAACGTGCTGCTCATAGCAGAGGAATGCACAAAGGAAGAGTATGTTCGTCTGATTTTACCAGACCTCACCCCTGTATTCAAACAACAGGAGCCCGTTCAGGTATATCAGAAAACACTCACGCACATACCCCAGTTGTTTTTTTATACAGTGTCAGGTTTTGGGGTTATACATCTGTTCTATTTGCATCATGTACTTATAAGCACCTTCTCTAAATTTAATGACAATATCATAGTATCATAGTAATGTAACATCTTCTGGCACGGCCATTTGCAACTTTATTTATTTTTTTAAAACATTCTTACCCTAAAACCTTTCAAACACTGGCGCACACACACAACCCAGTGCCTGAACATTTTCAGATGAATAGCACTTGAGTTTGTCTTTCTACTTTTTTCTTTCATGCTCTCAGGCCAGCAACATGGTAAGTGGCTTTATAAGAATGTTGTCCAGCCAGTTCTGATAGTTCCCATTGCTATGCTTCTGTTAATTCAGTGCTCTGCTTTTAGTTTTCAATACTTAGTAGGTAATATAGCTCGTTATATAATACAAGCGGCTTTTCCTCTTAATTGAACATCGTGCTATGCTGGTTAGGGCTGCAAATTAAGACTTTTTTCCAAACTCTGTTAATATCATGTATCATTCAATGGAAGGACTATTTGAACCATCATTGCTCTCAAGGTTTCCTAGTCACAACACCAGACTAGGAGAACATGTTTCTTTTGTTATGGCTAAGTTAAACAAAATAATCAAACATCATGTTTGTTTTCAAGTCAATTAAAGTGAAAGAACATCTATGGAATCATTGTAGTCCTAATGGAAATCCATCCTAACATTAGGCATCTTTATAGTATATTCACTCTATCTAGTTTGTAGTTTTTGATATTGATCCGTGTTTTTAAATTATGCAGTTTTTCTTTTCTGATTCCTCTAATCTCTTGTTCATATATTTGTGTGTAGATCCTTTTGATATTCTTACAAAAGATGGATTTGCTTTTGACTAAAACTCCACCTGAAGACATCAAGAATAGCGTGCTCCCCATGGTCTACAGAGCACTGGAGGCTCCATCCACTCAAATCCAGGTCTGCATGTGATGAGCAGAATTAAATAAATGATAAATGACTTGTGCTCCTGTTTGTGCTTTAAGTATGAAATATCCTGTTGTTACCTCCCATGCTAGTATTGATGCTTAAGCTTTTTTTTTATCATTTTTTTTCAGGAATTGTGCCTGAATATCATCCCGACCTTTGCTAATCTTATTGACTACCCATCTATGAAGAATGCACTCATTCCACGTATTAAATCTGCCTGTTTACAGACCTCTTCACTCGCTGTAAGCCATTTAGACTTTAAGATCTGCATTTTACAAACTATGCACTTGAAAATAATGATTTTTAGGGTTCTCAGAGTTGTCTTCATTTAGATGAAAGACATGTGATGTTTTTGTAAAATCTTTGTGCATATGTGAATGGGGTGTATCAGTTTCATATCGTTATCCCATCATTTAAATTACCTTCAGGTGTGCCCAGACAAAATGTGTGGTTATATAATTTGTAATGTGGCAGCTGAAAATTAATCTCCAACAACTTTATGAACTCTGTCATGTCAGCAAACACAAAGATACAGTTTCTTTAATCCTCTTTCTACTTTTTAAAAGCTCTTATGAAGTTTTCATAAGATTGATCTAGCTAAACATAATCTTTCTTCTCATTTACACACAAAAGAACTTGCATCTTCCTTCGTCTGATATAGTAACCCGTCACTGAGTACACATTCAAAACAGGAATCTAAGGTATAATTTGCTTTGTTTTACTGTCCACCTTGATCAGGTAACTCAGTAAGTATATTAATACTAGCTATGAACATGACCTGTCTGTCTGATTTGTTCTGGATGTCTCTATTTCATTTGAAGGTGAGGGTGAATTCTCTGGTGTGCCTGGGGAAGATTCTCGAGTATCTGGATAAATGGTTTGTCATTGATGAAATCCTGCCCTTCTTACAGCAGATACCTTCCCGGGAGCCGGCTGTACTCATGGGCATTCTCGGTATTTATTTTATACTAATAATACTACTACTAATGACCAATAACAAAGTGAAGTCAAGTACTGCATGAAAAAGGCTAATGAGCATTTTTGACAATTATAAAAAGGTACACAGAATTAAACTTAGAAATTGGATTTTGCCTATTATGTTTAATTGCAAACAGAATTGAAGTGAAATCAATTAATTTATGTTTTTTACAGGCATCTACAAGTGCACTTTTACCCATAAGAAATTAGGCATTCCAAAAGAGCATCTTGCAGCAAAAAGCCTGCCACATTTGGTCTCTCTCAGTATTGACAACAATCTAAATCTAAATCAGGTAAACACCTATTTACAGTGTTTGATGAATTGTGCTTTAAATATGCCTAAAATATCACTAAAGCTCCACTGTGCTTATTATTAGGTTTTGGCTGATTCTCTGGTTGACTGTGTTTCAGTTTAACTCTTTCATGGCTGTGATCAGAGAGATGTTGAGTCGAATGGAAGCGGAGCACAAGACCAAACTGGAGCAGCTTCACAGTATGCAGGAACAGCAGAGGTGCCGAATTTTTCCTGTGTCTATCCTACTACTGCTTATATGCAACAGTCAACAGTACCATGAAAGTACCATACTGGCCCAGCAGTCTTCCTTTTCTGTTATTAAAGATTATGGGTTCTGGGGTTTATATTCCATAATATCGTATTCAATAATTCAGTATAGCTTTACTAAGCTTGTAATCACAGATACAGTACCAGCAGTAAAAGTCCTTGGAATGGACAGAAATGGCACATGATACATGAACCAATGACATTCGTCCCTCGCCACTTCGTGCTTCAACTTTCGCGGCTTCACTCTGCCGCGGCTTTTCAAATATATTCATTAAAAAGTTGATCAATATGGTGAAAATGACACAGACGCGCTCAGTTGACTGAGTTAATTATACAATGAAAATAAAAATTACTGCTCATGTGGACTGTAGGTCTATGTGTTCGAGCACCCCTGCAAATCTATTACGTACAATAACAGGATATTTATAACGTCTAATATGTTTTATTTTGTCATATATATATTAAGTAATACAAGTGTAATGGTGACTAAAGGGTGTTATTTCATGTCTATAAACTAATAATGTTTAATCAAAAGCGTATTTAGATCGTGAACAGGTTTTCTATGCTCTAAATACAAAAATATTTGATTATTAATAAAGAATCCTACTTCGCGGAAATTCACCTATCGCGGTAGAGTCTGGAGCTGAATAACCGCGATAAACGAGGGTCCACTGTACTGCATTTTAATCAGGAGAAATTTAATAACCATGTGATTTGTTTCATTTACATTTATATCCTTGAGGCAGTAAAACAAGCTTTTATGTTTACTGTAGATGAAGCAAGCTATGGTGTGCAGTTATTGGCACCCATTATTCTGTCTTGGTCACAGTAACCTACAGTAGCTGTAAATAAAATAGTAGACCAGTATCATGTGGTTGGGGGGGGGTGATAAATAAATAATCCAATTTTTATGATTGAGTTTCAAATGCATGACATATTTGCCCAGTTTGTGAATTCCATAAAATGGAAAATTAACTTTTGTAACAGGTTGGATTCCATGGAAAACAGAAGCAATTACGTGCATTTACGTACGTGTTATTTCACTTATGCCATGGTAACAGCCTTGATTCATCCGTTTCCCTCAGGCATTCCAATAACAATGTTCTCATTGGTGATAAAGCTGGGAACTGTGTTGGTTTTTAGTGCTTTATTAAAGCAGTGCTGGCATGTGGATGAGTGTGCAAATGAGCAGTTATGTAATTTTCATAGTGTTTAAGGTAACGTGAGGAATTGCAGGTGCTTGTATAAGTTATTCTCCACCGAGGAGGTGCCACCAGTATTAAGGGAAGCAAAACAATGAATGTCTCACTGCATTAGACCCTACTTGTCTTGTTATCCTTGAGGCCTAAGAGGGAGACTCAGAGTGTCAAAGAAAGAGAGGGAGAATCTACAAAAGCTCATTGGCAGGCTCCATGCAGAGTAAAATGACAGTAATACAGGACCTTGTTATGTATGGTCTATAATGAGCATAGTTTTATATTTGTAAATAGGATACATGTTACCTTGTTGTAAATATTTTGCGGATATTAATAGTATTATCAGCAAAATAGTGTAAATAGTGTGTATATATATATATATATATATATATAAACATAAATTATTATATACCCTTTATTATTATAATTATTATATATTATACGCCCCTCAGATTTTTGTAAATATTTTATTATATCTTTTCATGGGACAACGCTGACGATATGACACTTTTACAATGTAAAGTAGTCAGTGTACAGCTTGTATAATGGTGTACATTTGATGTCCCCTCAAAATAACTATAAAACACAGCCATTAATGTCTAAACCACTGGCAAAAAAAGTGAGTACACCCCTACGTGAAAAATGTTCACGTTGTGCCCAAAGTGTCAATATTTTGTGTGGCCACCATTATTTTTCAGCACTGCCTTAACTCTCTTGGGCATGGAGTTCCCTAGAGCTTCACAGGTTGCCACTGGAATCCTTTTCCACTCCTCCATGATGACATCACGGAGCTGGTGGATGTTAGGGACCTTGTGCTTCTCCACCTTCCATATGAGGATGCCCCACAGATGCTCAATAGGGTTTAGTTCTGGAGACATGCTTGTTCTGGAGACACCTTTTCCCACAGTTTCTTTAGCGAGGCAGTGGTTGTCGTGTTGGTGTGTTTGGGGTCATTATCATGCTGCAATACTGCCCTGCAGCCCAGTTTCCGAAGGGAGGAGATCATGTCCTGCTTCAGTATGTCAGTACATGTTGGCAGTCATGGTTCCATCAAAAATGTGAGGGATGTACTCACTTTTGTGAGATACTGTATAACTTTACAATGCTTATAGAAAATTTATTATGATTTACTATATGGGTCACAGTATTTATATAGATAAATAGACTGATATAGATTTTCAGTGTTCAACAGTAATTAGAAAAGAAAGTGTTGGTCAGCAGAACACTGGTCAGTGAGTAAGAATGCACTGTGACTGTGGTCTAGAAATACTAACTATTCTTGTTTAACAAATACTTAATCTAGGAGCCTAAACCTTTCCAATCAAATGAACCCATCAGAAGAGACGAAGAACAGTCCCAATCCTTCCAGTCAAGTTCGAGATGTGAGTACTGTTCAGGCCGTACTGTTTGTTGGAAAATGATGACGCAATTTGACATTTAAAAAACTTGGGGATCAGTTAGGTTTTATGGCTCTGATTTGACAGTGTAAAGAAATTACCTTTCTGTCTGTCTGTTTTCCAGATTGATGACATCTTTGGTGAGAGCTCAATGACTTCAGGTGTGAATAGCAAAGAGAATGGATCATCCTCTGGTGTGTCTCAGCCATCTAGAGTAAGTCCACAACTGGAGCATGCACAATTTTTGAAAATTGAACAGATATTTAGGGTAAATACTGTAAGGGCATATTAATTAAATACATTAATTAAATGGATTTCCAGTTACTAAATATGTTTATTATTCTGTGTTTTCAGTAATAGAATACTATTTTGCTTGAGGATAAATGTAAAATTATTTTAGTATGTTAGTCCTAGGCATGGCCACAAAATGGCAAGTAGGATACATCTGATTAGACATTACTACACAATCTTGAAATACTGAGTAAAACATTTTAGGTTTTTAGGTCCACCTTGTAAAGATTATTGTTTATGTAAATGCAGATATGGTCATTTTTGAATGGTAGTGTCTCAAACTGATTTGAAACAAACTTTTAAGTTAGTTTGGTATAGCTATAAACTGAACTGTGGCTTCATATACAGGTTCTTTGATTTTAACGATGGCTTTGTTTCATTTCAATTCAAATTACATTTGTTTTCTGAAAGGTTTCCTTGACTCTAGAAGAGAAGCAGCGCTTGGCAAAAGAGCAGGAGCAGGCTGCAAAACTGAGGAGCCAGCAGCCCCTGGCACCACAGAGTGTCAAACCTGCCACAGCCACAACACAGGTTACTTTCTTACTATCTCTTCACTGTACACATGCACAAAACAGCTGGGTAATCCTGGAGAATGGGAAAAAATGTGTTCCTTGGCAAGGAAAATTGTTTTAATAATTTATAAACAAATATATGAAAATCTGTTAATATTTACACTACTTATAAATGTAACATTTAATGTCAACCTTGTTGTATCACTATAATAGCATGTTGACTTCATGCATATTCTACAAGTGATTAAATACAATTTCTTTTAGATAAAAACAGTGATACTAGCGGCTCGCATCCATCTGCCATTGATTAATTTCTAGGGCTGCAACTGTGAAATATTTTCATTTTTGAAAAAAACATTCAGATAAATAAAAGTGTGAATATTCATGTACGTTCATTACATGTTAATTTATATTTTAAGTATCAGCAAATATAGATAAATAGAGCAGCGGGGACTAGGCTACAGTATCAGAAAGTCATCCCCCTCACTGCTCCCCAGGCACATTTAAATAGCTGCCCCCTGCTTCGCTGAGGTTGCATTTAATTGTTTTTAGGTCACTCTCTTAAATGTTTAAATGCTGTTTCTAACCCAGTAAGGAATATTAAAATCTAAAATGTTATTAGGGGTTTATCCTTTTATATGGAAAAAAAGCCTGTATGAGCATATGCTGCTGATTTCCTTCCTAGGCAAAAGACCTGACCAGCAGTCTATTGAACAGTATGACTTCGCTGAATAACTTATCCCTGAACTCTGGGTCTCGGACAGCGACCATGCAGACAGGAGCTCTCTCTTCTGGCTTCTCTGGTGGGTCCACAATGAGTGGCATGGGCACCATGGGATCAATCAGCAATGGCTACAACTCCACCATGGGATTCCACACAGGGAATATGGCCATGGGCAGACCAGCTGCCCCTGGTTTGTATGGAGGTATGGCCACCACCACTAGTACCCCGAATTTTGCCTCACTTACACAGAACCAATCCCAGAATCAGCCTAGCAAGCCTGCGGACATGTCAGCCCTGGATTCTCTCTTCACTGCTAGTAAACCCAAAGTCAGCTTGAACCAAATGTCCAAACCAGCGGCTGGGACTGCTTCACCATCCCCTTGGGTCAGCCAGTTTAGTACGGGCCAGCCCTCGCAGACTACAGGCATGACAGCAGCACCAATAGGGATGGTGGGGGTTCAAGGTGGTTTTGGAATGCAAGCTAACCCTTTCTTTAATCCGCAAAACTTTGCACAACCTGCTACTAATCCTACCATGAACACAGGGATGCTGAAACAGAGCACATCAGTTAATAATGATCTGAAAGACCTCTTTGGTTAAAAAGAAAGAAAAAAAAAAAGGAAATGTCTGAGCGCTCTCAAGGAAAATATATCAACAGTGTTGGTAATAACAAAAATGAGGGTGAAGTAGATAGATTTTGTCCCTCTTATTGGATCATTGCTTCTTTTTAATGTTCCATCTGGTCTGTTTTCTATTTTGAGTTCTGTATTCTTGTGGTGGACCTTGTTTACCAGCAATTTGTCAGATGATGATCACTTGCCTTGAACAGGCAGGTTCATATTTCACACTTGTCTTATTGGTTTCCCTGCCTGAATACTGCACATAGGATGTGAATGTATTGTGTTGTTTTGGTTTGTTCACTTGTTAGACATGTGAACTTGTAGCCAATTTCTAAACTGAAATTAGATACAGGACACATTAAAAAGCATCCTTCTATAAGGAAGAGAATATTCTTTCAGTACGCAACAGGCTTAGAATCATTCATTCCTAAGTTTCTCTTTGTGCTTTTATCTTACTCTGTTCTCCTTTCCTCGTCTCACTTTTACTGAGATAACTGGTTATGAAAATCATTTATAGCATATAGTTGATTACAACAGGCAAGGATTTCATTGCATTTCTGTACAACTTAAAGACTCTTTGCTAAGACCTTCATAACTTCAGCTCCTTCTTGGTGGCTTCTGATATGTATATAAAGAGTTAATTTGTTTTTTATTGTTCTTTTCTAAGCACACTGAAGTTATTGTCTGTGTTAAGCAACCTTGCATGACATGCAGTATTGCAGTATTTAGACATCTGGGGCTGGATTCACAAAAGTGTCTTAAGGAAGAAATCTATATAAATGTTTTTTTTCTGTTGTTTTTTTGCTTCACACTAAAAAAAATGTTAATTTGGATCAAAAGAATTTAAATAAGAATTGTTTCTTTTTTTTTTTTTTTTTTTAGCTTTGTGAAAATCTAATGAAGTTATATTCACCAAAAAATGCTACGTAAATATTTTCTTAACCGTACAACATGTTTTATACTGTAAGATCTGAAACTCTAAACTGTCTAACTGTCCTCATATGCTGAAATGCACTGCATTACCCGTGAAAAGTTAAATTCAGATTCAGAACGAATCTTCTGTTTATGGTGGCGGTGGTCTACAGGTAGGATACTTGCCTATGGACCTATGGCTTAAGAGGTCCCAGGTTCGAATCCCACCTCTGGTACTACCACCACTGGGTCCCTGAGCAAGACCCTTAACCCTGAGTTGCTCCAGGGGGACTGTCCCTGTAATCAGCACATGGAAGTCGCTCTGGATAAGAGCGTCTGCTAAATGCTGTAAATGGTAAGCTGCTGAGGTGACAAAGATTGACTTTGCCTATATAATATAAGTAATATAAATATACATAAGAAAATAAAAGTATTTGAATCTTTTTAATATTGCACTTACGAGCATTCTTTTGATAACTTATTGTTTATGTTAACATCTTTCATAAGTTCTAGAAAGCTTTTTTGATTCCAACCCCAGTACTGAAAACACAAGGAGTCCTTTAACACCTCATCACATTGTTCTACGACTAAGGAAGAATAAAGTTTGAGATGACTGCACTTTTTGTTTAGGCAGGTAATCCAAAAGACTTCACTTTTAACTATTGTTTCCTGACAGCACTCATTCTCACACCAGCATATTTGTTCCAGCTTGAACCATTTTCATGTAAAGACCCAATGGTAGTCTGCCTGAACTCAAAAAGGAATTTCTTTTTTGCGGTTGCTGAAGGATGCTGAGTGAGAGAGGATGTGTGTTTGTGTGAGAACCTGTTTTTAATGTATCTATTTGGTTTCTGCACTTGTTTGTTTTGTGGTGGGGTAAAATGGTTGATGACTAAACTGCAATCTGCAGTCTGATTAAATATACAGTTCTTAATCAGATCTGCAGCTTGATGAACAATATTTGAATGTGCACAGAAGTGCTTAACTGCCAATATGGTTGCATATTAATATGGAAAAAAACAATTAAAGAAAATCGATTAAGTTGTCTCTGATTGTCTTTAGGTTTAAATTAGGATTTTACTCACAGTCCCTGAGATGATTTTCCACACAACACTGAAGAAGTTTGAGGTCTCATAAACCTCATAAGATAGCTGTGTATATTTAGTTTTTTACTCGTTTGTCTAGCAGTTGTCTTTGTAAGTAACATGTTTTGTTCCTTTACCACATGTTACTGATTATATCTTCAAAAGAATTCACGTGTGTAGCACTGGCACAGAGTGGGCAGAGGGTTAAAAAAACAGGAAAATCCACACGTAGGCCAATTTAACCTTTTATTCCTCTTCATGACCAAATAGAGGTAGCTGTGGCATGGCGAGCCGCTCTTTTAGAGCAGTGTATAGTATTTACATATCTTATTGAATGAAGTGTATAGTATATGGAGATTTATTTGATTAGGATTTTTAATATATTATCTTCATATCATTTTCTCAAAGGGGACCTCTGCATTAGGAGTGTATGAATAGTGGAAAAAGCCTTATGAAGAGAGGTGTGCAATAATAGGTCTTTGAAAGGATTTTGTAAATGGCTAGCTGTGAATGTGTGTTTTACCACATACACTTTTCATATATGATTAGTATCTGAGCTTTGGTTTCAGTACATCAATAAAATCCTGAAGTGTCAATAAAGCAGTGATCTGGAAATAATGTAATGAGTATTTGCAACTTATGGAAGACTGATCTTGACCCTCATCTTGGACAGATGAACTGGTTTTGATTCCCAACATGACAAAATGATCTAAATTATTGAAAAAATGAGAAGCCTATACTTTTATGAAAATCTTTGTATTCTACAGATATGTAATATGTGTACGACGTGGCATCTTTGTGAACTTTGTATCGTGTTACGAGATTGTATCGTCTGGAGTTGAGAGTTTTCATGCAAATCTGTAAATGATAAATACACATGTTGACATTCTCTTTAATGCTTTTTGGTCACTTGGGTTGAACAGATTGATTGTGTACATTTCTAATTGCTGTGTATAGTTTTGGACAAAAAGAACAGTGCTGATGCATAGTTTGATGCTCTGAATAAAATTCTTCATATAATGGGAAATGTGTGGAAGGACCTGCTATATTTTTATATTTTTCAGCCTGAGACACTCTTTGTGAAATAGCTTTTTCTGCGGTCATCATCGACCTTCTCAAACAAGAAATGTGTTTGTTTCCTCCTAATACCTGTTGATGGCCATTGATTCAGAATGGTTGGCACATAGCCATATCAGACTAATCATTTAACTAAAATAAAAGTTACTAAGGAGGGATCCAGCTGCAGATATTTTTTTCCTATAAACAATTTCTTAGTCTGCAGTAGCACTAAGGTGGGTATGGCTGTTTCCCTCAGTTTTGGTCAGACTTAAACTTGCGTCATCGAGGCTTAATGCTTCACCCTTTCATGGTTTTCTTCAAGGCTTGGTTTATGTGCGGAAGAAAACATATATAATCTTAAACTAAAATGTTCAAATCAATACCTAACCCAGCGTTGCCTTTATTTCTTCATTCTTTTTACACCAAATTAGCTGAATTGCAATTTTTTCATATTATACCTGCTGTTTTGACCTTGGATCATTACACCATGCCTCAAGCATGTTTATTCTTGATGGGAATTTCTTTTGCACAGTTAACCTTCGAGTGAATTTCGTTAATTAAGCACATTTAACCTCAATCGGTATCCAGTGGCTCGAGAGCATTTTAATAGTAATTGGTATCTGTAGGCACATAGAAATGTGGTGTAAATGGTGTTGCTTACAGAGCAGAGTGTTACAAAGCTGTGAATCTGGCAAAATACAGGTGAGCTGATAAGTGTGACGTTTGTGTGAACTCCAGTATTCCTGTTCAGATGGGCTCTCTGCTACAGGCGACGAACTGACCTCCTTGTGCTTGTGGACAAGTTAATCTGGACCATAGCTGTAATGAGAAATACTGTTTGTAAACATCAAACAAATGCTGGATTTCATAAAAACAATAATGTGAGGATGTGTGAAAAGATTACATCAATCAAACTGTACAAAGTGCATATATGTTAAAAGAAGAGTAATCCAGTTAAGCTTTACTGTAGGGCTTTCAGAAGGCTGCATTCACGTACGCTTTTTTTTTTTTTTTTTTTTTTTTTTTTTTTTTTTTTTTTTGAACAATTGACATAAGTATAGAGGTGTCATTTCTTATAAAAGCTTCTTTCATCAGTTTCACTCCAGAAAGTGTAAAGACAATGGGTTTATTGGAATATGGCTTTATACTTGTTTGTCATTTGTAAGAAAGGCTTTTGAAGATGCCAAGTATCTTTACCAACACTACCTTACACTCCCCAGCTTTCACAACTACCTTTCACAACTAGCTTTCACAGGGCGAAAGGCAAGGAAACACCCTGGACATCACAGGGCAGACACAAACTCGCACTATGTGCAAATTCAGCATCTCCAATCCAACGTTGGGAGGAAACCCACTCGGGCATGAAAGTGAAAGAGTGAAAGTGACTATTTATTGCTAGGTCACAGCACAGTGAACCACAATGAAATTTAACCCATGCACACAAACACTGTGCAGCATATGAAAGCTGACAGGGATGGTACCTTGCTCAAGGGTACCTGGGGGCAACCTACTGGTAAGGAACCCGCAATCTTCCAATCCTGTGGCCAACTCCCTAACCTCGAAGCCACCACTGCCCACAGGAGAACATGCAAACTCCACACTGAAAGGACCCGGACTGTCCCATCTGGGAACCCAGGACCTTCTTGCTGGGAAGCAACAATACCACTGTGCCGCCCCACTATATTAAAGTAGTGCTCAAATATTTACAGCATACAAATGTTTACAAGACAAGGGCTGTCACAATTATAACATCACCATCTGATCATCACACTGTGTGCTCTTTAATCAGTTGAGCGGCAGCTGAGGTAAAAGGAAAAAAATCCTTAATTGCGATAAAGATCTTACAGAAACAAGAATTTTAACTTTTAAAGGTCAATGCTGAGTAAGGTTTGTTTATTGGCCACATAGTCAGCAGTGTTGCTAGTATGTAGGCTATGTTTGCAGAATACGTACTGCCATTATACATCAATAAATGTATTGATGGCTACTCTGTCATTTTGGCTTCTTCATCTTCTGGCCTATTTCATTTAACAATTGCATAACAATGATGGATTGTTTCTTGTTTGGAAGCATTGTTAGTCTAAACCTTTTACCTTTCAGGACAAAGAATATGGTCGTTAACTTAAAATTGTGAATTTTCCACACATGTACAATACTGTGCAAGTTTTAGGCAGGTTTTGTTTTCAGAAAATATAAATAATGATAGTTTATTTTTATCAATTTACAAAATGCAAAGTGAGCGAACAAATGAAAAATCTAAATCAAATCGATATTTGGTGTTACTACCTTTTGCCTTCAAGCCAGCATCAGTTCTTCTGGCCCCCACAGAGCCCTGATCTCAACATCTTCGAGTGTGTCTAGATTACATGAAGAGACAGAAGGATGTGAGGAAGCCTACATCCACAGAAGATCTGAGCTTAGTTCTCCAAGATGTTTGGAACAACCTACCAGCCGAGTTCCTTCAAAAACTGTGTGAGTGTATCTAGAAGAATTGATGATGTTTTGAAGGCAAATGGTGGTATAATATTGATTTGATTTAGATTTTTCTTTTGTTCATTCACTACATTTTGATGATTGATGAAAATAAATGATTACCTCTTCCATTTTTGAAAGCATTCTTTGTTTACAGCATTTTTTCCGTACCTGCCTAAAACTTTTGCACAGCACTGCATGTGCAGTGTATTTATATACCTGAGAAGTCCAGTTGATATTTGAACATTCCTGTGCTGAAGGTCATTGTGCCTGAGCGGTTCTGCTGGTAGTGCTTTTCGATGTCCTCACTAGAGACAGTGCAGCCGCTCCTTCGATTGCCCTAAACACATCCAGCCAGGGACAAAAGACACATTACATTAGGAAATGTGGTTGCTATTTCAGTTTTACACTACAAGTCTGAACAGATTTCTGGAACAGATGAGTATGAGCTATACAAGTTATTCCTTGGAAGAATTTTTCACTTCCATAAAAGCCATGTTTGAAAGAGAAAAGAAATCTGATTCTAATAGTTCTTGAAAGGTTCTGTAAACCTTAAAATTTTGAAAGTTTTTTTTTCATTTCATCACTTTAGAAAGCACACTTATATGGTTTCACAAAGGCTTCTCTGAGAAATTAACGGAAAAGAACTTCATTTCCATAAGTCCTTATTGTAATTCAGATGGGTGAGTATAAAGAGCCATTAAAACACTCACATAATGTAATTGATGTATTATTTACTAGTTTAATGGATCTTCCAAGAACCTTTTATTTGGAGCCATCCATTGAAAGGTTTTTTAATCAACCAAAAGTGTTTCTTCTATGGCATCACTGAAAACCCTTGCTGGCACCCAACTTTTAAACGTGTATACTAATTTGTTATTTATAGCAATTTCATATTATATGAAGTTTCTAAAACCTTTAAAGAGCTTTCTCACACTCTCAGATGTCAGGTTTCTCAAAAGGTTCAACTGATCAACCATTACAGGATTCTTTAGTGACCCAAATGTGGTTCTTCTATGACATTCTGCAAGGAACACTTTTTGGTAGAGATAATTTTTATATAATTCATACAACCGTGTATGTAAATGTATGAGTGTGTAGTGAAAGTGACTATTCTTGTCACAACAAAATTCTACCTCTGCGTTTCACCCATACAGTCGGGGGCAGCTATTTAAAGCGGAATGATACCTTGCTCAGGGCAACCTAATGGTCTGGGATTCAAACCTTCTGCTCCTGTGGCCTATACCCTAACCACTAGGCCACAGCTGCCCCGGTGTAGATCTGTGTGTTTGCCCTGGGATGGTCTGGTGCAATGTCCAGGGTATTTCTCTGTCTTTCATAACCGTGATATATTGTGATAAAATGTGATACATAACCATACATTATTTTGTTATACATCTAGTTCATTTATTGTGCAAATTGTAAACAATTGTATGACGCTAAGATGCTGCACACATATTACAAAAGTATATTTTAACGGAATTTGATTTTTCATGCTTGCAGAGAGAGACAAGGAAAGATCTCTTACTTTAACATAGTCTTTCCACCTGCCATCCATGTCTTTGAATTGCCAACGAGCTTGAGAGAGAGCACTGGGGAAACAACTGGCCACAGTTATTGACAAATTTATCTTTTCTATGTGAGGAATGAAGCTCAGTGAATGTTGCTATCAGTTATGACCTGATTATAGCACCAAAATAATTTGACCCCACAACCGTTTTTATCATCCTTGCAGCACAGGGGGATTTATACCTGCTTTTGTGCTGATTTCCACCAAAGGTCCTCCTGATGTGTCGCTTTGTTCCAAAAGTATTATTAGTCTGATACATTCCTGTGGAAAACATGCCACTATGTCAAATGATGTATTGAATGAATTAAAATTTTAAAATCATCCTGTGGATGTTAAAAAAAACTCCTTAACCACAGCCAAAACTTGATACAAAATCAGTTATTTAATCATGGGGCAGCAGTGGCCTAGTGGTTAGGGAGTTGGCTGCAGGATTGCAAGGTTGTGGGTTCAAACCCCTTACCAGTAGGTTGCCCTGAGGTGCCCTTGAGCAAGGTACAATCCTCGTCACTGCTCCCCAGGCGTTGTCCATAACTGCACCCTGCTGCATGGTGTGTGTTTGTGCATGGGTTAAATGCAGAGGTTCAATTTAGTTGTGGTTCAGTGTGTGCTGTGCTGTGTACTCACAATGACAAGAATAGTCACTTTCACATCTGGGAACAACCTGCCAGTTCAATCTTTTTTTCTTTTTATGTATACATTTATTTATTTATTTATTAAAGCAAAAATGTACATGTCAGCATCTTTTTTAAAAGTGCTAAAAAGATAACCTAATTAAACAAATAAGATAAAAACATTATACTATTTATTTATTTATTTTGATTTATTTGACAAATTGACAAAATACCATATTTTCTACCATTTTAGAAATGGTAAAGGTGTGCTAGGAGTTTTAGCTGCTCATGCTAATTTATAATGTGGCGATTCTTGTCATTGTGAAACACGACAACACAGTGAAACACAACACAATTCAACCTCTGCTTTTTATCCATACACAAACGTGCAGCAGGGGGTAGCTATTGAAAGCACCTGGGGAGCAGTGATGGGGATGGTACCTCAGGGCAACCTACTGGTTTGGGATTTAAACTAAAACTCACCACTAAAGTCAAGTGTATAAGTGTATCGGCCAGCTGTAAAACTCAGTCTGCCCTGTGGTTTGAGCTGATATTGTTTCTCTATGTCCACACTGTCCAGAGAACAACCCTGCAGAAAGACATTTACCATCCGATGACCAACATAATAAAATGTACACGTGCAGCAAAAAATACATCTTAATTCATGTACTTTTAAAACCTTTTGGTTTCATCTTTATGGCCACACTACTGTTTTTCACTCGCCTAACTCAATAACTGATGTTTGTTGTAGAGTAATAAATATTTATGTTTGAATTTTCATTAGTCTTTTTGTCTTTTTGTGTGTTTTACATTCAAAAGTTGGTTTAATCCTGTTTGATAATGGAGTTTATCTACATTTTTTTAAATGAATCTGTCATTCATTATTTTGATTTTTTTATGCTCATTGTGCAAGTGTTTTTTGGGGGGGCATGGTGGATTTGTGCTTATCACTGTTGCGTAATAAGTGAGAAGGACCTGGTTTCAACTGCCAGCCAGGTTGGCCAGAGTCCTTAAAAAGAACTGGGGTTGCTGAGAATGTGCTCACTGGTGTTACGATGAGTTAAATGCAGTGTGTGTGACACATGATGTCTGTCAGCTTGCATGTGAAATGTAAGATAGAATAGTGCAGTTACCAAAAAACTTCCATTTAGTTATTTATAGCTACTTATCAAGATTAATCCTGAGTTTAAGAGGGTTAGTTATAGGCCTGCTTGTGACGCTTTCTTTTGCCACATATGTGAAGTCATATGGATGGCCCTCACTCACTGGTTTCTGATATTCTGCCCAGACACCTTCATCACCCATAAACTCCCAGGTGATGCCAGCAGATGGATTAATAGACAACGTGTCAAGAGAAAGGGCTGAAAATGTCAGTGAACTGTAAACACACCACAAAAATATATGACCTTAGTTTTTTCAAAAAAATATTGAGCAACTTTTTCATCTTTTTAATCAGACATTATATTTTACGTTTTATCTTTAAAAGTGTGTAAACATCTCTGCATTCATTTTTAAACAACATAAAAGCTAACCATATCACTGTTGCTCATCATTCAAAACTCCTTCCAGCTCAGAAAAATGGAATGATGTGTATAGCAACATTGACACTTTGTAACTACTGTACCTGCTGTTTGCAAAGACCATGGAGTTAAACTTTGGCCGTCTCCGCACTTTCCTGCTCATGTAAGTGGACAGGTTGGTTTGAGTCATGGCTGTAAAAGAGGAAATGTAAAAAATGTAGAAATGAATATTTAGTTCATCTCCATTCATCTCCAGTTATCTCCGTTCAGTCTATTTTTTACACCCTTTAAAGAACCCAATGGAAACTTTACATTATTTTGCATCATAAGTTAAGAATGTTTTTTCCTTCTTCTGAATGTGAAAAAATGAAAGTGACAACAGCACAGCAAGCGTGAACCACAACGAAATTGGACCTCTGCTTTTAACCCATGCACACAAACACCATGCAGCAGTGGGCAGCTATTGAAAGCGCCCAGGGAGCAGTGACGGGGATGGTACCTTGCTCAGGGGTACCGCAGGGCAACCTACTTGTGAGGGAATCGAACCCACAATCTTCCAATGCGGGGCAACTCCCTAACCACTAGGCCACCACTGCCCCTAACTCTGCTTTTAACCCATGCACACATACACCGTGCAGCAGTGGGCAGCTATTGAAAGCGCCCGGGGAGCAGTGATGGGGACGGTACCTTGCTCAGGGGTACCTCAGGGCAACCTACTTGTAAGGGTATCGAACCCACAATCTGCTGATGCGGGGTCAACTCCCTAACCACTAGGCCACCGCTGCCCCGCATTCTATAATGAGATATGAGTTTCTGTTCTGACAGTGACAATTTAATAGTACATCAAAAATGTTTCTAACAGTTATGGAACAAAGTGCATAAGAATTACCAGAGAAGTCGATTTTATAAGCTGTATTTCCTACTGTAAACTGCAATGTGCCTCTGGGGTTGGAGTTGTAGTGCTCCTCCAAGTCTTGGCTGTTAACTGAAGAAATGTTGGAACTTGTTCCCTGTGGGAATGGCCAAGGGAGTTTTCAGTTTTATGACACAGACTCTGTCTAGCCTTGTCCTACATTTAATCACAGTTATTGTACTAAATATTAGAATGTATCTCTATCTTCTTAATTTGTGCTTCCAAACAATCCAGTTAACAACTATTTATAGCAGGAGATTTCATATGGTGACACCATAATACTGGCCTTTGGAATGGTGATGTCGCGGAAGGTCAGATTATGCCTTCTAACCTCAACTGGTTTGTGACCGTTTGTTTTATTAAATGTTAATGTTAGTGTTTCTTTAAAGGACAAATGTAAATTTCACTTACCTGTGATCCATATTCACACCAGTGAGTGTTGTCTTTATAGTACCACCCTACTTCTTGACTTTGGTTAAGTGTCAGAAAAGTGAGTCGTCGAATGGCAAGTCCAGCAAAAGGCCCTCCTACTGTCATGGCATCGAAATCAATGTAAAGAGACCTGTAGAGTTGATGCAAAAGGGGAGCAGAAAATATTAATTAACTGAATAAAAACTGATTAAAAACATGGCCATGTAGGATTCAAATATTTCAAATACAAAATCACCCCAAGCTGGTATGAATGGTCATCCCTCTTGCTCCTGGTTGGCAGTAGTGAGATTCGATTATAAGATCATTAAGGATATGAGACCACTGCTGACCGTCAAACAACTGCCACTTGTAAATGTTTCCTGTGAATGAAAATGGCAAGAAAAATGAAAATTCTCTTTATGAGAATCAGTAAATAAAGGCAGGTATCATGGTGGCAAAGTAGGATAAGCCTTTGCCTCCCAGAGAGAAGGTCCTGGGTTAGATTCCCAGCCAGGACACACAGACTGTGAGGAGATTGCATGTTCTCCCCATGTTTGTTTCCTCTCACAGTCCAAACACATGCATACCAGTTGAACTGGAAATGCTTCATTGCCCTCTAGGTGTTAAGTGAGTGTGTTTGTTTTTCTGCCATGCAATAAACTGATGATCTGTGTTGACTGTCTCTCTGCTTGTTGCCCTATGTGTTCTGGGATGGGCTTCTTACATTGATTAGTCACAAAGAGCGAATTCACAAAGCAGTTCAAATTTAAAAACAAAGCAATCAGTTTTTTTGAACAAAATGTATATAATTATTTCAGTAATTGCTAAGTGACTATGGGTAGTGTATATGTGTGTGTGTGTGTGTGTGTGTGTGTGTGTGTGTGTATATATATATATATATATATATATATATATATATATATATATATACACAGTACTGTGCAAATGTTTTAGGCAGGTGTGAAAAAATACTGTAAACAAAGAATGCTTTCAGAAATATAAATAATGATTGCTTATTTTTATCAAGTTACAAAATGCAAAGTGAAATCAAATCAATATTTGGTGTTACTACCTTTTGCCTTCAAACCAACATCAATTCTTCTAGGTACACTTGCACAAAGTCAGGGATTTTGAAGGATTATAGTCGGTGTATGATCAACCAATTTTACCAAACAGGTGCTGATGATCATCAATGTCACACGTAGGTTTAAACACAGTCATGTTTGGAACAACCTACCAGCCGAGTTCCTTCAAAAACTGTGTGCAAATGTACTGCATTCTTTGTTTACAGCATTTTATATATATACACAACTTGAAAAATTAATGCAAATCCCCACACAGTACAGCATAAAGCATGGAGGTGAATGGAGACACCAAACAGACTGAGTTAGATAGCCAAGCCTATATGTGTGTGTGTGTGTGTGTGTGTGTGCGTGTGTGTGTGTGTGTGTGTGTGTGTAAAAATCTTATATTAAAGATTGCATAATGTCACCACTGAACAAAGTAATATTTAATTTACACAGAAGCACAGATACCTGAAACATTAGCTTGAATGTTTGTTGGAATTACAGTTGCTACAAAATCCTCCTCCTCTTTCCCCTCCATCTGTAAAAGTTTAGGACATTTCAACCCTTTATTTCCCTGATCTCAGATCCAAGGAGTACTGAACTGTATGTTTTATTTCTCATACTTAATAACGTAATAAGTCAACAGGGTTCAGATACATACAATAAAAAAACCACATACCTCGTTTATCCCATACATGTGCCTGGACACTGAATCATCAAATCAAAGAAAACACGTAAGGAGGAAGTATTGAGGATGAACTTTCACATTGACATTTTCATTTATTCTGACTAAAATTCACTTAACTATTCTATTAATTACTTGTTAATAATCTGTTATCAAAGTGTCTTTCTTTGAAGAATGTTTATATGTAAGCAGATCAGACACACTTACTTGTGAAAGGCAGTGAGCAGCAGACAGCACAAATCAGCTGTGCTTTCGGTGTTTAACGTGTGCTTACTTTCACTTTCCTTTCTGCATGTCCCTGAGAAACATATTATTTCTTCAGAATTATGTCGTAATCATTGGAATATGAGGTTAAAATAAGGACCAGTTAGGATCCCCCTGTTAAATGACTCAAATAATTTAAATTTTAATAATAACTCCTGAACCTGCTTGCTAGCTTTAGGTTAATATATCTTAAATACAACAGCCTACATTAAATGGAAACTGAAATTACCACTATAGGCTGTAATTTACCATAACCATCATCATCTAAGACTGCTTTCTTTACTTTCTTTACTACCCTGAAAAACAACAAATAATTCAGCTGATAAAAGATCGTAAAAATCACTTTCAGCCATTTTATTTTTGTTTTATATAATCTTTTGCAAGTTATTATCAGGGATGGAAAGAATTCGGGTGAAAAATTTATATTTTTGAGTATTTTCTTCACAGTTATTCAGTTAAATGGCAAAAATGTACTTGAATGACAGTAAAAAGCAATGCCTTTTTCCATTTGTTTTTATATTACAGAGAATAAAGTATCAGACAGTTTTGCCACGCACTTGTGCCTCTGACAGTCTCCTTTCGTACACACCAAAATGACAACATTTGTAGTCTTTGTTAAATTTTTTTTTATTAGGGTTGTGGGCTGTTTCATTTTACACTGATGTGCAAATGGGTAAATGTTGTAACTCATTTCAAAGTAAATTCTTACATTTAATATAAAAAAATGAAAATGTAAGCAGTAAAAAGTATGTTTGTAAAGCAAAAAGATATTCCATTTTAAGAAAAGTAAATCTTTCATAATATCTTTTTTTTATTGTGATGAATTATTCAAGTATTTTCATTCACTGCTTATAACTAAAATAACAGATAAAGTTCAAAGCAGGGAGTAGAGATGACAGTGTTGGAGGAATTTAAATCCTTGAGATCAACAGTTCAGAGTAATGGGGAGTGTAGAAGAGAGGAAAAGAGGAAAACAAGAGCAGCTGGAAGAAGAAAAAGATCATTTTGGACAAAGTTCAGTATCTATTTCTATGTTACACCTAATTTAGCTGTAATCACAGAAGCTGTAAATTTGTGTCAAGAATATTATCTTATTATGCACTCACTTCGGCCATGGAGTATATAGTAAAGGTTTTCACATATTAGATTATTGTATATTCACCCATTATATATTACATCACTGCACACTATCGGTTTCCCCCATATTGGGATTATATTTCAATATATCACTACCGCTTCAAAATCCTCAATTATTAATCTCAAATATGGTAACTTTACAATTAGGTTTAATTGAAACCACATAAAAACCAAAAAAATTAAAAAATTAAAAATCACTCTTATTTTATAATGGAAGTAAATGTAAAAAAATACTCCATAAAAATATTCTAAATCAGATTCTATGGTTCATGCCTTGGGAAATATTAACACAATGTAAATAACAGCTGGTGTTCTTAATTTTGTTTAAAAATGTTTTCAAAATGGCAGTGCAGTGTTTTGACACTGGGGGTTTTGGAGTCAATAATGTGACGTTTAAAGACTGGACTGAATCAATTTGTCCAGAATAATCTACTTTTCTAAATATATTGATAGCTCAAAACACTGGCAGAAGGACCCCTCTGGACAAGTGATTAGTCTAAATGCTCACAGTACTTAAAAATAACCCAAATTCCCCAAGAACCCCTAATGGCATTCATTTGCATACTGTATGCTCTACAACACCAGTATTGCAAAAGCCAGTATCATAATAATGACTTTTTTTTACATTATGCATTATGTATTTCACATAATTGTTGGGCAAGCATCATATTAGCAAAAAAGGTAATCATCAATAATAATCTTTCAAAAGTAATAAAAAATCACAGGTTGGCCTTTGTGCCTGTGAAGTGTGCTTGTGTGCCTGCCTGTGGGTGTAAATCTCTTTTCCTGAGTTACATTATAAATGGCAGTTCTACAATTAGAGAGCATGGTAAACAGACTGAAAAGAAATAAATACTACCCAGAATAGTCAGTAGGAGTACAAGCATCATAAAGAAGCAAATCTTTTCCATCTTCATGATTCCATTTAGGCCTTTGGTGCTTGCTGACACCTGCACTGGCTGACCATCATTGCTGCACTCGCTGGACATTGCGGATGGCATATGTTTTCAAGTTGGTTTGGATCATGCCTAATTGAGAAAGAGGGCCAGAGTTAAAATTTTGCTTCGCCGTTAATTAATCAAAAAGTGTTAATATGATACTATAAAACATGTTTTATCCTGGATAATGTCATTGCTGATTTTTATTCAGTAGTCAAAAGTTTTCACTGACATACTTGAGAAGTCTATAGTGAACGGATCTCCATTGACGGTGAAGTTAAATGAGCCTGTTTGATTACGCTGGTATTCTGCCTCAATGTCTTCACTGGACACTGAACAGGCACCCTAGAGTGAGAAACAGTGAAGGAGAAAGATGATAGAAGATGAAAGTTGGCATGGCTGATTTGCCACATTCCTCAAGCTGATGGATTTACCCTTAAAGTTCTTGCAAAGAGAAATACTTCTGGCACAACAGTTGTTACTATAAGCACAAAAACTTGAAAGCAATTTTAGAAAAGCATTGATGCTTTACTCTCTATGAGAGCTGATATATGCGTGTATGCAAGTACAGTTGTGTGTCTTGCTCCAGTTCAGTTTCAGGTTATAATTGATTTTCTAAATAAAAATAAGCACACATTCTCCACAGAGAGCCAAATGAAAATCAGCAGCACATTTTGCTTGATTTGCATTCATTGAAAAAATAAATAAATATATAATAATATGTGCGATATCATTAGGACAGCCAATATTGAATTTCCTATTTTATTTAATATGCAGAAATTTAAAATAAGTAAAATCTGCAAAAGTGTGCTCTTTGTTTACTTATTTTCATTAAGAAATTTTGTGTGTATTTTGTGTGCGTGTGTGTGTCCCTTACTTGACGTTTAAAGTCATGCCAGCGTCCACTATGGCCGCTGAACTGCCAAAGCGCTGTCTTCTTTGGTGAAGATGATGACATATTTGTAAACATCTTTGCTAGTGCTTTCATTCTTTTGAAAGAACATATTAAAAGTTTTTAATAATACTGATATAATTAATTTACAATCAATGTAAATTGTATAGATCCTGTTTTAAAATTGTATAGATTCAATTCTAGATTTGCCTGTTATAGGGATGTTATATATGTATGTTCTCATTATTCTATAGCTATGCTTCAGAGTAACTTTCTTTTTCTGAGAATTACTTTTTTCTCCTGATGTGAGGATATTCTTAAATTAAACCCACCCTCCTCCATGGGGAGATTCATATTTTGGGCGCCTCCTGATCCGCCTCCTATGGCTAGTGGATAAGTTTTTTTGAATCATATCTGGCAAAACATGACAGACAGACCCAGAAGACAATACATGATTAACATTTTATCTTTATTATGGTTTACTTTTGCTGTCTTTTCTGTATTTTGCCCAGACACACCTTTAAATCTAATTTCGTAGGTGGTTGAATCAACAGTGAAGTTAACGGTTTCTCGTTGATTGTTCTGGTACTCTTTCTCCAGGTGGGCGCTATTGACAGTGCTGCCTTTCCCTTTTGAATCCTGCAAATATATTCAAAACATTTATACTATATCAACACCTCCCAGAGAAACAAAGCTTTTTTCACAAGCCTGCTGCTAGAGCTCCCTCTCCTTTTTCATTTTGTTTTTTTTTTAAATCCCAGTAATGGTAAAAGCCATATACGTGGGAGTAATATTCCAATTGATCTGTAGCAAAAGTAGGTAGCAGCTGGAGGAGAACCTGGAGAGATGGAGATCCACTCTAGACAGGAGAGGAATGAAAGTGAGTAGGATAAAGTTAAAATACATGAGTGTGAATGAAAGGGAGGAAAGTGGAGTGTTTAGGATGCAGGGACAAAGGTGGAGGAATTTGAATAATTTGGATCAACATTTCAGAATAATGGCAGGTGTGGATGAGAGGTGAAGAAGCGAGTTCAGGAAGGTTGGAACAGGTGGAGAAGAGTGGCAGGAGTGACCTTTGGTGCTAAAGTCTGTAAAAAGTCTTTCATCCGACTACTTTTCACCATAAGACTTGCACATGAGCGTCACATCCGTGAATGCTCTTAAACTTAACCGCCAAACACTGCTGGAGCTCAGGATTCAGTCAGGATTCAGTCTTCCAGTGACTCTCCGAACAACGCTACGGGAGTTCGGCGTGCTGAGAAGACCAGGCCTTCAGTCCACGAGATCGCCTGCTGAACCTGGCCAACTGAGAGGACATAGGAAGCGGTGTGAGAGGAAACAGAAACGCGGCAAGCGTGCTGGGGTCCGGGCTCAGCTCAAGGCTAATGCTAGCCGACCGGCTATCCCGTCCGTCCTCCTCGCCAATGTCCGCTCCCTGGATAATAAACTGGACTGTATACGACTCCAGCTGAACACCCAGCGTGAGTACAGAGACTGCTGTGTTTTTGTTTTTACGGAGACATGGCTCCGTAAAGCCGTAAAGCCATGGCTCCGCCATCTCTGCTCTTCAGGACTGCTTCGAACGCACAGACTGGGACATGTTTAGAGAGGCTGCAACCTACGGTGACTCCATCAACCTGGAGGAGTACACAGCTTCAGTGACTGGCTACATCAGCAAGTGCATTGAGGATGTTACTGTCTCCAAGTTCATCATAACACGACCCAACCAAAAGCCATGGATGACCGCGGAGCTGCGCAGACTCCTGAGAACCTGGGACAAGGCCTTCAAGTCAGGGGACGAGGCCGCCCTAAGAAAAGCGAGGGCAAACCTGTCTCGGGCCATCAGAGCGGCGAAGCGAGCTCACGCAGAGAGAATCCATGGCCACTTCAAGAACACTGGTGACACACGGCGCATGTGGCAGGGCATCCAGGCCCTCACCAACTACAGGACATCTCCACCTGCCTGTGACGGTGACCCCTCCCTCCCAGATGCGCTGAACCACTTCTACGCACGGTTTGATGCAGCGAACGACACGAGAATGAGGAAGACCACCCCTCCTCCGAACGACCAGATTCTCCGTCTGACCACAGCCGAGGTGAGAAGATCTCTTCTCAGAGTCAACCCACGGAAAGCTGCCGGTCCAGACAATATTCAAGGTCGAGTGCTCAGAGGATGTGCAGAAGAGCTGGCAGTTGTTCTCACTGACATCTTCAACACCTCTCTGAGCACCACTGTTGTTCCAAGGTGCTTCAAGACCACCAGCATCATTCCAGTGCCTAAGAAACCATCCATCTCCTGCCTCAACGACTATCGTCCCGTCGCACTCACACCCATCATCATGAAGTGCTTCGAGAAGCTGGTCATGAGGCACATCAAGTCCCAGATCCCCTCCTCACTAGACCCCCTGCAGTTTGCGTATCGTCCCAACCGTTCAACGGACGATGCAATCTCCACCACCCTCCATCTGGCCCTTTCTCATCTTGACAGAAAGGACAGTTACGTCAGAATGCTGTTCATCGACTACAGTTCAGCATTCAACACCATCATCCCTCAGCACCTGAGTGAGAAGCTGAGGCTGCTGGGCCTGAACACCTCCCTCTGTAACTGGATCCTGGACTTCCTGACTGGGAGACCCCAGTCAGTCAGGATCAGTAGCAGCACCTCCAACACCATCACACTGAGCACAGGAGCCCCCCAGGGCTGTGTGCTCAGCCCACTGCTGTTCACACTGATGACCCACGACTGTGCAGCCAAGCACAGCTCGAACCACATCATCAAATTCGCTGATGATACAACCGTGGTGGGTCTGATCAGCGGTGGAGACGAGGCAGAGAGGAGATACAAGAGCTGACGGACTGGTGCAGAACCAACAACCTGTCTCTGAACGTCGACAAGACTAAAGAGATGGTTGTTGACTTCAGGAGATCACGTCGGGACCACACTCCACTTATCATCAACACCTCACCTGTGGAGTTGGTCCAGAGCACCAAGTTTCTTGGTGTTCACATCACCGACAACCTCACGTGGTCCCTCAACACCAGCTCCATCACAAAGAAAGCCCAGCAGCGCCTCTACTTCCTGCGCAGACTGAGGAAAGCCCATCTCCCACCTTCCATCCTCACCATCTTCTACAGAGGAACCATCGAGAGCATCCTGAGCGGCTGCATTACTGCCTGGTACGGGAATTGCAACGTCTTAGACCGCAAGTCCCTACAACGGGTAGTGAGAACAGCTGAGAAGATCATCGGGGTCTCTCTGCCCTCTGTACAGGACATTTTCACCGCTCGCTGCATCCGCAAAGCAACCAGCATTGTGGATGATCCCTCCCACCCTTCCCACACTCTCTTCTCCCTCCTGCCATCCGGGAAAAGGTTCCGCAGCATACGGGCCTCTACTTCCAGGATGGGAAATAGTTTCTTCCCCCTGGCCATCAGACTGTTGAACTCTGGAATCACCAATATCATGGACTCTTAAAACCCACCAATAGCTTGAACTCTTAAACCCACCACTTCACCCACCACTTCCTCCACTTTTCATTCTGTATTTATTTATTTATCTCGTGTTGCACTCTTGCACTTTAAATACAGTAACACCGCTCCACCACACTGCTACACCATAATGT
>CM029392.1:5157884-5425384 GCA_017165825.1 Hepsetus odoe
TGCACTTTAAATACAGTAACACCGCTCCACCACACTGCTACACCATAATGTGCCTGGGCTGCTTTGTTCCACAACACTGCAGCCTTCCACGGATGAATGTACTGTCTGTCGTGCCGTCTGTTGTTGTCTGTCTTGTCTGTCTTGTCCGCACTTGTTGCCCCGTGTTGTGTCTTATGTTGTCTTGTGTCTTGTGTTGTGTCTTGTCTTGTATGTAGCACCGGGGTCCTGGAGGAACGTTATTTCGTTTCACTGTGTACTGTGTATATGGCTGAAATGATAATAAAATCCTACTTGACTTGACTTGACTTGACTTGACTATGATAGACGGGTACCAGCAAGACTGAAAAGAAAGGTTTACAGGACAGTAATGAGACTAGCTATGCTATATGGGTTAGAGATGATGGCAAAAAAGACAGATGGCAGAGCTGGAGCTGGAAAGTTAAAAATGCTGAGATTTGTGTGTGATAAGGGTGGACAGGATTAGAAATGAGTATATTAGAGGGACAGCTCAGGTTGTACATTTTCGAGTCAAAGTAAGAGAAGTAAGATTGCACTGGTTTGGACATGTATAGAAGAGAGACAAGTATTATATTGGGAGAAGGATGTTGAAGATGGAGCTGCCAGGAAAGAGGAAAAGAGGAAGGCCAAAGAGGAAGTTTATGGATGTGGTGAGAGAGGACATGCAGGCAGTTGGTTTGAAGCAGGAAGATACAGAGGACAGGAAGAAATGGAGATGGTTGACCCATTGCTGCGATCCCAAACGAGAGCAGTTGATAGAAACAGATGCATATGTTTTCTCAAATAACTGGACTTTGACATAAAGATTAAAGTATTTTTATCACATTTTGTTTAGTATTTATTTGAGAAATCATGGTAATAAAGGAATACTTTAAATGGTTAAAAGATTACGATCAGATTTTTTGTCTTGGCATTAAAAGGTTAATTAGATTATTAACAAATGCATGTATTAAATATGCAGGGTTGGGGTATTACGGCATCAGGGTTCGGAACTATTAGTCTATCATTTTAGGTGAGTGATCCAAGAAAAAGAAATACTTAAAAGCATATTTTTAGTATTTTAGATACTAGCGGCCACGCTTTACCTTCTCCCCATACTGATACCAGCCATGGTTCCCACGGTAATACCACAGCCACTCAGTCAGTTTTGAGCCTTTGCGCCGCACTTGTAGGTTACTCTTCTTCAAGATGCACATTTTAGTGAAGTCGATTGAGAGAGCACTAGATATGAGAGTAATGAGATTTCACATGAGAACAGAATGCCCTGATGTTTAACTGGGAGATTTTTCATCTATTAATTATTAATATTATTACTAATCTATTACCACCTAATTAAACTCAGTGGGCCAATTATAAATAATAAAGATGGCTAACAAACTTATGAGAGAAACAGAGAGTCCACAGTCAGTAACAGTAAACTAATAGGGGTGGTGGTGGTCTAGTGGTAGGATACTTGCCTATGGATCTATGGCTCAAAAGGTCCCAGGTTCGAAGCCCACCTCTAGCACTATCACCACTGGGTCCCTGAGCAAGACCCTTAACCCCGAGTTGCTCCGGGGGAGACTGTCCCTGTAATAAGGCTATGAAATTCGCTCTGGATAAGAGCGTCTGCTAAATTCAGTAAATGTAATATGTTCCCTGTTTGAGTCCTTTATGTGGAGTCCTAAATCTTTATGCTTGTGCTGACAGCAAATTTACAAAATTCACAAAATATCCTGGTCTTAAGCAACAGAAGACTGAGAGACTTACCCACAAGGTGTGTTGTATATCCTGATACCTTTGGTGTTGGGTAGTGAGTATTGAGCCTCAAGTACATAGTCATTGGCTACATCTTCCCATCCATTGCCTAGGTCCAACTGCCATCTGTAAGGCTTGCCACAAGCCCCTACAATATATGTAAGTTGTTAAATGCACCTCAGTACAAAAATATGGAAACCAACATTCAATTTGCCAACATCTATCACAATGCAACATGTTTATTGACACAGAGTTGAAGCAACCTTACTCTTACATTTTTTTTTGACTTTATGCTATTGCTGTCCATTATATTGTCAGCTGCTTGTCAGGGACTATTGTAAATAAGAACAATTTTCCTGTTGGCAAAACATCTCATATGAAGATGAACCTCCGAGAAAATAATGGAATAATAGTGTGGCGGTGGTCTAGTGGTAGGGCACTTGCCTACGGACCTCTGGATCAAGAGGGCCCCGGTTCGAATCCCACCTCCAGCACTACCACCACTGGGTCCCTGAGCAAGACCCTTAACCCTGAGTTGCTCCAGGGAGACTGTCCCTGTAATTAGGACATGTAAGTCGCTCTGGATAAGAGCGTCTGCTAAATGCTGTAAATGAAATGTAAATGCTGTAAATGTAATAGTGGATTCTACATCATTTTGAAACTTTTCAAGGGGTTTAATTGTTATAATATTGAAAACAGGCTTTTTCAAATATGAAAAATGTAAATTGCACACCCAAGATTTTGTTCCTGAAGTGATGATATTCTTAATGATTTTAATGATAAGTAATTAAAAACCCCAATCAAACATATACAGTACTGTACAAAAGTCTTGAGCCACCTCTCATTTCTTTACACTTGGGTAGGTAATCAACTTGTTTGTGCCAAAACACTATTTTATGCCTATCAAATTGTCTTATTTTTGGCAAAGTGAGTAGATTAAATTAAAGAAATGGGAACAAATGTTTTACGGCTAAGAGCCTGGCTTAAGATTTACAAGGTGCCTAGATAAAGTGGTACCAACCACTCAGCTTTCAGCACCACCAGTTTCTGATTCTTCACTGCTTCATGCATTAAGTTAAATAGCCTTTTTGTGCTTGAATGTTTATAGATCCCTGAGTGTCTTAAGAAATCTGCTTTCATTCTTTTGGCCAATAGCATATAAACACACAAGAAACACTGATAGATACACAGAAGGACCTACCATCAGATGAGGAGCTATTACTCCTTTCCCTGTGACCCCGCTTCTTCTTGCCATTGCTTCTTTTCCCATGGCCATTCTGGCCAGAGGACCCACTAGAGTCTTGGGTGTGTTTGAGTCGACAAGCATCACCATAACGACAGGAACCTTTCAGAAAGTATTTGCAAATGTGTAAGTTGCGACACTTCTTCCCATAGCGGCAGTGGCCATCATTGTAGTACTGGCAGACTTTCTGCTTGATGAGAGAGAACAAAATAACCTTAAAAACAATAATTCAGTCTAATATTTATACAGTCATACAACAGTGAAAATTATATGTGGCAACACTTTTGTAAAGTCAGTGGTTTGCCAGATTGATGCAGTTGTTGCCAGGACTGCATCAATCAAATTTTTTTTTTTTTTTACCACATATTAAGTACCACTTGCTTAACTTCAGAACTTTCTGTTCCAATACTTTAGCTTACTTACAAACTGAATAATAAGATACACAAAGTGCTATGCTCTATGTAATTTAACATATATAGATGTACATACTAGGAAATTAAAGCTGAAAATCTGATCCTTTATTTTACATTTATCTTTTGATCTGAAACTCAGATGTGTATATATATATATATATATATATATATATATATATATATATATATATATATACAGTACTGTGCAAAAGTTTGAATGCTTTCAGAAATATAATTAGGTGATGTTGTTTTGAAGGCAAAGGGTGGTCACACCAAATATTGATTTGATTTAGATTTCTCTTTTGATCATTCACTGCATTTTGTTGATTGATGAAAATAAATGATTAACACTTCCATTTTTCATTCTTTGTTTTACAGCATTTTTTCACACCTGCCTAAAACTTTTGCACAGTACTGTATACATATATATATATATATATATGTATATATATTATATATATGTATATATATATATATAATATATATATATATATATATATATATATATATATATATATATATATATATAATAACTATATATATATATATATATATATATATATATATATAAATTCTAGTATGATTTTACCAAGGGTATTGATGTGTAGTTTTATCTAACTTAATAAAACTGGCACAAGACCAATCCCGGTTATGTTTGCTTGCAATTTGGTTTCCCGATATTTGGCCAGACACAAGCTTGTGAACACTCTGCCCACACACAATGGTAGAACATTTTTCAGAAAATTAATTACACAGATTTTCAGCATCTATTACACTTTTCATTCATCTGAAAATTAATGGATAATATGTGTTACATATAAATGTTTTCTGAAAGAATTTATTAAGTGTCCATTGGCTTCTATCATAAGCTACCTTAAAGTCAGGTTTCTGTTCTTAGTACATTTACATTTACGGCATTTAGCAGACGCTCTTATCCAGAGCGACTTCCATGTCCTAATTACAGGGACAGTCCATGATTATTTTTGCTCACAGACCACACACTACAGATATGACAGATAGCAACTGGGGTGAAAAAAACCTGTACTTCTGCTTTTCAATGGTCTTATGGCTCCTCTTATGCCTTAATTTAACTTTCTGCATTATATGAAGAGCAGGTCACAGCAAACATCCAAACATCTGAAATGCAGCTGTGTTAAAGAACTACTGACCTGGGCTGCTGCTTGACCCTTTTCAGAGTCTGAGTTGGAGTGGGAGTTGGAGTGGGAACCTGTGTCTGTATCACTGAAGTCTGAAAAGCTGTCTTCTAGAAAAGGAAGTCACATTCAGCAGCTGGAAGGACTGTGTTTATTTTGCCTTTGATACTGATTATGAAACTTGAGCAACACAGCCAAGAAAGAGAACATCTAGCTGCAAGACTAGTTTTTAAATCTGTAAATCTGCATGGTCTAAAGGGTCCAGTCAATGACACAACTTACTTTTTACTTTTACTTTCTCATTACTAGGAACCAAAAGTAAAACAGCATAAAGATTTCTGCTCTGTTGCTGAAGTCGGGGGTTGGTTTTACTCTAGCGACATAAAAACACCCAACACAGAAACAGGAAAACACACTTACTCTTAACACAGCAAGAGATCTAATTTGGAGATTCAAGGAGCTTTAACAGTTGCAGGCTCCAAGTGATTAAACTCGAAAAAAAAGAGTGCATAACAAATCCTTACTATATATACACCAGGTTTCAGTATAAGAGTGGCTCAAAATGAAAAGGAAGTTATAAAAAAGAAAAGAAAGGTGTCAAAAGCAGATGACATGCTTAAGATCAGTAAATAGCTGTAAACATGTGGCAGAATGTTGCACATCCTCATTTGCTCAATGATTAATGGAAAAACAAAGTTGTGCAGAGACTCACCTTGTGCTTTTTCAGCGGCTGAAGCCATGGTTAGATCTGAAGAGTGTCCTGAACTAGTTTCAGTTTCAATTCATCAGACGCTGTGAGATTTCTAGATACTCTAAAATGCCTGTGCTGTCTGTGGCTTCCTCTCTCACTTCTCTTGCTGTCAGACAAAGTGAGATATTAACCAGCCACCTGGACTGAACCTGCACTTTTACCACACACAAATTCACAAATTAAATCCAGGAGTTCCCGTGCTATTTGTTTTTGTTTGTTTTGTTTTTTAGGTCATGACATATATGACCTAATATGTTATATATATACACATACTCTGATATTGTGAAGGTCCCCAAGGATCTGAATATTTTCACTTAGATCCAGATTCCCCAGTTTTCAATCCAAACATCTGAACTGTATTAGGCAGCTGCTTTTGAGTTTTTTGGCTGTTTACTTTGCTGTACTTCTTTGAGCAGCACTGTAGAGCCAACTATCACCGCTAGGTGGCGACAGAAACGATATACTGATTCTCAAACGAGCGCGCCATCTACTGGATAAAATGTGTAAGTGCCAAACTGATATTTCTTAAAGGGCCAGTTCAGAGGAGACCAAGGAGTAGGCTAAACCTACAGTCCATACATTTTGTTCTTGTTCTTGTACTTGTTCTTGTTCTTCTTTAAGGCAGTGCTGTCCTAGTGTTTAGGAACTAGGCCCCCATGATCAGAAGACTGTGAGGTCAAATCCCAGACAAGTTTACTTTAGCAGACGCTTTTAGCAGACGCTTTAATCCAAAGCAGCTGTACAAGTGAGAACAAACATTTAAGCGAGGAGTGGTCATTCATTCATTCATTCATTCAAGCATGGAATTCATTCATTTTTATTCTTCATTTTCTAATTCAGATTATAAGTTCTTTTAGATAATCATGTCCTAGGGTTAAATTTAAGGCTGTCCTTGCATTCTGCAATTATTCCACTTTTTGATGTTTTGCATATACCAGATGCCAGATGAGAGGTTTACATTTTAACTATCCACAAATAATTTGTAGGTTGTGATCTTAAAAGCTAATTTTTTACATGTTACAGTTACATGTTTTTATGTGTAACAGTTCCTACAGTTTTTCCTTTCTGTCCAGATGAGAAAGGGACAGATGGAGGGTGATGGAGATTGCATCATCTGTTGAACGGTTGGGACAATAGGAAGGGGTTCCAGTGAGGGTGGAAGTTGATTCTTTATGTGCCTCATGACCACCCTCTCAAAGCACTTCACGATGACAGGTGTGAGTGCGACAGGATGATAGTCATTGAGGCGGGACAAAGATGACTTCTTTGGCACGGGGATGATGGTGGTGGTCTTGAAGCACCCTGGAACAATAGTGGTGCTCAGAGAGATGTTGAAGATGTCGGTGAGATCATCTGTCAGCTGTTCTGCGCATCCTCTGAGCACACGGCCAGGTGTAATGTCTGGACTAGCAGCTTTCCGTGGGAATGACTCTCAGCAGAGTTCTTCTCACCTCAGCTGTTGTCAGGCAGAGAACCTAGTTGTTAGGAGGAGGGACAGACTTTCTCATCGTCGTGTTGTTCATCAACCATAGAACTGCTTCAGCACATCTGGGAGGGAGGCTTCACCATCACAGGCAGGTGGACCTGTAGTCGGTGAGGGTCTGGATGCCCTGCCACATGCACTGTTTGTCCCCGGTGTTCTTGAAGTGGCCATAGAATCTCTGGGCATGTGCATGCTTCGCTGCTCTGATGGCTAGAGACAGGTTTGCCCCTGACTTGAAGACCTTGTCCCGGGTTCTCAGGAGCATGTGCACCTCAGCAGTAATCCATCGCTTCTGGTGGGGGCAGGTGGTGCTGGTTTTGGAGACAGATGTACAGTACTGTGCAAAAGTTTTAGGCAGGTGTGAAAAAATGCTGTAAACAAAGAATGCTTTCAGAAATGGAAGTGTTAATCATTTATTTTCATCAATCAACAAAATGCAGTGAATGATCAAAAGAGAAATCTAAATCAAATCAGTATTTGGTGTGAACACCCTTTGCCTTCAAAACAGCATCAATTCTTCTAGGTACACTTGCACACAGTTTTTGAAGGAACTCGGCTGGTAGGTTGTTCCAAACATGACTGTTTTTCAACCTCCGTGTGACATTGATGATCATCAGCACCTGTTTGGTAAAACTGGTTGATCATACACCGACTATAATCCTACAAAATCCCTGACTTTGTGCAAGTGTACCTAGAAGAACTGATGCTGGTTTGAAGGCAAAAGGTAGTAACACCAAATATTGATTTGATTTAGATTTTTCTTTTGTTCGCTCGCTTTGCATTTTGTAAATTGATAGAAATAAACAATCATTATTTATATTTTTGAAAGCATTCTTTGTTTACAGCATTTTTTACACCTGCCTAAAACTTTTGCACAGTACTGTATTTTTGTACTTTTTTCAACACTCAATTAAATAAAACTTGATAGAAGAAGTAACTTGTGGATTTGTGCATAAGGCATCCTGCTCTTCTTCAGAATGAGTGTCTGGTGCACAAAATGCTTAAGAGACTTAAATGAAATTAAAGTTTTCCTAAACCACTTTATGTTTGAGCATGGCCAGACTAGATTGCAGTAGTGTATGACAGGGGCTTTATAACTGTCAGCTCTAACTGCAAATCACTGCATAAATTAGCACATCAAGCAGATGTTTGCGTTTGCTCCAGCTTGTCAGTGTGTACTCTGGCTTTTACATAAGCACCATTGACCTCATGAAGGCCAGTGAATTATTCAGTGTGGGGAATTTTCCGCTGTAAAACACCAAGAGACTGAAGCTTAGACACGCTGTGGTTGTAATTATGCCAATGAATGAGCACTTGCATGCTTATTGCACTGGCAGTAGTGAACATCCAGATGTACATTGCAACATAACACTGGAAAAATGTGCTGAATAATGGTATACTACACACCAAATTATAGCCTGTATCAATGTATTACAGTGGAAATTATGTACATATTTGAATCGAGATAAAAATCAACGCAGAGCTTTTAAAGTTTGTGTATAGTATTTGGTATTTGTGCTGGTTCTGTTTCTGTGCTACAGAGTGAGTCAGGATGAAATAAATATATCAGTCTGTGGTCAGTGCAGCCTTCCTGTGTTATCTATGACTCAGCAGAAGGAAATGATGTTGATTAGCATCTAAATTCTCACACATACACACACACACACACACACACACACACACACACACACACAGCTTGATAGGTAGATACTACACGTCAAAATAGCATCCATGTGAACGCAAAAACGTATGTAATGCTGTGAAATTCCAAAATGGGACAATCTGTTGATAAATGCATTGAAGCTAAACCAAATAGAACATGAACATGAAGATGAAATCTAATTTTGCTAATGTCATCATGTCTTTGAGTGATATTCTTTTTTATTTCATACTGCATGAATCCTGAATTTCTGAGCTGAAAACTTACTATTAAATACAGTCTACAATCAAAGAATAAAATCTGACACTACTGTACTTAATCCTGGTACTTTTTCTGCTATTTGTCAGTGGCACGCTGTCCTGTCCTACTGTTTTGTTAGCTCATTTGATTAAAAGGTTTTGCATTTCTGTGTAGCACAATATAAGGCATCCTTCCCTTCTTCAGGATGGGGGTTAGGTATGCAGCAAGCTCAAGAGAGCATTGTTTTTACAGCTTCTCCCACACACACTTTCCTCATGCAGGGTCTTCTTCTGCCACCTTCTGCTAAATTGCCAAATTAAATTCTCTGTTTTTTGAATGCACAGTGCACTGACCTTGTAGCTAGTTTGCCAACAGCCTGCGTCTGTGCCAGAGCCTCTCTGCAGTGTGTTACATAACTCTGAAAGAGACTAGAGCTGTCTCAGGGGATTGCAAAGGGGTCAATGTGCAAAAATGCCAGCGTCCATTACAATGTAGGAAAAGATAAATATATTGATAAATATCACTAACAGAGAGAGGTGGAAAAGCTTCATTTTGGAGTGATGAGATGAGTTAAGATGAGCCATGAAAAGAGAGGTGCAGAACTGAGTAGCCTAAACTAATGAATAAACTAGTTAAAATAATACAGTTGAGTTGAATAAAATTATTAGCACCCCTTATGAAATTAGACAACACTCTTGATTTCTCCATGAAAATGACCATTAAAAACAAGTGTTTGTTATTTTGGAAACAAATACACTATAAAAAACAATGTCCAGTAAGTTCAATTAGGATATTTAATTGATACACCGAGTTGAAACAAGAAAGGGCAAAAATGAGACATCCAAAATTATTAGCCCCCTGGCCAATAGTGTACCCTTTCTGAGCCACAACTGGCAACAATCTCTTAGAGTAGTTCTTTACTAGGTTGGCACAGGTCTCCTGAGGGATTTTGGCCAATTCTTCCATTGCAAATTGTTGTAGCTGGTCCAAATTGCATGGTTTCCGAGCATGGACATTCACTTTGAGCACCCGCCACAGATTCTCAATAGGACTGAGGTCTGGGCTCAGTGTGGGCCACTCCAGGATCTTGGTTTTGGTATCCTTGAGGAACTGTTGGACTAATTTCGATGTATGCTTTGGGTCATTGTCGTGTTGGAAGACCCAGCGACGACCTAAGCCTAGACTACGAGCAGATTTCTGCATATTCCCCCTTAAAATGTCAAAATAATTTTCTTTTTTCATGACGCCATGCATCTGAACAAGGCTCCCTGTGACTGAGGCTGCAAAACATCGCCAAACATAAGCAACATCCATTTACCCAAACAGTTCCAGTTTAGTCTCATCAGACGAAAGCACAGACTTCCAAAACTCATCTTTACCTTTCAAATGTACATGAGCAAAGTTAAAGTGGGGCTGTGATGTGCTGCTCTTTGAGTAAAGGGGTTCTTCTGGGACGATGGCCCTGAAGCCCACCATGATGAAGAGCCCTCACAACTGTGTTCCTTGAAACATCAACTCCAGAAGAGGCCAGGTCAGCAACAATCATCTTGGCAGATGTCCGGGGCTCCTTGTTGACATCTCTGACTATTTTCTTCTCCAGAGTTCTTGAAATCTTGTGCTTACAGCCACGGCCAGGTTTGTTTCTTACAGAATTTGTCTCTTTGTATTTGGCAATGATGCAACGTGCAGCAGTTCTAGACACTGTGAATCACTTGAAAAAGGCAGTGTAGCCTTCCCCCTTATCATGAGCCTAACCGTTAAACCGCGGGTGAACTTTAATCAAATTACTTTGCTTAATCCATAAATTATCTAAAAATATGATGTTGGTTTCAGTAGATTTTTTTTATTTGCAGAACTGATGATAAATACAGTGGAGAAGGTCTGATGTAGAGCTCTGACCATACAGCACTATACTAACATTATCACATAGACATCAAAACATCAGTAAATTGGTGACTGAAGGGGTCATGAGCTCAGATGTATAGAGTACTGCGTGAAAGTATTTTCCTTATTTCTGATTGTCTCAATATTAGTTAATTCATAACAATAAGTGGTTTCTGATCCCTAAAAATAAGGAATAAAACCTGACTAAACACAACAAACAGTTTCCAAATGAACAAGTGATTTATCAAATGACTCACCAACTCACCAATAAAAAACTCACCAACACCTATTCTGAAGAAATAACTACCCCCCGGGTCATTGGCTCGTCCTGCCCTTCTCCATCCTTTAATGTTTATATTGGGAAAGTGTTTTTCTTTTTGTCTGTGAAAAGGGCTTTGCCATCAGATTATATTTTCTCAACTTGATCAGATCAGAAAAGAGCAAAGCCTGTTCTCATTGAGCTGGTTGACTGTGATTGTATCCCTCTTGCACACCATATGCTACTGATTTCAAAAATATCCACTCCTCACTTTGTTATTTTTTAGGTAAGCTTTTCTTTAATATGCTTTTATAAAATAAATGACACATTCAATGTCATGGCAATAACCAGGTTATGATCATTTAAATTGTTCAGTAGGAGATTAAATAGCTAGTTATACCATGATATAGGCTATGGAAGCAGACAGTAAGGAAATAGTTTGAGGACAATTTCTGAAAACCAGAACAGACAGTATCCTTTCCTTTTCCAAATACCTGGTTTATTGAGCAGGAAATAAATGACCATGAATACCATTCATGTCAGCTGTTGAACTATGTTGGGTTTGTAATATAAGGCAGCCCATAACGCCTGCGATGCAGCTGTGCTTGTAAAAAAAAAAAAAAAAAAAGCTCACAAAAAAGTACACTCCAACAGCCAGAGAAAGAGAGAGTGAAATTAACTTTATTTATTTATGAATCATGTTTGAGTGTATCGCTTGTGAGTTTTAACAACATTAAAATTGCTAAAAGTGTTTTCATCAGTATAACTAAACATGTTTTTTGAACTTGGTGACACAGAGAGATAGAGAGAGAGAGAGAGAGAGAGCAGATGGAAAGAAAATAATTTAAAGTCAGTAAGACAGTATCCTTTCCTTTTCCAAATACCAGGTTTATTGAGTAGTAAATAAATTACCATGAATACCATTCGTGTCAGCTGTTGAACTATGTTGGGTTTGTAATATAGGGCAGCTCATAACGCCTACGCTGCAGCTGTGCTTGTAAAAAAAAAAAAAAAAAGCTCACAAAAAAGTACACTCCAACAGCCAGAGAAAGAGAGAGTGAAATTAACTTTATTTATTTATGAATCATTTTTGAGTGTATCACTTGTGAGTTTTAACAACATTAAAATTGCTTTAAGTGTTTTCATCAGTATAACTTCATCAGTAACTAAACATGTTTTTTGAACTCAGTGACACAGAGAGATAGAGAGAGAGAGAGCAGATGGAAAGAAAATCATTTACAGTCAGTAAGACTGAGAAGAAAGTGGACTCAGCTTATACAGCTTCCTGGTGCCTCCCCCTCCCTCTTCAGCCTTGTCATCAAAGCCTCTTCCTGCAAAGGAGGCTGCCATGTAAGTGTGAGACAGTAACCACAAGCTTTGTGGTGAATTTTTTTACATATCAGATTTCTCTTAACTTCTCTTTGTGTATGTGCTGTTGGTGAAGCTGGGATGGGCTTTTATTTCTGATGGTTATTTATCTGCTATTGCAGTTGCAAAGCCCCTGAGGCTGCTCACTAAAGATATTGACCTTGACTGAGTGAGAGCATGTCTGGAGGATAGGAGCTGACTGCTGTGTGTGGATGAGCAGTGACTGACACTTCATCACAGGCCTCCTGTAAACCTGGTTTTAACATGCGTCTTAGCTGGTATGGTTAGAAATCCACAGCTCTTAGTATCGAAACAACACAGAATGAGAATTTTTCTTCATTTTCACTGATCTGATAGTTACTTGTTACATTTTAATCAGATTTTTCAATACATTTAGCAATACACAATATTAATAAAAGTGACAACTTGTGTAACACAGTACAACACACAGTAAACCACAACGAAATGCTGCCTTTACATTTAACCCATTCATACACTTGCAGCAGGGAGCATCTATTGAAGAGCAGTAATGGGGATGGTAACTTGCTCAATGGTACCTCCGTATATATATATAAATGTGTAAATCGATAACAATTAAGTTAAATTAGTCCAAATAGTGTCTACTTTGGGGTAAAAAAACTGGGTAATGATAAAGATAAAATAAAAATCAGTTGGGCATTGGCCATCTAAATCCTGTCTAGCACCATGCATCACAGTCATCATGCTAATGGGAGGTTTCCAGGAAACAAAATATTGGGGGGTTGGTCATGTTGTGTGCTGTCTGCATTGTCAGTTCTGCACCACACTGACATGACATGCATCAGCGTTACTTATACACTAAAGAGAGGGCTTAGCATTATGGAACATAAGCGGAATGAAATCTTCTCCATGTAAAGACAGACTGTAAAGACTATCTGCAATGGCATGCCAGCTGCTCTGACTGCATCTTTTAAGAGATCAATATGTTGGCTACATCTGTTGGCATTGATTAATTTTGAGCCATTATAGATTGAATAAGCTGATTTACTTGGAGCAGTTTGTCTTGCTGGACTGCCATTAGCTGATGCGTTAAAATGGATTTTTTGAGTGCTGTCTTCAGAAGGTCACAGCTCAATCCATATGGGCTTTCCACCAAAACTTGTTCATGGGCAGCTCTTTGTGTGTTTTTTGGCCCAGGCCCAGTTCATGATGACCCTGACAAGCATGAGAAAATGCATTGAGTGAGTGTGTGTGTGTGTGTGTGCGTGCGTGTGTGTGTGTGTGTGTGTGTGTGTGCGTGTGTGCGCGTGCGTGCGTACGTGTGCGTGTGTGCGCATGTGTGTATGTGATTGGACAGGCGATAGAGAGAGATGCCTGATAAAAGTTGCCCAAGGCATGAGTGAGATAAGAGGGTAGACAGATTATCATTACTTTCAGTGATATCCCTCTCTAGCAAGAAGTGGCAAAGACACATACAGGTCTTTTCAGTTGGTTTCTACAAACTGGTGTAAGATGAAATCAAACTCATGTGGTTAACCACTTGCACTTGCTTCTATGCATAAACATGAATTTGTTAGAAAATGGAATTCATTTAGTCAATCTCATTTCATCAGTTAATGAGAAAGGACATTAAAGGACTTCCAGTTTCCACACAGATGAATATCAAGCCACTCTAAAGCAGAGCTATAAGTGAGAGTGCAAGAAAACAAGGGGGGAGGGGGGGAGGGGGGTTGGGTTGTAAAAATGCCAAAGCCAGGCTTTCCCAGTCAATGCTAATGCTTAATGGTTTTTCCCCAAATGAGCCCTGTAACTACTCACTTTCCCTAATGCCTGAGGCAGCAGAAAAAAACAGAAATAAGGGGAATGGGGGAAACTATAGTCCACATTATGTAAACCCTTAAAAGTCACACTTATCACAGATGATAACACTCATTGTAAGAAGCAGAGAAATTTTGTTAAAAACCACATTTCCTAAACATTTGTTTAATTTCACATTTGTTATTGTAGAAAGAGGTGATATATATTTTATGATGATCTGAATTTAGGGTAAATTTATTGTGTAGTTTTTTGAAAAGTATCCATAACATTCTGGGTTTGTTTTATTATTGTCTTGACCAAAAGTAATGGAAAGTGTTCTTAAGGAAACTAAATCAAATAATAGAATAATAAAAAAACAAAACAACAAAAGCATGTAGATGGCATTTTATGTGACAAACTCCTAGACATAGTAATAAACTGAATATTTGAATCATAAAAATGAACCAAAAGCTATGGTTTAGTTTGAATAGTGCCATCAAATAATTTGCCATGCCTAAGTAGCACTGGCTATAATTCTTCTGCTGCAGTTTTTGTTACACTTATCTACCATTAATCAGTGTAAGGTGAGTTTACACTGGAGAAATTTAGCTACAGTTAGGTCCATATATATTTGGACACTGACACAAGTTTTGTTTTTGTACCTGTTTACTGAAACGTATTCCAATTATAGTTATATAGCTTTCATTTGAGGGTATCCACATTCAAACTGGATGAAGGGTTTAGGAGTTCCAGCTCCTTAACATGTGCCACCCTCTTTTTAAAGGGACCAAAAGTAATTGGACAATTGACTCAAATTCTATTTCATGAGCAGGTGTGGACAATTCCTTCGTTATGTCATTATCAATTAAACAGATAAAAGCTGTGATTTGTGATTTACTGTGAACAGACAACATGTGGTCAAAGGAGCTCTTCATGCAAGTGAAACAAGCCATCCTTAAGCTGTGAAAACAGAAAAAACCCATCCGAGGAATTGCTACAATATTAGGAGTGGCGAAATCTACAGTTTGGTACATCCTGAGAAAAAAAGAATGCACTGGTGAACTCTGAAACACAAAAAGACAACAGTGGTGGATGATCGCAGAATCATTTCCATGGTGAAGAGAAACACCACCCTTCACAACAGCCAACCAAGTGAACAGCACTCTCCAGGAGGCAGGCGTATCGCTATCCAAGTCTACCATGGAAGTAATGATAGTAAATACAGAGGGTGCACTGCAAGGTGCAAGCCACTCACAAGCTTCAAGAACAGAAAGTCTAGATTGGACTTTGCCAAAAAAAAAAACCCAAAAAAAACATCACAGTCAAAGCCAGCACAGTTCTGGAAAAACATTCTTTGGACAGATGAAACCAAGATCAACCTCTACCAGAATGATGGCAAGAAAAAAGTATGGAGAAGGCGTAAAACAGCTCATGATCCAAAGCAAACCACGTCATTTGTAAAACACAGCGGAGGCAGTATGACGGCTTTGGCGTGCACGGCTGCCAGTGGTACTGGGACACTACTGTTTATCGATGACGTGACACAGGACAGTAGCAGCCGAATTAATTCTGAGGTATTCAAAGACATGCTGTCAGCTCAAATCCAGCTAAATGCAATCAAATTGATTGGGTGGCATTTCATAACACAGATGGACGATGACCCAAAACATACAGCCAAAGCAACCCAGGAGTATATTAAAGCAAAGGAGTGGAATATTCTTCAATGGCCAAGTCAGTCACCTGATCCGAACCCAATTGAGCAGCATTTCACTTGCTGAAGACTAAACTTTGGACAGAAAGGCCCACAAACAAACAGTAACTGAAAGCCACTGCAGTAAAAGCCTGGCAGAGCATTAAAAAGGAGGAAATCCTGTATTTGGTGATGTCCATCAATTCAAGACTTGTCATTGCCAGTCATTGCCAGCAAAGGGTTTTCAACCAAATATTAGAAATGAACATTATATATCCAGTTATTTAATTTGTCCAATTACTTTTGAGCCACTGAAATGAAGGGATTGTGTTAAAAAATACTTTAGTTCCTCACATCTTTTTGTTCAACCCACTGAATTAAAGCTTAAAGTCTGCACTTCAATTGCACTTCAATTGCACTTCAATTGCGCCGCACTTCAACTGAGTTTATTCATTTAAAATTTATTGTGGTAGTGTACAGAAGCAAAATTAGAAAAAAGTTGTCTCTATACAATTATTTATGGACCTAACTGTATTACATTAAATAACTTATAAACTGGTAGTCTGGCAAACTATACTTTGTGTTCAAACATCTATACTATATAGCAACTTCTATGTCCTAATCACAGGTACAGTCCGCCTGGAGCCACTCAGGGTCAAGGGTCTTGCTCAGGGACCCAGTGGTATTAGTGCCAGAGGTGGGATTCGAATCTGGGATGCCATAGGTTCATAGGCAAGTACCTTGCCATCAGACCACCAATCCTACTAGACCAACACCATCACTCCTACTAGACCACCACTACCCCTACTAGACCACCACCACTCCTGTGGTGTACGAGTCTAACTTGGAAAAATAAGTTTGAAGGTGGTACAGGGGTTTCCATTATCACCCCACAGTGAGAAGGTTCTGGGTTTGATTTCCTGCCAGTCCTGTCTGGGTGGATTTAACTACATTTTTGTCCATGTTTCCTCTTACAGTCCAAAGAAATTCCCCCTCCAGTAGAGTGGAAATGCTAAATTGCCTGGTGTCCTGTGAGTGCTGGGATTGTCTCCAGCACCCTGAGACCCAGGTTAGGTTAAGCTCAGGTAATGCATGAATGGATGGATGGAAAATCTCAATTAGATTTTCTCTCCGAATGAATCCATTTACCCTATTCATATCTTCTGTTCAATGTTTTTGAGTTCTCATGTTGATGGATCAAAAATGTGAAATGTGAAAAAGTGTTAGGTTAGGGGTTAGGGTTTTTATTTATTCATTTTTTCAAAACCACATCTGTTGTGCTCCTTTGTTGCTGATACATCATGCATGAGAGAAGCTGAACCAAAATAAAGAAGATCCAGCTGTCAACTTGCATTGCATTAGATGCCGAACAAAGACATCTGAATGATCAACCAGATCAGGCTCACATTATTCTTGTGACTTAAACACATGAGCTAGTACTGTTAAAATATGTGGGCCTTTATTAATATTTCAGTGCAAGTGTGTGTGTGTGTGTGTGTGTGTGTGTGTGTGTGTGTGTGAGAGAGAGAGAGAGAGAGAGAGAGAGAGAGAGAGAGAGAGCGTGAGAGATTATACAAATCATAAAGGAGAGTTGCCTTTGAAATATTATTGAAGTTGGAAAGCTCTATCAAATCACAGTTAGTTATAAGCTAGAAGGAAATGTAACTATGTGTGTATCACACACACACACACACACACACACACACACACACACACACACACACACACACCTACATATACAGTACTGAGTGTACATAATGAAGTTTAGGTGTCTGATCAATCTGTGAGATAACTTTGTTTAGATGACCACAATAACCCTCATAAACAGCAATATCCTTCCTGCGTCTGCAGTCTACCATTACACCAAGCATGATCTGCTTAAGAAAGGCAAATGCACGCTAGAGACTTCAGAGTGTGTGTGAGAGAGAGATCAAAGAGGCTTCTGAGACATGAGTATAGCTCACTATGTGTACTGTTTGTGTGGGGACATTTGCATTCAGTTGAATGTGCATGTGAATCTCTAATACAATTAGAAGAATGGCTTTGTTGATGCATTGGCAATTGAAAAAAAAGACAGATATGAAATTAAAAGAACAATGTAAATAAAATACTTTTGATTCTTTTTTAGGAATGAGCCATGGAACAAAGGAGAAGTTTTTTTTTTAACATGTTTAACTTCTAGTTTTATCAAAATGTCATTAATACTGCATTTTTCATCAGGTTATTTATTATCTGTCCACAGAGCCAAAGTTTTACAACATCCAGCACAGCCCATGGCCCTAATCTCTAACTAGGTGAATGAATAAATGAATGATAAATAAATTATTTTTATGCTATTTTATTTACCTTTTACTTACCTGCAAGACTGCAGTCAGGTGATTATGTAATGATTCTGTACATATTGAATTTAAAACAATCTATGTAGTCACTTCTGACACCTGTTGACCAAATGGATTGTGTTAATTCAGAATACTGTTTTTTTCTGTCTGTCTCCTTTGAGTCTCCAGTCTTCTTCTTGGCCTGTTCATAATTCTTTTGATTGCATTCTTCCATTTTGTTAACTTCAACTGCTAAAAGCACTGTTTCTTCTAATCTTCTTTTTCAGTGAACTATTTTTTTAATGTCCAAAGTAATACAGATTCAGTATCTTGGCTTTAAATGAAAGATGAGGTGTGACATGCTCATAAATGTATGTGTATGTTTACTTAACTGTCCAGAAATTTCTCTTCCAGGGTCCTTCAAAAATTGCAGTATTTTCTGCTCACACTTCTTTTTATATTTGCCAGCTTTTATATCCATGGAAACATGGAAACACAGAACAGACAATAGCCTGAAAAATCCTGACCTTTTTTGGTGTGCTCCTTTATCCTTGTTCTGGATTCTTGCTTAACAATTGATCTGAATTAGCAAAACTGGTCGATTCTAAACCTTCCTAATCAATGGCAAGTGCAGTCTTTGCTTCCATTGTCCTAACCTTTGTTTTCTTCATGCTGAAGTCCCATCTGTTCTTCTACTTTTCAGATCTTCTTGCTTTACATTTACATTTACAGCATTTAGTAAACGTTCTTATCCAGAGCAACTTCCATGTCCTAATTACAGGGACAGTCCCCTTGGAGCAACTCAAGGTTAAGGGTCTTATCCAGAGCGACTTACAACAGTGCTTTGTTTCTACATTTGATCTTCATTTTAGTAACCAGCTCAGGTCAGCTACTGCTGATTAACAATTACAACCTAAGTAACAAACTTAGTAACCATGTGACTAGTACAAAAGAACTGCTGTTTGTGGGTTTTTAAATTTTTTTTAAGAGGAAAGAAAGAGCAGAGGTAAAAGAATAGGACTGTTTGGGAAGATTATTCCCTGAGAAATTCCTTGAACAGAGTCTTTAATCAACGTTTGAAGACAGCAAGGGATTCGACAGTTCTGACCATCAGGGGGAGTTCATTCCACCACTGAGGAACCAGGACTGAGAAGAGTCTCGATGTGTGTCTTCCTCTTTTCTTCAATGGTGGGGGTTCAAGGCGAGCAGTGAGCTGAGAGGATAAGAAGAGACACATTGTTTGACAAGAGCAGTCACATAAGAGGGTGCAAGACTGTGAAAGTAAGTAACAGCACAACACAATGAAATTCAACCTCTGCATTTCACCCATACACACACGTGCAGCAGGGGGTAGCTAATTAAAGTGCCTGAGGAGCAGTGTCAGGGACAGTCCCTTGCTCAAGGGTACCTCAGGGCAACCTACTGGTGAGGGAATCGAACCCACAATCTTCCGATTCAGGGCCAACTCCCTAACCACTAGGCCACCTGTTAGTAACCTTGTAAGCAAGAGTTAAAGATTTGAACCTGATACGAGCAGCCACGGGGAGCCAGTGTAGGTCCTGCAGCAAAGGCGTGGAAGAAGAACTTGGGGTAGTTGAAGACGAGTCTTGCAGCAGTGTTTTAAATCAGTTGCAGTGGTCTTGTTGCCTTCAATGGAAGACCGGCCAAAAGAGAGTTACAGTAATCCAGCTTAGAAATGACCAGGAACTGGACCAGCAGCTGGGTTGCCTGGGTGGTAAGGAAAGGACAGATTCTTCTAATGTTGAAGAGAAGGTGTCTGCAGGACCTAGAAAAATTAACGATATGAGAGGCAAAAAAATATATTATCGAACGTGAAATCAAGATTCCTAGCGATTCTAGATGGGACCAGAAGTGAACCGCAAAAGGAGATATGAAGATCCAGTCACGGTGATTGATGGCCTTCCAAGTAGAGAAAGCTCAGTCTTGTTAGGATTGAGCTTGAGGTGATGCAATGTCATCCATGTAGAGAGATCCTGGGGCCAACTTCCTAACCACTAGGCCACCGCTGCCCTGTGAAATGCATTCTCTGCATTTAACCCACACACACGTGCAGCAGTGGGCAGTTACAGCCAGTGCCCGGGGAGCAGGGTCAGGGACACTACCTTGCACAAGGGTGGGGCATTTAGCATTTTTACATTAATGACTGTAGCCTTTCACTTCTGTGATAGAAATTTTCCATGGGCATGAAGGAACCTCGTGCTGAGTGTGAAGTCAATGAGCATGCAGAGGCCTCGTGCTCTATGAGGTGTGAAATCAACTTTCTTGGAAGAGTAGAATGTTCTAGAAGATGCATTGGTTTTAATAGCTGTATCCTTTTCTCTTGTCATTTATTTACATATTGTTCTTCAAACAGAGCTTATTAGTAATTTGCATACATTGTTTCTTGAACAAAGCTAAAACCAGATTCAACAGGTTTCTGGATATGTGAAGTATATAAACCATCCGTGTATTAATTCCAGCAAGACGAAGGAGCTGGTGATTGACTTCCGCAAGAAGTCACCCCCCCCATTACATCGGTGAACATCCAGGGTTTGTGCATTGAAACGGTGGAGTAGTACAAAAAGCTGGGTGTCTATATCAACAATAAACTAGACGTGTCCACAAATTCCAATGCTCTGTACAAAAAGGGCCTAAGTCATCTTCACCTGCTAAGGCGGCTGAGGTCCTTTGGGGTAACAGAAATCTCATGAGGTCCTTTTATGACACTGTGGTAGTGTCTGCTGTTTTTTATGCTGTGGTCTGCTAGTGTGGAAGAATCGCAGAGAGGGACAGAGGGAAACTAAATAAACTGGTCAAGAGGGCCAGCTCTGTCCTGGACTGCCTGCTCAAATCCATCGAGCAGGTAGGGGAGGAGAGGATGTTATCCAAACTAACATCCATCATGGACCACACCTCCGACCCCCTACGCGAGACTGTACGAGCACTGAGCAGCTCGTTCAGCAGCAGACTTTTACACCCGCAGTGTAAGAAGGAACGCTACCGCTGGTCATTCTTACCTGCAACCATCAGACTCCACAATACAACATAGCATAACATATTTAATATTACTACTATTATTATTATTATATATTATATTTATTATTATTATTATTATTATTATTATTATTATATATTATTATTATTATTACATTTTACATTTGTTTATTTATAATTTATTTATAACATATTTATTACTATTTACTGTGTATATGGTTATCTTTCCATATATTTCCTGTCTTCCTGACTTTATATTCTTTATTTCTTTATTTCTACATTTTTTCTTGCCATGTAAATATGTATATGTATATATAGCTCATGTATAGCTTTGGTATATGGATGTCCTCATTCTTTATATTTCTTTACATATATCTTTCTATGTTCCTTCTGTCTTTCTTGATAAAGAGCCCTGTAACACCCAAATTTCCCATTAGTGGGATAATAAAAGATTATTCTATTCTATTCTATATAGAGATACAATTTCCACTCTGGGGTAGAGCTCTCTTGTCTTCTGCATCTCACCTCTTTCTATAAGACAACTCCAATAAAGAATTTTTTCAAGAACAGTTCATACTTAAGTTCGTACTTACAAAAATTTCCACAACAGTTCCTGCAAAAATCCTTCAATCTTCACTCTGTATCAAGCACAGCAGTTGGTTCTGTGTACAAAATGATTTTAAATTCCTGCATTATGTCTTTTCATTTACATTAATCAATGAACCCAGCCACTAGGGATGCACAAGCCAGTTGATTTCTTCATGTCAGTCCCAAGCCCAGATAAATGGGGAGGGTTACGTTAGGAAGGGCATCCGGTGTAAAACTTTGCCAAATCAATATGCGGACAATGAAACAGAATTCCATACTGGATTGGTCGAGGCCCGGGTTAACATTGAACACCACCAGTGCTGTTAGCCTACAGGGTGCTGGTGGAAATTGGACTACTGTTGGCCAAAGGAGAAGAAGAAGAAGAGGAGGAAGTCATGTCCAGAGGGAGGAGAAGAGAAAGAAGGGGAAGACAGTGGAAGTGAGGGTAGGGACATTGAATGTTGGCAGCATGACTGGTAAAGGTAGAGAATTAGCTGATATGATGGAGAGAAGGAAGGTTGGCATTTGACAGTGAAAGTGACTACCCTTGTCACTGTGAAACACAGCACAGCATAACACAACAAAACAAAATTCAACCTTTGCGTTCGTCAGTCTGAAGGCGATTGGAGACTGCAAAGTAGTGACAGGGGAGAGTGTAGCTAAACAGCATAGGATAGTGGTCTGTAGGGTAAAGATCTACAGACAAAGATCAAGTCAAAGATCAAGTGGTGGAAGCTGAATAAGGATGACTGCAGGGTGGAATTCAGGCAGGAGTTAACACGGGCACTGGGAGGTGTTGAATAGCTACCGGATTGCTGCGAAACTACTGCAGAAGTGATAAGGCAAGCAGCTAGAAATTTACTTGGTGTGACATCTGGAAGGAAGAAGGAGGGTAAGGAAACCTGGTGGTGGAACAAAGAAGTACAGGAGTGTATACAGAAGAGGGAGGCAAAGAAGAAGTGGGAGAGATGAAGAAAGTAGACAGATGTACAAGGAGATGAAGTGCAGGGCGAAGAAAGCAGTTGCGAAGGCTAAGATAAGGTGTTTGGTGAATTGTATGAGATGTTGGGCAGTAAAGAGGGAGAAACGGACCTATACCAATTGGCTAGACAGAGGGACAGAGCTGGGAAAGATGTGTAGCAGGTCAGGGTGACAAAGGATAGAAATGGAAACATACTCACAGGTGAGCAGATGGAAGGAGCACTTTGAGGGGCTGATGAATGAAGAAAATGAGAGAGAGAAGATTGGGTGATGTGAGAATAGTGAACCAGGAAGTGCCACAAATAAGCAAGATGGAAGTAAGGGCAGCAATGAAAAGGATGAAGAATGGAAATGCTGTTGGTCCAGATGACATACCAGTGGAAGCATGAAGGTGTTTAGGGAAGATGGCAGCTGGGTTTTTGACCAGACTGTTTAACACATCTTGAAAAGTGAGAGGATGCCCGAGAAGTGGAGACGAAGTGTGCCGGTACCAATTTTCAAGAATAAGGGTGATGCACAGAGCTGTAGTAACTATAGAGGGATAAAGTTGATCAGCCACACCATGAAGTTATGGGAAAGAGTACGTGGAAGCTAGCTTAATTAAATTGGTGATGATTAGTGAACAGCAGTATGGTTTCATGCCGAGAAAGAGCCCTACAGATGCAATGTTTGCTCTGAGGGTGTTGATGGAGAAGTACAGAGAAGGTCAGAAGGAGTTACATTGTGCCTTTGTGGACTTGGAGACAGCATGTGACAGGGTGTCTAGAGAGGAGTTGTGACATTTTGGAGAAAAAGTTAGAGAAGCAAGGTTGCGTTGGTTTGGACATGTCCAGAGGAGAGATGAGGATGTTGAAGTTGGAGCTGCCAGGAAAGAGGAAAGAGGAAAGAGGAAAGCGGAAGACCAAAGAGGAGGTTCATGGACGTCGTGAGAGAACACATGCAGGTGGTTAGTTTGAAGCAGGAAGATGCAGAGGATCGGAAGAAATGGAGATGGTTGATGGCAACCTCTAAATTGGAACAGCCGAAAGAAAAGGAAGAGGATTTGCATTAACCATTGCCGATCCAAATCACACCACCATTTGGAGGTCATCAGGCTTGTGTTTCTCAGCTATTGCTAACTGAAACAGTCAAACTGGAAATTCCCTTGTGTTAGCTCAGACCTCTTTTTAAATTAATGTAAGCACAAGGCTGCATCAAAACAAAAAGCATCTCATTAACTATCCAAATTAAAAATAAATGACTATGCATGAAAAATTGAAAATGGGTACTGAAGAGGGAGCAAAAGAAAAAGATGCTTTCTTTGTACAGGTGGAGAAGCCCTAGCGAAGTAGGTCATGCTGTATGTAAAATCCATTTATCATATTAAATGTAAAACAGTGAATGCTAGCCTTAGTTCACTATGCAGTGCATAGCCTACTTGGTGTTGTATTCATTACCCTGCTAAAGATATCATCAGTTTTTACCTAATATTTTATTTCCAAGCATCCCTTGAGTACACTCAATTAGAACAAGTCTCCAACCAGGCCATGAACTCTGGTGCATAGTCTTTTTATAGCTTACCAGGTTTCAGATACATTTTGGCCTACAAATTATATTTACATTAGAACAAGTAGTGTTAGTTCTGTCAGACAGTAGGGTGACTATGAAGGAACAACATATCAGTGAAACAAATCCTGAGTTGTTACTGTTTGCTACACATTGAAATGACATACATTTTTCAATGTAATTACAGACGTACATGAGGGATGACAACGCAATTTTGTATTCTTTTTCCACATTGTGTAATTCTGACTTTTTGCTTTTCATTCTTTGTTAAAAATAACAAAATAATGGACAAATTTACAAATTTACAACATGACTGTCCATACAACTTTCAATTTTCATTAAATTCTAACTTTCTACTTACAAACACAAATGCGGCATGCAGTGAAAGTTTAAAATTTATTATTATGTTTATAATTTATTAATATATTTAATTTATTGCTTTGAGTTGATGAGTTAGAAACATACTTTAGTTATTGCTAGTGACAACTGTGCCTTCTAAAGCAAAAGATAATGCAGAAAACCAAAGATGCAAAAAGAAGCGAGATAGACTGACAGACAGACAGATAGATAGATAGAACGGGAAAAAGTAAAAAAAACAAACAAACAAAACAAAGATAGAACAATGAATGAAGAAAGAAAGAACAGTTGAACAGTTTTGAGTGTCTGGTCACAGTTGGATGACAGATGCAGGGGCACAGATGGAGCGTCTTGAAGCAATTAAACCTCAGGATTCTCCCAGAAGGGCTGTAACTAAGCCTACTCTCATGCCCTAGGGACATACAAATAATAGGAGCTTTTATTAAAAGATAAGAAATATGTATTATGTGAAGAATAGGTGGTGATGAAATAGGAGATGAATATTTGAATCCTGACCAATCTGTCTCTTAGTGCAGTCTGTGTGGGACTGAGGTAAGTATTTTAAGGTGCTGCTTTCAGTCTAGCCTACTTTTTGCTGCATCTTACATTATTGTTTTAGTGACAATAACTACATGATGAAGAGATTCAGGCATGTCCAGCCTAGGACAAGCTGCTGGAAAAAGGTTCTTGACCTCATTGGACATCACTGCTGCTCTTGCCCACTTAAACATCATATATGGTTATAACTCCACCCCCCCAAAAAAAAAAAAAAACTGCTTGGAAGCACACATGCACATGCACAAATAAGAAGTCATTTAACAGCTCTTTTATTGCAGCTGTAGTTCATGTGGCATATTTAATCAAATTCCTCATCTCTCAATAAAAAAAAGTGTTTTCCGTTACAAGCACATGACTCTTTACCCTGGACAGACATTCTTTGTTAAGCTTTGCTTCAGGCTGTGGAAGCCTTTCTCTCAGTGTGTGCAGGCAAATAAATAGGTTTGAAATTAAGCATGCCAAGGAACTCAGTAACTGTGGGAAAAATGAATGAAATCCTAATAGGATGTGTGTTCAGTTTAGTGAAGGATGCCAGATGTGAGGAATACTGGAATGCAGTGATGTTAGATTGGGTGGAAGGGTTATCATGGGTTGTTTCCATGAAACTCATTAATGGGTATTTCCTGTAATTTAATATTTAGTTTCAGATTAGTTCTTGACATTTTAAACATAAATGAATATTGGCCAGTGAAATTTTTCCAGTTCCTCTGGCCTTGTGACACATGTGCATGCGCACGCATACACACACACACACACACACACAAAGAGTGGGGGTTGAAATGTGGTCAGTGGTTTTATATTTGATGTGTTATATTTATCTGAATTATTAATTCAGTGCAGTCATTTTTCAGTGGGGTCTTTGTCTGATGATTGACATGATCCTGTTCAACATATAAAATATGTTGCATAAAATCAGTTACAGCCAAAACTAAACTGAAAGAAAATAATGTAGGCTACAAAGTTTTTAGGGCAGATTTTAAAAACTAAATGATAATCCACAGACCACATAAGCAACTTTTTAAAGGGCATTAAAACACTCATGTAAGAAGATTTATTGGTGTGTGTGTGTGTGTGTGTGTGTGTGGGTGGTGGTGGTGGTGGGGGGGGATGTCATTGTCTAATAATGTATGTCTGTCATGCCTATAATGTATGTCCTAATGTCTAGTACTGATGTCTGCCCTACTGTGATTGTGATGAACAATATTCTCTAAATCATTCTATCAGTTTTTCTCTGCACAAGTAAAGTGGTCTCAGTCATGTGGCAGAGCAAGGTCAACCCCAGTAGCTTAATGTCCCTCGCCTGACAACATAAAGGCATCGTAGTCTGAATCACTCACTGCTTTTTTCCATTGAAGCTATTTGCCTAGAGGTGTTTTCCAGTAGATTTCGTGAAACACAGGAAGAGATTCAATTTAGAATTTTAGAATTTTTAAATTAAATTAAATGTGAGCAGCTGGATGCAAAAAGACTGTAATGTCCGTGAGTGAGAGTAGGGAGCAGCTTGAGAGAAATGGAGATATGCTCTAGAGAGGAGAGGAATGAAAGTGAGTAGGACAAAGACAGAATACATGAATGTGAACGAAAGGGAGGAAAGTGGAGTGGTTAGGATGCAGAGACTACAGGTAACAAAGATGGAGGAAAGTGACTATTCTTGTCATTGTGAGGTCACAGCACACAGTGAACCACAATGAAATTGGACCTCTGCATTTAACTCATGCAGCTATGAAAGCACCCAGGGAGCAGTGACAGGCACAGTACCTTGCTCAAGGGATCCTCAGGGCAACCTACTGGTAAGGGTTTGAACCCACAATCTTCTAATCCTGTGGCCAACTCCCTAACCACTAGGCCACCGCTGCTCTAAATGTCTTGAATGCTTGGGATCAACAGTTCAGAGTAACGGTGAGTGTGGAAGAGAGGTGAAGAAAAAAGTGCAGGCAGGTTGGAATGAGTGGAGAAGAGTGACTGGAGTGATTGGCGACAGACGGTTACCAGCTAGAGTAAAAGGGAGGATTTACAGGACATTGAATAGTGAGACCAGCTATGTTGTATGGGCTGGAGATGGTGGCACTGACAAAAAAACAGGAGGTGGAGCTGGAGGTGTCAGAGTTAAAGACGTTGACATTTTCATTGGGTGTGATGAGGATCGACGTGATTAGAAATGAGAAATGAGTGGACAGGAACAGCTCAGCTCAGAAGCATGGTTGTGTTGGTTTGGACATGTCCAGAGGAGAGCTGCAATGAAAGAGGAAAAGAGGAAGACCAAAGAGGAGGTTTATGGACATGGTGAGAGAGGTGAGACATGGTGAGACATGAAGGTGTACAGTTTGAAGGAGGAGGATGCAGAGGACAGGAAGAAATGGAAATGGATGATCTGCTGTGGCTGCCCCTAAATGGGAACAGCTGAAAGAAGAAGAAAGAAGATGCAATAACTAATTATGCTTGAGTGAAGTGCATTTTTGTAATAAAATCCGCTTTCTTAAGGATCATTACCCCGAAAACATTTGTTTTGCTGATAAATGATGGGCGTTCTTGCCTGCTTCCATACGTTCTTTTGTAGTAAATGATAATATTGCAGAAGAAGGGAGAAAACTTTTACATAAACTTTTAATGTATTTTCATGTAAAGAGAGACTTTCAAACACATTTAGAATATTTCTATCATCCCTCTCATCATGAAATCTAACTAAAGGGAACTTGGCCATTTTAAATGATCTATATTTCAGTATGTGAGACACATCTAGACAACTAATCTAATTTTTAAACTAATATTTTTACACAGATTTCCAAACTCAAACTGTGATTTTGCACAACTCAAGGCTTGTTGGAGAAGTAGTACCAAATTATATGTCTCTTAAGCCAACTATACATCAGTGAATGGCTCATGCCAAAGGGCTGTACAAAAAGACAAAAGTTAAAAGACCAAATCTCTTTAGACAGTCTCACCCTAACTGCATTGCAGCTTGTCCTTGATGTGACATGCAGCATGTCCTATTTCCTCCCTGAAATAAAAAACTCAGGATAAAGTGTAACAGTTGCTAAGTGCAGAGTTGGCAACTATGGAATGTGCAAATCATCCACAGACAGGCCGGTGCCGGACAACAACTCAACCCACAACTGACGTGCAGTCTCAGTGGAGAGGGTTTGCTAAATGCTACTGTCTGATGCTGTGTAGCAAGCACCATTGAACAAGACATAGTGCACTCAACTGTGTGTGGTTGTGTTAGATAACACAGGCCAGCAATCTTTCACAGAACACAGTTTTGATTTGCTCTTGACACGTATTCAGCCAAGACATCCACAGCTAGCAGATGAAATATTCTAATAAAGGAATCATTCATGCAAAACAGGATGTGGTATGAAAAAATATAAATATTGCATATTGCAAAAATAGTATATATAGGGCCATGTAGGTTTGGAAAGTTTTTTTTCCTTGTATTGTAATGTATAAATGTGTTGTTGAGCAATAGTTCTTGAGGCTTGCTGAAGGACAATGTTTTTGACTGCCAATATTTGTCTAGTCCCTGTACCTGACCAGTTTCAGAGGATTGATTCTTGTTTGTTCAGTCACTCAATGACCTACGTATAAATACACATGTAACTTAATGCATATATAGATGAAGAAACCATTTCTGATGATTAGAGATGACCAGGCCATTTATTTTTTTTGTAAAAATGAGGAGTGATCCATGATTTTTGCAATGCAGTGTATATGTTATATGACAGTAATTTCTGTTGTCAGTCCTGTAAATGACGCCTTTGATCATTAAAAATAGATCTATGGTACTTGAGTGTCTCCAAGGAAACAGCTCTGGCTTTGTTCTAATGTGGCATTTAAAATGCAGTGGACAGGAAGCAAACCATTTCTGAACCAGACCAATGAACCAGTGAGACAGCAACTTGAGTTTGCACGTGATCAATTGTTCACACAATAATAAGCACCCAATTTTACTTCCATTTGAAAGCTCATGCTGAGTCACCACCCACACAAGCAGCCATATGAGCTGCCATGGGCAAATGTTTTGAAAAAGCTAACAACTACTCTCTACCCTATCATTCCCAAAAACTCTATTCACTACTGAAGCATTCTAAGGCCATCATGGCTTGAGTTTTCATGACTGTAAGTTCCAAAGGCAGTTCAGTGATCATTGCCCTCAAAGTGAGACACTTTCAAAGCAAAAGTGACTATTCTTGTCATTGTGAGTACCCTGCACAGCCCACAGTGAGCCACAACGAAGTTGTTTCACCCATAAACTCACACATGTGCTATTTAAAGCACCTGGGGAGCAGCGATGGGGGTGCTACCTTGTTCAAGGCGACCTACCGATCTGGCTTCAAACCTACAATCTTTAGATCCTGGCACCAACTCCCTAACCACTAGGCCACCACTGCCCCATATTACACTGCCATTATCTTGCATTTCACTTTTTACCACATTCACATGTTCTTTATGTACAGAGAGGTGAACAGAACTGTCAATAATGCTGTTGTGTTTAAGTTAATACATTTTGAATACTGAGAAAAATCTGACATTTGAGCAAGAAAATAATGTTAAAAAATTTTTAATCCATTATATATTCTTCCCAAAACACTTTTCAAATTTTAGAATTTGTGATTGACTTAATGATATAAGCACCAAATTTGATGCTGAAAGTGGCACAAATTTTGTTAGTGATGAGTGAGACACTTTTGTGATACTTGATGATCACTGTCCTCCATGAAGATTAATCATGATCCAGTCCTAGTCTGGGACAAAGTCTTAACTTGGCATTTGATATAATTTGATGAAGTGTAGTTACATGAAACCTCAGAGATTCTTAAAGGTTTTGTCATTTAATAAGCCCCACATCAAATATCCAACACTGTGTTCACTGATGGGCTAGAAGCTTTTTACAATAAGCCTAATTGCTGTTTGTTCCCAGAAGCTCCCATCTGAATATTATGTTCTATAGAATCAACATTTCTGTCAAAGATCCAGGGATGATTATTTAGAAGTCTCTTAAATGCTCCTAAAAAAAAAATTTAATTCATCTTCTTTGAAGCTTTTTAATTGCAATAAGAGTGGACCTGTATATTTCATGTTTGTAGATATTATTAAAATTATTGTCTGAAATATAAAGGAATGCTGATGTCATATGTGCATTTTTTGCTCTTCTTCATGTTACTGGTTGATTAATGGTATATTGCCATTACATGTTAAAGGTCCAATTTTATTGCAGTTTAGGTCAGGAGGTCAAAATATAGGTATTAGAAGTGAAATTTCTCATTTTTGTTTTTTTAATTGCCTGTCTGCTCTAATTAGTACAAACCAACAATAGAAATGTTAAGTTACTTGAAACCAAACCCAGTCAAAAACTGCATTTTACTTTCTGGACATGAATTTCTCACCTGAATGTCTGTGATTAAATTGAGGGTGATTCTCATGCCACATATCAATTGTAAAGCTAATAATAAGTAGTAAAGCTAATAAGTGACTTAATCCCTTTTGGCAAATACAAATGTAAAATCCTGAAAATTACCACAGAAAACCAGGCTACATGTCTTCAACCCTTTGACAACAATCAGAATCTAAGTGGCTTCCCGTTCAAGTTTATTGTTCTAATGTAAGTTTTATTTAAACTGAATTAAATGCTGCAAGACCACAAATTAGATCTCATTAGGTTTTGTTACTGCTATTTTGTCTTATTTAGGCAATGCAAAGTTGGGGTAAGCTGGGCATGTAAGAGGGCAGGATGCATTTGTAATGACTAATAGAAAAGATCCAGTGACTATGAGATATTAACAACAAGGCTAAGCAAACAAAAAATAAATAAATCAGTGATGGAAAATTCTCAAATTCTTAAAATGGACAGCAATTCACATCAGCCCATCATAAAGTGCAATGATAGAAAAGGCTGCATAAGCAACTTGAAACATCTGGAGAGAATAACAAGGAGGAACTAGTGATTGGACACAGTTGAGCACGACACGGGGAGTCCATGAGAGAAGAACAAATTGAGGCGGAAACCGGAGGGGGAAACAATGACAGATTCTTCTAAAAACGGGCAGACTCCCCTTTTTAAGAAGTGAAACTGTCAAAATGTGCAATGAAAAAGCTTGTTATGACAAAATCAGTTCAAAGCAGGTGAAAGTTGAGTTGTTTTATTACTTGATATCAATACTTTCTCTTTATTTTAAATGCATTGTCTGCTTGGTTCATCTTTTTTCAACCCAGGTGGCACAAAAATGACCTTCAGGTCAAGCTGTTTGAACCATATCCGTTTTTCAATATGACATGCTCAAAAAAAGAAGCCTTCGCCCTTTGGCTTAAGCTTAGGCATGACTGTTTTCAGCTTCTTCATTTTCATTGAACTCCCACATTTTAAATACAGGTTTTCTTTTCAAGCAAGGCAAATATCGCACACCTATTCATGGTGAACTTAACCAAGCAGGGCATACATACAAGCATTTACCACATCGCCTTACAGCAATGAGGGCAGAATCCTACCTCAAGGTCCAGGCTCAACAATACTTAACAGTAAAAATGTTTTGATTTGTCATAAGCTATAACACCTGGGCTGAATAAATCCATTTCATATTTTGTAGAGGGGTTTCAGGAGTGAGGAAACTGTTGAGGTAAGCGCTGCTACACTTTGGGTACGTAACCTGAAATGGTCTTAGAAATCAAAGGGGTTGAAAAGAACATGAACTGTCATTAATATGTTTCCTAACTTAAATTCGGCTTTCTAAAGAAATACACACACCACAGTCATGCAGCAGTACAAGCAACAGTCGCACTCATTCACAATACTAAACAGGACAAAAAAAGTGCAAATAACAAATGATTCAAAATACTTGCTGTCTCTTTTAGCATTTACCAAAGTCTTCCATATATACGAGAAATGCTGTTCATTTGCAACTCTGTGATGTCAACGTATATTAAACTCAGCTTGGTCCTCCTGCATCCAGCTCATTTTAAGACTCTTAGAAATGTCCACTGTACGCACTGTCATTCCTGGCCTGATGCATCCCCTTATTATAAAATAGTCAATATATGAAATACTCTGAAGAAAGAACACACAAAAGTAAAGACAATGTAAATATTTAGTTCTTACAAACTGCTGCCAGTATTTTTCACAAAAAAGCAAATAAAATGAATAAATTAACAGTAAAATAAAAGTAAAAAAAAAAACCCACACATTTTCTTAGCCTTGTTTTTTTATGTGAAAAAGGCACTCAACCTATCAAGGAATGTGAACAGATGATATATAGAGTGAGGATAGATTTTGGAAACCTGGTCTGGAATGAAATCCAAGCATGTGCGCTGATCTACTTCTTTATCATGAGATTCAACACAGTCACATTTGTGTTGCTTTAAATCATGGTTGCATGCCAAACATGATATGGCTCTGTGCTGTACCCTTTGCCTCTGTTGTACAAGTATCTGACCCAAAAAGATATTTTTAAGCCTTTCCTACCTAGCTAGCAAACCTATGTGTATATGGGTTTTTGGAGGCTATGATAGAGGGACAAAAAACTAGCACCTACAAGATGTTCCCTTGTTAGTCATGATGCAAAAAAAGCCTAATATAATGCTGTTTTAATATTCATGAAATACTCCACCATTTTACTTCTGCCATATTAGCAGCACATGGTCAATTAACCACAGACAATAACTGTGACACATTTTTCAGTTGCACACTTATTTTAGAAGCCAGTGGGCAACTGCCCATTAGTTCCTGCATCAAACGTAAAGTAGGACATGTTTTTCCTTTTTTTGTAACGAGAAAATGCATCAAAATTATTGTATTTGGTACTAATCATATATTTTGGATGAAGCATCAGGCTTAAAAACACTGAAGTATTCCATTTGTCTTCACAAAAACAGTACAGAGATTGGATAGACTTCTCCAGCAGAAGCATACTCCATAGGCTGCCTTTACATTCAGTGGCTGCTTTTACTGACCAGTACACCAATGTATTCCTGAATATGTACAAAACATGTTCCAGGACCAGGAGTCCAGCACACAAAGCAGCCAAAGCAGCTCTACTGCTCTTACGGTACTTAAATCAAAAATGCATCCATCACGGCTCCCTTCCATTGTACAAATCACAGATATTTGCAAAGCCTGCGATTCACAGAGGTTCACTTTAAAGGCAGTCACACCACTTCCACTTGCAACAACAACAATAGCAACAACGACAAAAATATTTTCTGTATCTACTCCTGATGAAATGTGAAACCTGTTCTAGGCTCTGTTTTAACCTCCTCTCGACTCTACCAGCTGGTATTCCTATTTAAACTCAGAGTCTGAAACTCCCAAGGCCACAGCTTTTGTATTCATGGTGCAAAAACGAAAAGAGGTTGACACGATGTTTCAGTAGCTAATGGCGGATGTTTTTTTGTCACAGTTACGGATCAATTTGACATTTAAAATAATAACAATAATAATAATAATAATAATACATCCTTGGGTAGAAACCTTAGGAGCAGAACACAAACACATGATACAGAGATGTACAAATGTGTGGTGAAAGAATGTTCAAAATGTGGTTCGAACAACAGTGCATTTGCAGTACATTCGTTTCATAAGTTCTTGATTCCCTTTTGGCAGCTAGAACATTACATTGGTGTGGTGCGAGGATTTTTTTTTTTTATGGAACAAGTTCAAAGTCAGTCTTTTCCTTTTTGTTCTTGCTCCGTGCCTAAAAGACTTCGTCTTCAGGATGTTGTAATGAAAAACAGAACTGTGAAAATGTACTCTGCCTGTTTGTTTCTTCCTCTTGTCCTTTTTTAAAACTGATTTACCCCCACTCACCCCTATTTCTGACTATGCTCTGGCACAGAGCCTGTTTTTCTCATTTTTTCTGTTTCTTCTGAGTCCATTTAAGATGTCTTTAAGTACCCACCCCCACATGCCCCTTTCCTCTTGTTCAGGTTTTTGAACAACAAAAAAAATGGCCCCAGGGGGTCCTGGAGAACCAGCTGCTGTAAAAAAAAGAAAAAAACAAAACCCAGCTATGGTAGTAGCATTAACACAGCCCCCGCATTCCCTCTGCCTCGGTTGTTTTATGATGAATTTATGGAAACAGACATCCATGCAGGTCAAAATGACAGTCCCTTGGCAACAGTAAAAGAAATGTGTGTGTGCATGGTTATGTGTGTATGCGTGTGTAACGAGGGGGTGTTAGTCTTCATCCAGAGCGATCAGGCACTCTATGGGTGGTATCAGTTTGGGATTGTGGCAGAGGGGGTTTATTCACTCTTTATTCTCATGCCATTCTAAAGAATAGGTGATGGGGGTGGGGCCAGAGCCACTAACAGAAAAAAAATCCATGACAGTTGCCCAGGGCAACCATTCCTCTTCTTACTTGTGTGTTTCTTGCACACAGCGGCCCACACGCATGCGCAGCGTTCCACTCTTGTGGAGCTGCCACAGCTGCAGGAACTCCTCAGGCATGGCGTGGAAGCCTGATGATGGCAAAATGTTGTCATAGTAGTGATGGCTGACCGGCTGCTCGTCCAGCCCCACCGAAAAAGGCCAGAAGCCATAGGCCGTGACCTCCTCGCAAAGGCCCAGTGCCAGGCTTACTAGGAAGAGGCCTGTGGACAGGCGCTTGCCATGCACACCACGGCTCTTCCAGAAGCGGCCCACGTTCTTCAGGAAGTCTGGGTTGGCAAACACCACGGTTTGGTTGGAGGCAGAGTCAGCCAGGGTGTGGTAAGCTCTGAGGGAGGGGTCGGTCCCTGGCTTCATCGAGAATGCAGGCATGTAGATGTAGCTGCTGCCATAGGCCTTCATGCTCTCCACGAAGGCTTTCCGAGACCACAAGAGGTTCTGAAAGCTGGGGAGGGGAGGAAAAATGTACATTAAAAATGTAAACTGTAGATTTTAACACATTTCTTTTAAAGAATTTTGCATTGTGCCTAACAAAGCGTACATGTTTCAAATGTGTACATCGATTCCTCATGAATAAAGCATCAATGTATGTAAAAGCAAAAACATGTTGGTAACATCTTTTATTAATGTGAAACTAGTCAATTCAAAGTTTTTTGTAGTAGTTTTTTGTAAAATGGTAGTTTTTTCTACAATTACTTCAAAGTATTTCAATTGTCATACATTTTCTCACAGCTATCTATCTGATCTTTTTTCAGTGCATGCAAATTCACAAACAAAAATACAAACAAAGCATGACCAAACAGGAAAACCACTTACTGCACTGGCACTTTTAAAACACCTGTGCTCTGATCTAAGATTCTTTGTCATCTTATGCAGGCTGCAGGTCTGTCTATAAGTGCAGTGAGATAAGAGAGAGTGCTTTCCTTATTATCTGCTGATTGTTGATGACACACTACATCCTGCAAAACCTAGTGGGGGGAAGTGGGGGAGATTATTAGATTTTCTCAAAGCCACTGAAATAGGCCTGCGCTGCATTTATCCTGTCACTCAGCTGGGTGAAGATGTTTGGTTGATTATGTTTGAAATCCTGCCTCAGATTGGATGAGATTTCTTTTCTTTCTAAATACTGTGAATTCTACATATCAACAGGCTTGTTTTCACACTGAAGCCAAAAACAGAGTCAGATTGTTATGAATATAGGCAGCATTTAAAAGATGTTTTAATACTTTAACAAAAATAGGCTATTACTTACTTCTATCATTTATTAACACAAATATTGAGCGACAGACTGAAGACTTTAATCCATTGAATACATAATGTTGAGTATAATGAATATACTACTTCATGACTAAATTGCTTATTAAAGAAAGGAATATGTAAATTTTTGTAGGTATTTGGATAAGGAATGAAGGTATGTACCTGCAGATCATTAAAAAAGCATATTCATTATTTTAGATTTACTTAAATGTTCAGTATATAATCTTATTTCAACATGGTGGTAAACATTGTCAGAGCTACAGAATGCAATCCATTTTTACCATCCAGTGCCATTTTGCTGGGGTTACTCTACCTACCTAGCCTTCGCCAACTAAAGACTACTTCTATTGTCTTAGTGAATATGATATCAATTAATTTCAAAACGGATATTAACAGTAAGGCACCAGGGGAAGTTGAGGTGAGGGAGGGGGATTAAACATTTCAGTTCTGGATTTGTCGGTGGCCTGGGGAAATAAATTTACTAGTGAATGTACAGTATTACAATAAAACCATGTTTACCTCTTCTCTATAATACTGGGATTAGCCGTCACCAGCTGTGTCCTCATACCCACATCATTTGTGTATTCTTTTGACAGTGGAGGCAGGTTACATCTAGAATGAGAAAAGTTTCGACAGTTAATGCATACACAAGGCAGACACAAATATCTTTACTTCAGCTGAACTGAAAAATGTATCATTGTTATAAAATTGCCATATTTTTATCTTGAAAACTACCATTGTTTTGAGAGTATACGCACTTTGTACACATTTTCCCCATTTGCGTAGTGTAGAAGTGTAGAAATAGGCAAGTCAACCAACATCAATTGCACAGGCCTGTGAGTTACAATAGTGAATTTCTTTCTTCTTGTGAGGGGAAGTTGTCTTATGACATTTTCTAGAGCATTACCTAGTATACAAAAAAACCCACACAATTCAAACAAAATCAAACCAAGAGGGAATTAATGCTACAGAATTGTTCACAACTTATCAAAAAATATCTAACTAAATTAATGCTAGTTTTAGGCTAAATCCTCCCTTTATACGAATTCCATGTATAAATCACATAAAATATTTTTTGCACAACTAATCTCTATTGTCACGGTGGCAGGGAGCGGGAAGGATGTCATTGTGGAGCCAGAGGTTCTAGAAATACTTTTATTAAACTGAAACAGGAATCCAGACACGAAACTGGACCAAGAACTAAAGCAGAACCAAAGTCCAGACACGAAACTGGAATACCCAAAAGCAGAACCAAAACCACCCGTAACGACAATGGAAGTCTATTGAATGAGCCGCGCTCTGTTCTGACTCATTGAGGCTTAAGTAGTCAGCCTCAATGTAGCACACCTGTGTCATATGAGCTCAGGTGTGCTCCGTCAGAACAGAGCGCCCTCTACTGTGAATACAACAGAAACAAACACCCAAAGTCCTGACATCAATTTACTGCAAACATCTGGAAAGACTTTGGCTTAGAAATGAACAGAAAATACGTGACCTGAAACTAGAGGATGTGCATGTGTAAAATATATTTGTATATTTATATATAGATATATACAGATATATTTTATATATTTGAAATCAGTAACAAATTCTTAAAATGTGTGTAACAGTTTTATGGTATAAGCATGTCTGACCAAGCAGCAACTGCTATGAAAGAATGCATTAGTGAGTGAAGCATGGATAGGTCTAAATAGGCCTTTTGTGTTTGATAAAGTCAGTTCATTCTGTGGCTTTAGATGCTCAGAGAAGCAGAAGGCCAGTGTTACCTCATGACAAAGTCGGCCTGGTCAATGTCCCTGCCACAGCCGCTATTCTTAAGAATCCCACCGTTCCCCACCACTGAACACTTCTTTAGTGGCAGCTGCAGAGGAGTATCCTGGCAACCAAAAAGCAGCACACTTTATTCAACCAAGACACAGAAATAGAGATGGATACACATGCAATTATGCCATACACACATATACACACACACAGTGACACATAAATGAAGCATGTTCGCTTTGAAGGTGCAGTAAAGCAGAGAAATGTATAGAAACTCACTCATCAGATGTTTTATTTTCTGAAACTTTGATTATTAGTGAGACGTCCAGGGAAAGCTTTCTGCTAGACAAGGATTTAATGACTTTCAGCCACAAGTGCATTAGTGAGGTCAGAAACCGATGCTGGATGATTAGCTGTGGATTGCAAAGGCTATTTAAACTCATCCCAGTGGTGCTAGTTTGAATTCCATTACTCTAATGAACAATGCTCCCGAGCTCCACAGCCCAGGGATATACCATCTGCTGCACAGCATCCCATTCCATTTGGAAAATTTTTTGTTTTTACAAGGTAATAAAATATGTTTTTGCAATAAAACAAAAGCCAATATGTCACAGTGACAATGTGACACTACACATCAATGGTGCTCCAGGGGAGAGGGTGGGCAACATCAAATACCTTGGGGTTCATTTTTCTGAGGACCTCATCTGGCACACACATGTACATGCTAAGGTCACTAAGGCGAGACAACGGCTCTACAGACTGAAATAGCTGAGAAGATTTAGGGTCTTTCCTATTATCCTAAAACACAGCTGATGTAGTGACCATCCTAACCACAAATATCACTTGGTACAGGAACAGCTCTGTCCAAGAACACAAAGCCTGACAAAGAATGATCAGGGCAGCAGAGTGCTGTACCAGATCTGCTCTGTCCTCCCTGTAGGACATTTTCACCAGACATTGCAGGACTAGAGACGTCCAAATCATCAAGAACTCTTCTCACCTCTTTTCCACCTGCTGAACTCTGTGGTTCTGTAGCCTCATGATCAGGACCAAAACACTCAAAAAGAGTTTTTATGGAGGTCATATGGTTCCTAAAACAGCCACCTGCAGAAAACTTCCTGGACTATGCACCACTGACTTGTAATAAACATGGCACATTCCTTTCATTCGTTCAGTCTCCATGCTCTGTTCTGCTAAACTGGATACATGTGACGAATGCTCTTTCAGCATGCATTTGCATATCATTTGCACATTTGCACATTGCTGCTTTACAGTTTCCCAATTTCCTTAATTCTCTTTCTTTTTAGAGTTTTCTGTATTCACAGGTCACAGTATATTCTCTAAATATCTTATATTTACATATTTATATATTTCCTCTGCACAACAGGCTACTCCGTATTACATATTTATTACAATTTCTGATTATGTTTCAGTTACATTTCTGGCTTGGATACAACTTACATACATTTTTACATTCACATTTTTCAATTTCTTTTTCAAGGTTTGTATATTTTAGTATCATTGAACATTTTATGATATACATATTTCATATCTGTACAGTTTACTTTTATTTTTGTTTTATTTTCATTTAAATTTGAGTCTGAACATCCCTAGTCACAGAGCCTTAAATATTATATATTAGTATAAATTCCAATAAACCTATGTGCATAGAGACACATTCAGATGTATCCAGAATTTAACATAATTGCATCCTGTCACTTTAAAATGAAATCTAACCTTTACGTGGGCCGCTTACTCTTAGCAAGAGAGATGTGCATTCACTCACATGCACACGCATATATTAAGAGTGGCCAATCTTAGGAGCTGGGCTGAGCTTCCATACTACATTACTACATAGCAGAACAGCTGGCCTCATTATTCCAGAGGAATCCCATCCCCCTCCCTCCCTCGCGCTCTCTCTCTCTCTCTCTCTCTCTCTCTCTCTCTCTCTCTCTCTCTCTCTCACACACACACACACACACTAGCTTTTTCTCCAACCACAGGGCTCTGAATAAAGCTTCATTCTCTACACTCCAGCAAAAGAGAAGAAGTGTAATGAAAGCTACTGGCAGACTACTGAAAAGAGTAAGCTTATTTGTATAGTGACTTGGTGGAACCACTCAAAAACAAGTAGTGGCTTGATGCAAATATCTTCATTTTTTTCAGAACAAATCAAATAAGTTACATTATCCTCATCTGGCCTCTCCGATCACGTTCAGCTGTGAGGCAAAGGGAGGGTGAGAAGGAGTAAAATAGAGAGAGTTACAAAGGGAAAGTTAGGATGGGAAATGAAGAATGAGAAAGACTGTACTTGAATTAAAGAGACAAGACAGACAGAGTGTGATGAAGGAGCAAAAAAAAAAGGCCACAGAAACAAAGCAGGGGCTTGAGGCAGACTGGAGGAGTCAAATGTTGTGACAACAGTGAGCCTAAGTACTGATTTAAAAGTGTACTTTAACATTTCTCCTCCAATCTGTATTTGCTGCAAGGCTATCATATGGTTGATTATGATGCACAATGATTTCAGCTCAACAGCTGAGAAGAAGAGTCATTCCCTTACCTTTTGAGATAAAATAGTTGTAAACATGGTTAAAGTTTTGGGACATATCATTCACTCCTCAGTCCATATGTCTAAACTGACAAAATGGTTTATTTTTAATTGACTGCATTTGTGATGTCACACCTTTACATATTCACCTATTCAGCCTACAGCAGTTCAACTTCGCCCACTTACCTTGTGGGTGACTCAGACTGTATTGGTTTCTAAATGTAGCAAAATGCAGAGCAGCCAGTCAGAGAAGAGGTCACTGACATATAATCAGTTTAAAACGAACAAAAACCAAACCCTGGTTTAATTCTTAGATTTAAAAAGAAATGAAGAAAAAGCAATGTAAAATAAATCGAGTGTCTTTATCACAACCCTACACAAACGTCATTGATGGACCTCAGAACAGAAACATAAAACGTCAAAAAATGCAAGATTGAGGTCCTTTTTAAGAGAGCAAATTCTACGCACATTTTAGTTCATTTCTATTAAAATGCACAGATCAATGAAAATCTGAATCATTTCATTCTTATCCACCCCTTCGAGCCTCTGGCAGCTTACTGTGATGCAGAGCACTGCTGAACTAGCAGCTGAAACGTGCTTCCAAGTGACTCAATAATAATAACAGTGAAACCTTTGCACCGAGAACATTTCAAGTCTATCATGAGTCACAGGGCATGACTGAGGTCATGTTTGTCTGCCACCACTTTCTTCACTGGTTCTGATGTAAACATGCTGTCCTGCACTGCTGGACATATACTAGCAAGGAAGTGTGAAAGGAAATTTTTCTGGATGTGGCGAGGACGACATTATAGTACATCATATAGTACAACATAAATGAATAAAAAAGACAAGAGTAGGTAGAGTGAAGGGCAGTGAGGGCATAAAGTCATCTGAGGTTCTGTGATCTCAAGACAGGAAGGCGGTCCGGTTAAAATATTAAACCAACATCTTTTTCCATCACGTCTGCAATTTTCACAAAGAAGCATGCATTGTGCATTTGGATGTATGAACGTGTGATTTTCTCTTCAATGTAATTATAATGAGGTGAACCCACTAGTTATCACTCCCATGTTTCAAAGTAGGGAGGGTGACATCTTGCATGCACTTATTCCAAGCTGAAGCCATTCGCTACATCTTTCTGAACTGCTGCTAAGAATTTTTGGAAAGCTTAACATGCTGGTAGAAGGACACTAAGTGTAATTCAGTTAGATCAGCAAACAGCTGCCAATGCTTAGATGTTTGCATTAACTGAAAGGCCTGAAATGGGAGCTTTATCAATAAACAAGTTCTTACTTTAATACATATTACTATAATGAGATCATAATGAGCTCCCTGCGATAGGCTGGCGACCTGTCCAGGGTGTGTCCCTGTCCTTTGCCCTGAGTGAGCTGGGATGGACTCCAGCACGCCCCCGCGACCCTAATTAGGACAAGCGGCCCGGAAAATGACTGACATGACTGAGATCATAATGAGGTGAGACATTTCTATTAAACTTTCATTTTGAATCAGAATCCATTAAAAAATAAGTTAAAGTTCTCACAATGGGTTGTAGCACATTAGCAAGTGTTTAAAGCTTCTCCACTGACCATCATTACATGAAATGGCTATCAGTTTTAAGGACTTATCAATGAACATATTTTGTTTATTAATGAAAGCACATCGGATGGACACAGTAGTGACTAAAGGGAACTTCTTCACTGGTCATTTTGGAAAGTCAAGGAAATGACTAGAAATTGTCATCCCTTGGTCAACTCTAAAGAACTTCAAGATGGAACTCTTGAATCCAATTACCACTGAATACAATCTAAATACATTAGGATTGTACTGAGCCTGTGATCATTAGCATCTATAATCATAACACTAATGAGCAGAGCACAATGAAAGAGAGCTTTGGGAACTGTAAGTGTGAGACATGGGCACTATGTCCAGTACAGGGTGAACAGAACCCCTGTGGTGTCCCTTCTTTGCCTGTTTATTTCTGGCAGGCAGAGTGCTGTTATGTTCTCTAGAGTGCACCGTCTGGAGAGTGTGACTGGAGCCTTATGTTGTCTCCATCTTCCCCCTTTCCCTGTCCCCCTGTCTCACCCTTACACAAGCAAATCAAACACACATGCACATGAAGTAGCCAGCAACTGCCATGTCTTTCTAAGAGAATCTACATAATGCTACTCGCTCTAGTCTCTTTCTTTTGCTTTCACTGTAGGAAATGAACAGAATCAAAGTTATAGAAAAATATAATGCTGGTGTAAGATGGTGAAATGGCATTAGTATTACTACTTCTGTGAAAAATAATACAATGCATGTAACAGGTCTGTTGATATGATACATCAAATAAATATAGTGTACACACAATACTGTGTAGAAGTCATAGTTCCTTTTTTTTCATTTAATTTCAGTCAAAATGGCCGTAAAATAATTAAAATAAGAAATATTCTAACTACAATTTACCCAGGAGTTAGCAACAATAGTGTATTACCAAAAAATCAGCATTATATCCTTCAACTCTATTTGTATGCTGTATTTGTATTTGGGTGCTACCATAACCAGGAGCTGGAGAGGAGAAATTGCCACATGAAATAATTTACATAATATAGTATATTTTAGGTTGAACTGACTTTTCCTTTTTGCAGCATAGGTATGCAGTGTTTTTTTTAAAAAAGAAATCATAGTATTAATCGATGATTTGGCTATTTTATCTTTGTGTCCTAAATGTTCAAATACAACAATCATCTAAAATCAGCCTTTTTTTCTGAATGTGTGTAGCAGAATGACTGCTTATTTTATTTAGAACTGCTTAGTCTTATCTAGTTTCCTAGAATATTACAGTGTGCTGTTTTAGCTCTTACACATACATTTGACACTGCCTGAAGGAAGTGCTATAGCAGGAGTCCCCAACCTTTTTGAAAATGAGAGCTACTTCACAGGTACTGAGCCATACGAAGGGCTACCAGTTAAATAAACTTATCTATACTTCATGTATAATAAACGTTTTAAATGCTATTTTTAGATTTTGTCATTTTCAAATCTATATAAATGCAAATGTGATTAAAGGAGCAACAGGATAACATTTAATTTTAGACGCTGCTCACTGGTGAGTCGTGCTATTTTTAGGACAGGTTAGTGGGCGACTCATGTGGTCCTTGGGGGCACCATGTTAGTGACTTCTGTTCTATAGCCTAATGGTTGGAAAAATTGCAAAGGTACATCATGATAGCTCAATACAGGATGTGTCAAATATAGATCTCAATACAGGATGTCAGTATATAAAATGTGTGAAAATATAAAGGTCCAAATGACAAAAAAAAACTCAACACTGTGCCACACTTCTGTGCCACACTTCTATGCTTGATGGGACTCATGATGCCTTAACATGTGATTTAAAGCAAATTAAGGAACATGTAAAGAGAACATGAAAACATAAACGAAAGAACAATGGCATTCAGTAGTGAAACCCAGTGTGGTGCATTTGTACAGTTCTAATTTGACAACAGGACTGGAAATGGTTTTCAGAAGCTAAGAGCTGTCAGACAATTGTAGTCTTATGGATACAATCTTAGATTTGAAAATTTATGGAGGGAAATAACTACATTTATGACAGCTAAAAAAACACCTGCAGTTTCCTTGCAGTGTTATGATGTTGATTGCCCATGATAAATCCTTTATTAGGGTGAAATTAACTGACCATACCTGTATAAAGAATGAATAGGTCTCATTGTTGACTGTATGATAGTGGTAGAACTCGCCATCGTACCACAGAACTTTGCCGATTGGAGAGTTCTCCTTGGTGACTGCAAACATCCTCTTTGGGTCACAGCATTCTGTGAGCAACTTCCTATAGAAAACAGACAAAAAATGAGAACTGCTATGATGGCAGTGAACTGGTGAGGTAGATGCATGTTAGAATGAGTTAGGCAGAGCTAGTCTAACATAACACTTGTAGAAAGCCACAATATACAAAAGTTACAAAAGTAACCATTATTATACTGTGAGCTTTGAACTTTTTGGCTAATCAATGAGATCAATTTATTTTTGCCAAAATAATGCATGTAATCTTTCACTACATACAACACACTTTATCAGCCTGCCAACAGTCACTGAAGATGTTCTGATATGAAATGCCCACAGTGTTGGAGACAGAAACCAAATAAGTTTGTTAAATATAATGCCTTTAAATGCTAGAACACAGAATGCATTTTTGGCTTAAAACATAATTCTTAAATGCATACATTGTGGACAAGAACGTACAGGTAGTCTAAGGTGAAATACTGCCTGGAGCAAAATTCAGATTTACCAGTATTTTACTTTGACCAACATTAGACATCTTCTGTTTCTTTTTTCAGCTCCTCCAGTTAGGGGTTGCCACAGTGTATCATGTGTTTTCATTTGTTCTTGCATCTTCCTTTTTACACACCGACCCCCTGCATGTGACCACATTCATAAGCATTGTTTTTGGCCTTCCTCTCCTCCTCTGTTCTAGCAGCTTCACCCTCAACATCCTTCTCTCAATATACTTCCCATCTCTCCTCTGCATATACTATCCTAATCACACTTTGTCTCCAAATCATCCAACCTAAGATGACCCTATAAAATTTTTGTTCTTAATCCTTTTCATCCTAGCCAATCCCAGTGCAAATCTCAGCATCTTAAACTCACCTCAAACTCAAGCTGAAGCCTGTCTTTTCGTCAAAGCAACTGTCTCCAAACCAGATACTATTGCTTGTCTCACTAGGTCCTTTAAACCTTTCCTTTCACTCTTGCTGGTCTGTCACAGAGCAGTCCTACTATTCTTCTCCACCCATTCCAACCATGAACTCTCTTCATCACTTCTCTTCCAAACTCGCTGTTACTCTGAACTGTTGATTTAAACTGCACCTTTGCCACCTTTACTCCCTGCATCCTTACCACTCCACTTTCCTCCCTTTTCACACTGATGTATTCTTCTTAGTTCCACTGACTTTCATTCCTCTCCTCTCTAGAGCATATCTCCTAGCTATCAACCTCTCCAGGATCTTCTCAAGCTGCTCCCTATTCTAATCACAGATCACATCACAATCACATAATCTCATCTGTATTTACGTTTACATTTACAGCAATTATCAGAAGCTCTTATCTAGAGTGACTTCCATTTCCTATTTACCAGGACAGTCTCCTTGAAGCTACTTGGGGCAGAGGATTTTCCTCAGGAACCCAGTGGTGGTTGTGCTGGAGCTGGGATTCAAACCTTAAACCTCTTGATGTTTATTTTAAAGATGCATTGCCAGGCTATTTGTGTGCTGTAGTTATCGCAGGCTATGGTTCCTTTCAGTACTTCAATAAATCAGTAATTTTCAGTCAGTTGCTCTCTGAATGACACCTCAAAAACTGAATGATGCCAAAATTAAGAAAAATCATTTATATATTTAAAAAATGCCAAAGTGTTCTCTAGAGTGATGTAATAGAAGAACATTTTTTAATATCATTTTTTAAAAATATTTTTATATTTTACAACCCTATTTGCAGTCCTGGTCACTGACCGAAGTGACTTCTACCACCTCTGTAATCAGATTGGTGATTGAGAGTGTGAACAAACAGACAAACCTCCACCTTGTTGTAGTGCCATGCTTGATCATAAGTGCACTTTCCCACACCAGTACAACCAATACAACCCACCAACAGGTGTCCATGTACCTGTCATTACCTGGTCTAGAACAAACCTGCCATGCCAAACTAAACTCACTGCAGAGCCACACACAGGTGTCCAGTTCTGCGCATTATCTTAATCGGCTTTCCTACATTGCGTTGTCTGCGGCATATCCTCTGGGGAAGGAGATTTAGTAGTAACAAATCAGGTCATAGGAGACTTTCCCTTTCTCTGTCTCTCTCGCTCTCTATGTCCCTCCCTGCTGCATTGGGATGAAACAGGACAAATTATGGTGCAGAATGCATGGGGTCAGCCATACGGATGGTTTTCAAACATGACTGATGTCTACAGGCACTGCTTTGTCTGGGATTTGGAATCGACCAACTTGAAAACATTTCAGAGGAACTGGAAAATGACATTTGGCTTCCTCACGAAAAGGCATACCTGTACAAATTAATGCCAGTCTGGTTCCTGGTCCAGGTTTGGCCCTGTCTCAGCACCTCTTCCACTATCTCTTTGTCACTGGGCATCCTGTAGACGGGGAAGATGTAGAGCCAGCAGAGCACCAGCACACCCAGGGCGGCCCAGACGGACTTGCTTCTATGGCATCTCAGGGACAACATGACGCCAAAACGAGATGCCATTCCTGTCCCAGTCCTTCATGCACGGATGGCCAGGCTTGCGGGAAGGCTAGCCCGAGCTGGGCGAAGGAAAAGGCTGCTTCTAAGCTGGCCCTGCATCCCTACTCCTTCCAGGATCACGCAGTCGGTCAGAAGAGGAGCGCTTCGTCCCTTCATGCATCCATCAGATTCTCGACGACCGCAGCGAAGTGCAGGTGCTCTCCGTGTACTAAGAGGGCAGGGGGACAGTCTCAGCTCGGTCCGGCTGCCGGGCTCTCGTTTTCGTGCACAAGCCGAAGCAGCGATCCCTCCATCCCCTCGAGATGGCCCGCCGTCTGCCTGCTTTCTCCTTGGACCTCCACAAATGCGTACCCTACTCTCCGAGGCCACATATCCCTGTCACACACACATGACGAGTCCAAATAGCCTCCGAAACCCAGCTCCGCACCGGACCCACCCTTCTCCCCCTCCCCCTATGCGAGTTCGCTCCGCGCGCCTGCAGGGAGACAAAGCGCACGGTTTTCTCTCCTCACTGGAAGCGCTTCTGAAACCGGGACGTTTACAGCAGCCGTGCTGCTCCCTGCTGGTCAGAACGAAAAGAAACAGCCTCTTCCCCCTCTTTCCTCCCCCTCTTTCTTCCCCTTCTCGTCATTCTCCTCCTCCTCCTCCTTCTTTTCCCACACCCTGAGACCCTCTTTGTCCCGCTATCAGAGAATGGAGAGGATAGAGCCACACCCCGATTCACTCAGTAATCCTCAGTTACACAGTACCTATCTATCTATCTATCTATCTATCTATCTATCTATCTATCTATCTATCTATCTATCTATCCATCTATCTTTCTTTCTTTCTTTCTTTCTTTCTTTCTTTCTTTCTTTCTTTCTACCTGTCTGTCTGTCTGTCTGTCTGTCTGCCTGTCTGCCTATCTATCTATCATCATTAATGCATTAAACTACATGAACTGAAATTCATTAATCTTATTGGATAGAGCCACACCCTGGATTCACACAATAATCTTCAGTTACACATTACCTTTCTTTCTATCTAACTGTCTATCTGTCTATCTATCTATCTATCTATCTATCTATCTATCTATCTATCTATCTGTCTGTCTCTGTCTGTCTGTCTGCCTATCTATCTGTCATCATTAAGGCATAAAACTACATAAACTGAGGTTCATAAATCTTATTTTAAGAGATCAAATCTCGAGACAGCTAAATTAGATCTCTCTCTCTCGCTCTCTCTCTCTCTCTCTCTCTCTCTCTCTCTCTCTCTCTCTCTCTCTCTCTCTCCAGCTTATTAATTATTTAATAAGGCCTTGTTTAAGTGAATAAAAATGCATGAATGAAATCACAATAATTTATAATTTTTAATTATTTAATACATGCCACATATATATGCAAACACACTTAAACATGTTTTTTTGACTGTTTTTTAAATCCCTTCTTACTGAGTCTAAATGTAAAGTTTTGTTTTACACCCCAGCTTTCCTATAAGACTAGCACTTAATTAACCTCAAATCACTGTGCGCCCCCTTGTGGTAACATCAAGTCAAGTCAAGTAGGTTTTTATTGTCATTTCAGCCATATACACAGTACATAGTGAAACGAAATAACGTTCCTCCAGGACCCTGGTGCTAAACTAACATGTGGATAATAAGGGATTAAAACGTTGACATTATTTTAATTTTGCTTAAATAAGCATTTTTTCAACAAGTGCAACTTTCACAAATTTTGTTAGTATTTGTGCTCTAAATAATTAAAGTAAAATGAAGGGAAAGTGACTATTTGCCATTATCAGCACACTAAAGCAAATGTCGCACTGCAATGAAATGCTTCCTCTACATTTAACACATTCAACAAGTGTAGCAGTGGGCAGCCATACATCCAGTTCACAGGGAGCACTGTTGAGAACAGTACCTTGCTCAAGGGTACCTCAGAGTAGTTTACTGTCGGGGACTCAAATCAACAAGTCTCTGATCATGAGGTCAAGTGCCTGGTTACTAGGCCACCACTGCCCCTGTAGATTCCTCAGTGAAAACTGTGAGAGGGATTTCTCAGTAGATCTATAATAAAAACCATGAGAGGGATTTCTCCATCGCTCTACAGTGCAATCATTCTCAGTAGTTCATACATTTTGAATTAGGACTGCATTAATAATTTGCCTTGTTCTCTCTGCTCTTCATGCCAAGCCCCCTCTCTTTTCACTGCTGGTATCTGAGTTTCATTTTATGAAGAATCCTATACAATGGCTAGATAAGACTATCAAAAATTAATGAGTTATGATCAGTTATATCAATTACTTTTTTACCATGGACAGATTTAGGATAGTGTCCAGAAAGGAAAGAGTCTGTTGGAATCCAGTGCAGGGTTTAAGTTCATGGTAATGTGACAGTTGGCTCTCACTGTAACTCTGTGTCAAGTCACTAGAAAACTTGATTTATTCAGTTTTCAAGCTATTTGAAAGTAAAGTGGAAATCCCCACCATGGTAACTATTCATTTCCATGCATTTGGCATAGCCTTCAGATCTAATCTTGAACATCCTTCTCCCAATATAATCCTCTTCATATATATCCAAAACACAAACCTTTATAGTTTTTAAAATGTATGAACCTAAACTACACTGAGATTATGTGGAATACAGGCATATATCTGGTTTGCTTTTTAATTATTTGCTCACTTGAAATGTTTGTCAAAGCAATGTCTACTTCCAAGGAACTTTAAAGGAACCAAAGCTTTACAATGTTTTAACTAGGTTTTCAGAGTTTGGCATGTTATCTTTATTTACATTCAGAGCCAGGCTGCAAACAACAAGGCCTACAAAAAAATCAATGCTACCACATGCCACTGTCTTTCATCAATTACTGCATGCACTCCCCCAGTAATTAACCCACATTGGGATATGTGGTCTATGCACTTGTAGAGTTTATTAATAGTTTATCTCAATGGTTCTCAAACTGGTCGCAAGAGACACCAGAGAGCTCATACTTTTGTTGACTCATTCATTGCACATTCGTATGCCAAGCACTGATGAAATGTGAAAGTACAATATTCAGCTATGACCAGCCGTGTAGTCTGGTACTGAGTAGGATTTTAAAGAGGGATCTACTGTAGTAACTGTACTGTAGTGTAGGAAAAAGCCCTCTAAGATCTTCACCGCTGGGTAAGATTTGCATGAATTAAAGCAACCCTTGTCCAAGGTTTGTCAGCAGTTTTTGTCCAGCACCAGCGGACAGTGCTAATGCAGAGGTTTATAATTAGCATGTGCACTGGAAGCTGATGGACAGCTTCCACCATCCAAGGAATCCTTTGAAAGAAAGAGGGATATGAGTAGGGGGGATAGAGAGGGCAATGGATCAAGGTTATCCTGGCACATAAACCTCTGGCAAGAGCAACTGTTTCCACTTGTTTATTAAGCTAGTGGAGAGTGCAACATAGGCAAGGACAGACGGGATGAACAATGCCATCATTACTAGGAAGGAAATTATGTCTGTATTTGAAACCCTGGACTAAATTATACATTTAGTGGCCACTCATACTACATTGCATAGAAAAGGAAGCAGGGAAGCATCCCTATAGAAACTGCCTAGAGCTAACTTAAGTAACTTGGTACCCTGTAACGCCATCAAGATGAGCATCCAACAGTGGCCTCTCTTTGACTTATGGTTTCATGCCGCAGAGGTGCCGAAAAGGAGGGCTGCAATGAGACTGTATTTCTGAGAAAGACAACAGTAGCAAAAAGTGTGAGATGTGTAAGGCCCCAACAACTGTGGCAGCATCAAGTTTCTGAATAAATAGAAGAGCCACCTGCTCCGGATGAACATTTGTATGACAAGAACATTTGTCTGCACTCCACTGCTGTGTGTTGGGGGAGATTCAGAGAGGTGACATATGAGAACATGGATTATTCCGTCTTTCACAATGTCCTGTGGGACTTATAAGTTCCTCTCATGAGATATATTGAGGGGTCCATGTAAACTGCATCCAGATTTGTGTATTGAAAAAATCATCTTGGGCCACATGAAAGTAAAGGAGTAACTAAGGTATGTTTAAAAATCCAAAACTAATAATCAGATAATCATATACACAGTGGAACAGTTTCCTACACAGGGATTAAGCCTATAGTCCTACACCACATGACATCATGAGTGTAGATTCTCTATAGATAGGAAACCCTCTGCGGTGACTCTAAAATTATTTACTCCTTAAAGCTGCTTTGCATGCATATGAGGCCGTTTAGCCCATAGGCATTTGAAAATTCCGATTTATGGCTTCTTTTTAACATATTTGACCTTTACATCGGCTATTTCTCAATGAAACTTTGTGTTGAGGTGTAGTATTCAGTATGTGGTTAAAAGGAACGCTTAGCATGTTATTACTCATGTTATGACTCACTGACAGGCAGCATGCTTGCCCACATGCCCTGTTACTGATAATTTACAGAGCGAATGCAGGGGAGCCTCCTTTAAGGTCATCTATTATGTTTAAATTTCTTTCAGCTGTCCCTTTGTTCTTATATGGCATGCATATTCATTCAGAGGGTTCAATTACAGTGCTAGTGCTTTAAAGTTTCTAAAAAACAAGTATATCTGTGGAGATATGCGCAAAACTATGAATAATGAAAAGCTCTGTGTTTAGTGCTGCATGATGCCACTTTGATGGTATGAAAGCTACAGTTGTTGCAAACAAGCAGTCATATGGCTGCAATACATGTATATAAACCTTTTATAAATAGAAATGTCACTGTGAAAAGAGCACAGCACATAGTAAACCGCATAAAAAGAGCTTTTCTGCAAGTAACCCACATAAACCATACTGCAGGGGGAAGCCATATCCAGCACCCAGGGAACACTGATGGGACTGGAAGCCTACTGCGGTCAACAGCTCAAATCCAAAACCTTCTGATACTGTGGCCTATTTCCTAACCATTAGACCACCCACCCCAGTGACAACTGATGTTATGATAACTGATATTACCCCACTTTAACATTTTTAAAGCTTTATTCTGACAATCTTCTTTTATCACAGGCTTCTTTCATCAGTTTTACCCATGAAAGTAATGGCAATGGATGCATTTTGGAATGAGCATTTATAAATGTCTATGTAGGATAACAACAGCAATCTAATAAAATGCTGATGTAGGTATCAGTATGAATGCTTCCCTAGAGAAATGTGTTACATTATGTTTGCTGAGTGATTGTGGTATTCACTAAATAATTCATAGGATTAATTTACAACTGAACTGTTAAGGTTCAAGGAGCTAATTAAAATTGATCCTACACTACTCTGTGGAACTTGCTTTCATCTCCACTCTGAAGAGGATGGAAAGATGGACAACATCACTTTCACTGATTATAAAGCACATTATTGGAATTATTTCTTGTTTAACAGGCCAGTTAAAATGGAAACATGTATTATTGTAATTAATAGTGATAGTTTTTAAAGTATCCTTGTTTCTGGATTAATTTAAAACATCATGAAAAATGATTAAATATTGTTATTTTATTAAACACTGATAATATTACATTAAATATTATTAAATGTGAGCAGTTTGCTCCACAAATGTCTCAGTCTTCAATGGATACGGAATTTCCTGACATGCTAAAAACCAAAATCAAAGTACACATTGGTTGTTAAAATATGTTTTATATGTTGAGTTTGTGTGTGATCTCCACACAATCACTTCACAAAATCCCTTCGTGTGGTGCTCATGGTGTATTCTTATATACTGAATGTATTGTCAGAACCTCAGGGTGGGTGATATTTCATCCCTGGAGGTCTGCCAGGTCATTCCTGTGGACAGACACTAGGCTATATCTGCTAGACTGTGGGTCAACGGCAGAAAGGACATAAAAGCTGCCATTGTCTCAGTAGCCTTTTGTTCCTGCCTCACCTTCTAGACAGCACCCAGGTAATCATTGGCTGTGAATTTCAAAATTACAATTTTTGTTAGTTAAGTTGCATTTCGTATTTTATTTCATATACAAATTTCCTTAAAATAAAATGTGTTTTCGTTTTTTTCTTATGTGATAAAAGTTGCAACAATGTCAATGTAAGTATCACTAACTTTTTTGGTTATTTGTTAGGTTTGCAGGAATTGTCATATAACTACAACTACGTTTTTCATTAAGTGATTTCTGAGAGTCTATAAATAAGGTTATGCATCGTTAAAAGTGGTACTACATTCTTGCATAAAATAAATGCTCTAAGATTTGTCTCAGTGCCAAATGTCTTTTCTCCTACATGCACTTCATCATTTGACTGTGGTAGTGAGGTAAGCAAAAATTTCCAAAATGCTATCTTTAGGTGAAATCTTTCTTTACTTCTAATTTTATGTTAAGGTAAAACATTGTGTCATCTTGGACCATTTCTATTATCATGAAGTTGTGAAACAATGAAAGGTATGCTTGCATTGTTCAAATGTTGCAGTAAAATAAAAACAAGTAAGAATATATACGCTGCGATGGGCTGGCGACCTGTCCAGGGTGCGTCCCCCGTCCTTCGCCCTGTGTGCGCTGGGTTGGACTCCAGCACTCCCCCGCGACCTCGCTTGGGACAAGCGGCAGAAAATGAATGGATGGATGGAAGAATATATACGTATATTCAGGATGTTAAACAAATACTTGGATAATAAAGTAATTGTTCATGTGGGATTTTCTCTTTGTCATGACATTGTAATTCCAGGGACGCCCACGAGGGAACCCAAAAGCATTTGACAAGGTATTTATAGAAATGATTTCAACAGTGCTTAAAACAGTAAACTCATTCAACAAACAGGGTAGTTTTAGAGCTTTTCTAAACTTTTTTTGAAATGTGAACTTATTTATTTGTTTTTTAATATTCACAGCCAAAATGCAAGATCTCTGCATCCCGAAAACTCTCACTTAAGGTTTGTTCCTCAGGCTCGACGCATGGAAATATATTTAAGTAGAACAAACTAATCTTATTTCAGTGAGTCATACTTTTATGATAGCATGGTGACAGTAGAGGACCTGAAATTGGGATTTGGGACAAAGATTTGGGACAAAGGGGCAGGCTGTCCTTTTGAAAGTCATAGATAACACAACTTCAGTCAATAAGCTTAACTCCATGCTTAAACTGGAAAGTTTAACTGAAAGATTTTAAACTGAAAGATTTTATGTCTATACTATTTATTGTTATTAAAAATGCAAATGAAACAAGCAAACAATAAATCTGTATATCCCAATACAATCTTTCATTACACAGTGTTTGAGTATGATATTATCCCATGAATGCAGAAGGCATCTTGCCTTTAACACATCTGTGCTGTCCAATCAGATGCTGCTCCTCAACAGAGCCATGGAGGAGCTGGAGAAAGAGACGCAGGATAGAGATGAGGAGAAAGTTCGTTACCTGGGAGAGAAACTGCCTCCTCTACAATTCTCAGGGCTTTCATTGGAAGAGTTACAGGTAAATTATAACAGCAAAAAAAACAACAAAAAAAAAAAACAAAGAAAAAAAACCCAAAAAGCATAAAGACCAGAGATTGAGACCAGAAATACTTTCAAAATGCTCCATAGTGGCCTCATCAAATCTCTACTAATCTCTGTTGTAAAGAAGGCACTTTTATTACACATTGTGTTACACACTGAGTTTTACATTCATTTGCAGACAGAACACAATATCTAATCAGAAAGCAAATAATTTCATAATAACCCATTTTGGAGAGCTGTACAGATTTTAACATGAAAATGAGATTCATCGAACGTGTGCAAAATCTATCAGTCTTCTCTTACTGTGCTGTCTCTTCAGAAATGATCTGAAGCAGAAGCTGTTCTAACATCTATGTCTAAGATCTCTGTCTAAAAGGCCTTCCAGGGCCTCAGTTGAGTCCCGGATGAAAACTGATGAGTGCATACTTATGATTCAGTGATGTGCTTGGAGCTGATGAGTGATAGGACAGGGACATTTAAAGGTCCAAACAGATTTTTACAGAAACTAGTGCCCTTAGTGTTCTATCCCTAGATCCAACCATAGTTTTATGTTCTAAAATTTCAGTACTGGGATTTGCATGACATTTATACTAGTGACTTTCTTTTTGTAGCTTTAATGAGAAACATCTGAATGTCACAGAGTATATGTTAACAACCCCTGTTCTAACAGGAACTTGTATTATGCCTTTGAGAGAAAAAAGGCCTTTTTCATGGTAAATGGGTGATGCAAAACTGCTTCAGACTGAATATATGTAAATGTGTTGGCTCTTGTGTGGCATCACAAGGCAGCCAGATTAACATACACACAGTATATGAACTGGGTGTGAACATAAGTTTTGAAACATTTAGGATGTTTCCTAGTATACTGAACTTTTATATTCCAGTAAAAATGTGGAAAATCTACCATTAGATGATTCCTTTCATGCAATACTATGAGCATCTCATAGAGAAATAAAACAGCTTTTGCAGATGGAAAGTGTGGTAAACATAATCATAAATGCTGGAATGCTTTTTTTCCCATATTGTAATGTACTCTGACTTTACAGAGTGATTGCTTCTTTGTTATTCCTTCCAGAATCTGTGCAAGCAGCTCTATGAAAAGATTGATATAGTGGATGAAGAGCGGTATGACTGTGAGGCCAAAGTGAGCAAGCACAATAAAGATGTGAGTAACTATATCATTATCATATATACACAAATATCCTTTTAAAACTACATTGAAAACATACTTATGGCTGACAAATTAAGGAAAATAAGGGCAGTGGATCGGAAAGTCGTGAGTTTGAATTTAAATTTTTTTTTATTTATGCCTATTCCAGATTCATGAGCTGAAGTTGAAGGTTCAGGATTTGGGAGGTAAATTTAAAAAGCCAGCACTGAGGAAGGTGCGTGTGTCTGCTGATGAGATGATGCGAGCTCTGCTGGGCTCCAAGCATAAGGGCTCTATGGACCTTCGAGCCAACCTCAAGTCAGTCAAGAAAGAAGATATCAAACAAGAAAAGGTGCTGTTTTATTGCTGGATAGAAAACAAAATTACCTTGGGTCAATCCTTTTGTTAAGAGAATGGAAAGTTGATTATTACATAGAGCAGCATCACAGTGTTTGTCCAGCAGGTGGCGTTGTAGACCTGTATTACATGACAAGGCCATGTCACTCTAGATTTCATGTAGACTTCAGTGTGTGTGTGTGTGCGCGTGTGTATATATATATGTATAGCAGCGTTTTGTTCTAATGAACAAAATTGTATATAAACTGTTTAGACTTCCATTCATCATTTTATTTTTTTATTATTTCTTACCACCAGGTCTTGACTTCTGAGGTAGGCGACTGGCGTAAGAATGTGGAGGCCATGTCTGGTATGGAAGGCAGGAAGAAAATGTTTGATGCTGCTGGTGGAGGCCAGTAAACTGAATCACAACCCTGATTTGAGCCATGGTAAGACAACATGGACAACATGGAAAAGAAAGAAAGAAAATAAAAAAAGAGGAATGCATTTGACCCTCCAGTACTTATGAAACCTGATTAATGAGTAAATGCAACGGACTTGATGATTAACTGACCCATATTGCCTTACCCTCTTAAGATAAACCTGCCAAAAAATTATTCTGAAGATTTAGCATAGATGTTTGCTTAAACTCCTTACTATGTTCAACGAATGCTTCTTTAAAAAAACCATTTCAGCAAATGACATGCCAGTGAGAAGAACCACTGCATGATGTACTAAACTTCTAATGAACTTCTGTGCCCATTAACTGTTTTACACCACATTAAAAACAAAGACCATTTAGGATCATTTTTAGAAAAGTGTATTTGTTAAAAGTTTTGACTCATGAGCTCTCAGATTTAACTTTTTTCTTTTTAACAGTGAATCTTTGGACGTCCTATAATGGCCTTTTTAAATGAATGTGTTTCCAGTTTTGTGATCCTAAAGCCTTTGCCTTGAAATGCTTACACACACCACTGTGTAGATAAAACCGAAGTTAGAAAGGAAAAAACATCCTGGATCGAGGGTTTTGTGAATGTGCAGTATGAAAGTCTTAAAGATGTGTAGCTTTCGTTGCATTAAATAGTGCTGAAGTACTTTTATGTGTTCTGCCCTTTCTATAACTGTCATTCATGCAAATGAGGGCGTAGACAATATCAGATTTAGCACTACTAAACCACATAATTTATTCTTGTCAGTCTGCTATGCAGGCTATGCAGTCAGAAACATTACATTTTACATGTATGGCATTTAGCAGAAGTTCTTTTCCAGAGTGACTACCATGTCCCAATTACAGGGACCCCTGGAGCAATTCTGGGTTAAGGGTCTTGCTACAGGGACCCCAGTGGTGGTAGTGCTAAAGGTGGGATTTGAACCTGTGTTAAAGTGAAGTAAAGTCTTTTCTAAATAACTTTTTTTTAAAAAATGAGATGTGTAATTGTGAAACATCTTTTAGGGTTTACAGAGCCGCCACACAATAAAAGATTCTACAACAATGAAAGTTTTTTGAACCCAGAACCGTTTAGGAACCATTGTTATTGTGAATGTCTTGAACCTTTAACCCTGTAAAACCCAAAAATGAGCAAAATCTTTTCCCATCTTTCTCATGTTATGTTAAGGTAGTTTTTAGGGAAGGGTTTTAATATTGGGCCTAGTTGACAGCAAAATTTCTAGATTTGTGCTCACACTATCTAAAAAAATATGAATCATCTCTAATCAGCTGGGTCAGGTTGGTTTGATGGTCATTTCTATATATACACAGTGAAATGAAACAATGTTTCTTCAGGATAATGGCACAACACAGAAGACAAGATAAGACTGTACAGACAGTAGTGCACAGTGCAATTAACACAAAGAACACAAAAAAAAAAAAACAGGAGAGGTTAAATATGGAGCAGCAGTGGCCTAGTGGTTATTGAGTTGCCCCGGCTTGGAAGGTTGTGGGTTGGATTCCCTCACCAAAAGGTTGCCCTGAGGTACCCTTGAGCAAAGTACTGTCCCTGTCACTGCTCCTCAGGCGCTTTCAGTAGCTGCCCTCTGTTGCACATGTGTATGGGTGAAACACAGAGGTTGAATTTCGCTGTGTTATGCTGTGCTGTGTTTCACAATGACAAGGGTAGTCACTTTCACTACAAAAAATTAGGAATTTAATGCAAATTTGACTGCTTGTGAACCTCCTCAGGAATATATAAAAAGAATACAAATTTCACAACACTTGCATCTTTAATCATATTATATTAATAGTTAAAAAAGGTGTGCCCCCTGTCCTTCGCCCTGTGTGAGCTGGGATGGACTCCAGCACCCCCCGCGACCCTACTTAGGACAAGCGGCCCAGAAAATGACTAGTTAAAAAAATTAATCGCATTTACAAGTTCAAGCGGGGGCAGCAGTGGCCTAGTGGCCTAGTTGGCCGCATGATCGGAGGATGGGGGGTTCGAACCCCTTCCCAATTCCCAAAACCCCTACCCTGAGGTACCCTTGAGCAAGGTGCCGTCCCCATCATGCTCCTCCCTGCGATGGGCTGGCGACCTGTCCAGGGTGTGCCCTCCCCCGCGACCCCGCTTGGGACAAGCAGCAGAAAATTACTGACCGACTTACAAGTTCAATCAACTTAATAAAATCTCTCATGGACCAAGTGTTTATTTGTGTTCAATTAAAGCGATACTCCCAAGACCAGTTCATTACATCTGAGATAGATATTTCATTTCATTAGATATTAATTTTCTCAGATTTCATCTTCTTTCATTTGAAATAGACATGGCGTCTGCTGCATAGTGTGTTGATTTATCATAATCACCATGTAATCTCACCAAGTTATGTATAAAGTTTCCAGACTATTGTTTATCACCAGCTCCAACAAAGTTTCATCACATATGTAACAAGCTCAAGATCTAATCTGGTGAAAACTTTCCACAGTAAGAACTCACATGCTCTAGGCATTGCAATGAATTGACAGAATATATCAGGCATTTTTACTTGAGTTGTGTTTCCAGTTTAATGAAACAAGGGGTTGAGCTTCAAAGAAAGTCTGCAGGTAGAATGAATTCATGGACAGATGTTTATACATATTTACTATCTAGTAGTTTCACGGCTAAACAATACGATACATTGACTATTTAAATGTTGCATTTAAAACAAACAAACAAAAAGCAGAATGACAGATGCATTTTAACATGGTCATCAGCTGAACAGTTCTCTCGGGAACGGAAGGTGCTACTTTTTTAGTGTCACACAAAGAACCCTTTTTAATAGAAGTATACACAAAAAAGGGTAGTGAAATAAACCAGCCTCCGCAAGGTCTTTTGGTGGTGTGGGCTCAAAGACATCTGCAGTAGATCCTTTAAATCCCATAAGCTGTCAGGTTGTGCCTCCATGAATCAAACTAGTCTGTCAAGCACATTCCATTGATGACTGATCAGATTGAAATCTGGGGAATTTCAGTGGAGTCAACTCTTTGTCATTTCTCCAAAAAGCAAAGTGTGACACTCTGTTCTGACACCTTTTTATCAAATGCAGTTACTGGCTCCTTGTTTGTAAAACTCTGTTTAACAGACATTTTGTCATCTAGAGATGACATTTTGGCCCTTTACAAAGTCACATCAAATCCTCATAGCAATGTACATTCTTTCCTGCTTTGAACACATCTGTTTCATTCATGAAATGCTGATTTGTGAGCCCTCTACTAGTTTTCAGCTTTTCCCAAGAATGTTTATTATATGAAGGTTCTTTTAAAAATATTTAGTGGGAAGCTCAATATTAAGACAGTCCTGCTCTCCTTTGTTAGCATCTGCCTACATTTACCTACATTCTGGACATAAACTTTATTGCTTAGTCATCACTGAAGCTTTTTAAAGTGGATCATTGATTTTAATCATCACACTATCTCAGACTTCTCTTTCAAATGCACAGATTATAGCAAATTTTAACTGGTGTGTTCTTGTACATGCTGTATGCTTTAGGGTAGGGTTTTCCAACCTTGCGCAATTGATGGACCTTGTGTGACCAACAACCTAAAAAACTACATCATTTGAAATGCAAGCTAATATAACAGTTAAACCATGTAGCCTCTCATTGCCATTCACTTGATTGTATCATATTGTAATAATCCTTTGTTTTTAAAGGGCAATTAAGTCCATTCATACATTTAGGCAGACTAAGTCAAGAGTCCCATTTATTTTTCTAGCATTTTTCACAACAATGAAAAATCTTTCATAAAGCAGCTTTAAAGGAATCTGGTTCCAAACCCCCAGTGAGTGAGCCAGAAGCTACAGTAGAACTCTCTCTTCAGAATGTTAAACCTTGAGAGAAACCAAGAGAACTAATTTTATGGTTTCATGGCCCATTCCATAGAAGAACATATCTTGTAAACTTTTTTCATTTAATTAATGAGGTATTAACACTGCAAATTTGGCAGCCAAATTAAGCATTTTGAATTCTCTGTTTTGTGAAGTCAAGCATAATCAGAAATATCTACTTTTTTACCTAAAGGTGTTTAGTTCTTATCCACAATGAAGTTACACAGATAGGGTTCATTCAAAACTGCATTTTAAAGGACACACAACACTGAGTGGCCCATCACAGCAGGGGCTATTAATGAACTTCATGTGTTATCATGTCTTAAAGACACAACAATGTGGTGAATGAAACTACACAAATGATCTTAGAGAATGCATTTAACAGAATGCAAGAAAAATGTAGGGTAACTGCCATCAGCTTCCAAGAAATGGTAACAAAGTCAACTTGTTGACCACTGCCTGCTGGTTTCAAAACCATTCCAGTAGTGGGTGATCAAAGAGACATACAAATTTTGAGTTTTAGTTTAGAATTAAGTTTCTGATTTCAAGTTTCATGTTTCTTGTTTCTTCAAGCCCCTTACTGGTGGGTTGCCCTGAGGTAACCTTGAGCAGGATGCCATCCCCGTCAGTTCGCTCCTCCCTGCGATAGGCTAGCGACCTGTCCAGGGTGTGCACACCCCCCCCCCCCCCCCACACCCCGCAACCGTAATTAGGACAAGCAGCACAGAAATGAAAGTGTTTCTAGTTTCAGGTTTTATATGTCATGTGTACAGTAAAAGTAGAAGAGCAGTGTTATGACAATGGAATGTTTTTATGCTAGGCATCCTCAACTACATAAAAATGTAGACATAAGACTAAGCTGTAAATTATATCTAAATAATGGTAAGTAGTAAATATGCATGCAGTTAATATACACATTTCAGTGAAATGTATGCTTTGTTATCTGTAAATAAAAGCAGCTCAATCCAGATTTCTTTTTCCAAAAAAAGATATTATAGTATAAGTGAAAGTGGCTTTTGCAACAAAACAAGACTTTCGACTGGAGGAACAACTGCTGCTTTTTCAGATCTAGGCAGAGAGAACAATTTGTGTATGGGGTGACTTATCCTTTCAGATTTTGTGGGCCTTCTACTTACGCCACTGAGTGAAAAGGTACTGCAGGGCTGGCAGATCAGTCCTGGTGATGCACTGCACTATCTTGACCACCCTCTGTAGGGTGTTACGATTTGAGGCACTGCAGCTGCCATATCAGGTTGTGAAATAGTAGCTGTAACAGTAACTAAAGCTGGCAGCTATGTGGGTGGGTGTGTGGCTGGCCACTCCCTTGCTGTCTCCTTAGGTCCACAATCAGCTCATTGTTTTACTGTTGCTGAGCTGGTCATTTTCCTGAAACTTACACATAATGACGTTCACCCTTTAATCTTTGTTAGTGATCAGCCTGGTGGCAGTGGTCTTGTCAACAAACTCGAAGATGGTGCAGTTGTGTGTGAATAGGGAGTGCGGGAGGGAGCAGAGCACACAGCCACTGCAATGTCAGGAATCCAGGATCCTGGATGCAAAAGGCAGGGTTGAGTCCCAGGTTGTAGTTAGAAGTTGGAGTTAGAGCACATCCAATAAAGGTTTGTTGTACTGAGTATTTTTTTTTAGTTCCAGTTGTGGCTCAAAAAGGGTACACTTAATTATTAATGGCCAGGGGGCTAAAAATTTTGGATGTCTGATTTCTGCCCTTTCTTGTTTCAACTTGCTGTATCAATAAAATATCCTAATGAAACTTAGTGGACATTGTTTTTTATAGTGTATTTGTTTCCAAATTAACAAACACTCGTTGTTAATGGTCATTTTCATGGAGAAATCAAGAGTGTTGTTAAATTTCATAGGAGGGGCTAATAATTTTGGCCTCAACTGTATTTGAGCTTAGTGAACATCATTGATCATTGTCATTGATGAATAGGTCTTGGACAGTAAGGTTTGGTATGGTATAATTCACCCAAGATACTTGATCAGATTGAGATACAATGAATTCGCAGGAAGTCAGTCCTGAATTGTGCCACCATTACGGAATGTCATTGCCATGAAAGGCTATAAGAGTCTGCAGCAGTCTTTCGGTAAGTAGGTGGTTCACATTTACTATAAACAGCAGGACTCAAGGTTTCCTATCAGAACATTGCCCGGAGCACCATGTTGCCTATACCGGCTTGCCTTCTTTCTATTGTTTATCCTCGTTTTACAATGTACAGGCAACTGGCTATCTGAATGGTGTAAAAGAAAACATGGTTCATCAAGCAACTAAAGCAAGCTCATGTTGCATTGGGAAATAACCTGTTCTGTCTCTTTTTTATCCTGCTTCATATAAATTTGTGTGAAGAGTAACATGTTGATGTTCCACTATAACTATTCTTGAATGGTCTTCTCCCCCCCACACACAGAGACTAAACTTGCCATTTTTTCAGCTTTTATCATATCTATCCATTCCTTAAAGACAGCAGTTAAAGAGATGAAACAACAAACAGAAGTAGCAATATTCGATAAAGTTGATGATCAAGTACAGCATATTATCTTTTCATTAATCATTCATTATTTCAACCACTCATCTTGACTGTAGTCACGACTGGATTTCCAGTTGGAAAGACAGAAACACGCTGGATGGTTCACAAGTCCATTGCGGGGCAGAAACAAAGACAAACAAATGTTCACACACATCATTGAAATTGAATTTGCAGGACAAGCCAACACCTTGAACTGTTGAACCTTTGTCATGTTCATCAAACCATCCTTTTGTACATTTCTTCCTGAGCTAAGCAACTGAGTGTAGGCGACTCGCTAACTTAATGATGTCAAAGAAAACATGATTCATCAAACATGTCAAGGAAGCTAATGTCATGTTGGCAAATATCCTGTACTGACTTCATATATCCTGCTTCATTTATGCTTTTGTTTTAGTATAACTAGGATTGCATTATCTTGTTCTTCCCCATCTATTTTGTCCATTTTAATTATATCACATCAGGTGGATAGACACCCTCGACAGTTTCCCAGCCTAACACTTGGCAGACACTCAGACAAACACATTCACATCTGGGAGGCAAATTAGCATAAATTTTAACTGACATGCATAAATGGGCTGTGAGAAAAAACGCACACAGACATAAAATAGTAAAATATAATCTTGATAAAATAAAACAAAATAAGCAAATAAGCTTTCTTTATCCATGTCACAGCTTGATAAAAATGATTATTCAACAAGGTCAAGAGTAAACACAAAATTTGTTTAATGGGATTAAGACCAAAATACCAGACCGTGTTTGTTTTAAAACTAAACTATTTTTTTTTCCTTTACCTTGGGCAACATTATTTTATATTCAGTGTCCACAGTGCACAATGAAAGTAGGATAAAGACATACTTGCAATTCCAAACAACTTTGAATGTTTGAAGAAGATTATAAAGCATCCCTCATCATTCAAGGACCTAAAACTACTGAAACCTCTAGGAAACAGAAAGAAAAAAGTAAACTCTAACTCTCATACTTATGGAAACCTATAAGTCAGTAGATAGAGAAGTTGGTAGATAGATATGATCCCAGAAAATAACCGCCTATTTTCTGAGAACATATCTATAGGTTGGCACCCCTTGCATCATTTGGGTGGTACTCTTGAGGGAACATGGCAGTATGGGTATTTTTTGGATAAGCAGTTGTGTAATTAGCTATATTGTTTTTGAACCTGAGTGACTCCTTTTCCACTCGTTTAGTGTAATTTTACCGGTGAAAAACTACTAAAAAAATATCTCGAATCTTTTATGACAAATAAAAAAAGAGCCCTTTCTCCCTTCAAGCATTTTTTTAAACTGCATACTCAGAGCAGCTCCTCCACTTTTCAAAAAAACTGACAGAAGAGAAAATGTGGTTTATCTAGAAATCATGTGCCAAGTGTTCCATGACATTCGATCAAATGTGAAAACAATCTCCAAATACACCTCTAAAACTCCTAAGCTCTTCTGAGTTGATAGAGCTGTTAAGTAAACTAACCTAGACATCTTTGCTGAATTAGAATCCAGTGAGATGAATAACAAAAAACAGGGTAAGGCATTTTAATCAGAAGTATGTCACAGGAAATTATTTAACAGAGAGGATTCAGCACATATTTATATGGTTATTAATAAGAGGTTATCTGTGAGAAAGGGTGATATGTAAAAAAACAAAACAAAAAAAAAACCAAAGTTTAAATTAGAAATGGTGGTTCTTCAGATAACTTAAGAAAACCACACAACAGCAGGGAAAAAATGAGTTAAACTGGCTCTGCAGGCTAAACTGAGGACTGTAACTGTGACTCAAATGTTATCCATTTCTGTTAAGGTGTGTTGCTGCTCTGATGCAGCCAGTTGAACAAACAGAAGGATGAATAGCAGGCAGATAGATGAAGCTTGCAAACACAGTATTGTTTGCAAATTCTACTCAGTAATTTTCCATTAAAAATGGTCAACTCTGACATGGAGATATTGTAGGGAACCAAGTTTTATTAAACAAATGTGAGTGGGACAACAATAATTATTCTTGTGATTGGAGAGAGGCTTCATGACATACACCTATCCTATGATTAGGTCTGCAATAAATTATAATAAATAGCAGATTTTAGACATTGACATGCATGTTTTTTTTTTTTTTTCCTGTGACGTCAAGATTAACGTACTTAGGAAGAAAACACATAGGTTTCCTAGAGATTGAAATTGATTTAACTTTGTTTACCAGCAGTGGCCTAGTGGTTATGCAGTTGGATTTGGTTGTGGTTCACTGTGTGCTGTGCTGTATTTCATGATGACATAGTCACCCCCCCCCCCCCCCCCCTGCCATTTTCATTAACATAAATCAATAGTGCATTGGTCCCATTTAACCCTTAGAACTCAAGAGAACATCTGCATGATTAGTTTGTATTTTTTAATCTGGGCATTTAGATTTGAATTACAAAGCTTTTTTTGCCAAAATGTTTACAGCACCTCAAAATTAAATTTATGTTGAAATAGGAATAGAGGAGCCTGCAAATCATGTACTGGCAGAAGATATTACAGTGAACATCACTTCTCTGCTTCTTTAAATGCTCTTTCCTACATCTCTTTCTAATAACTAACTAATCACAACATATTTTAAGAGAACCAAGTGCAGCTCTTAAGATAATTTTTAGCTTTGTAGAAAAAAAAACAAATTGTGAGAATTTTGTGTTTTAATAAAAAGTAAGACAAGTAAAATAAAAGTAAGTGAAATATATATAAACAGATTCTGAAAACAGGTAAAACATGTGTTTCCTTTGTAAAGGTTGTTTGGATCATGATATAAATCATGATTTCTTGTAAGTGATATATAAAATAATATATTACATATTATTGTTATACACAGATTTTCCATGGCTGTACCAACCAACTGATGGAATGTAAATGTAACTAAAATTCTGAGCCAGTGGTTTCAGTTAAGCAGCTATCAGAATGCCTAGCCTTTATCACAGCAGCAGAGACCTGCATCTTTTTCAGCAATTTTTAGAAATAACTTGTCCAAACCCCTCACACCTTTCGAAGCACACAATTGTTCTCTTATTCACGGCACACTCAGTTCCATGCCAATTCGATGGACGGTAGAAATATCTGGAGACTAGTGAAGCAAAACCTTAACTCCTGGATCAATACAGGTTATAGTGTTTTGGTACAATTTGATCCCAAGAATGCTTGGGATCATATTCCTGTTATAGAATAAAGTTGTTATGTTAACAATTATTTCCTGGTATTTAAATAGTTAAAACAACGCCAACGTGCCTGCTACCCATTGTAATGTTCTATTTATTCCCCCTTGCTGCTGAGGTTCCACCAATGATTCCACTTTGGTGATAATTGCAGGAAGAGGGTCTTCAGGTGCGTTGGCTCACAACAGATATACTCATGATCCAGAACACACAAACCCATATTAAAAGCATGGTGGAGGTAATGTCATGGCTTGGTCTTGCATGGCTGCATGATTTAAGTTGTGTCTGAATGATAGTAACTAATTTTGTAGTTAAAATCTGTGTTTTGTCCAGCACATCCTCTCTGCCCTTAATCCTGTCTGACTCATTCTGTTTTTAGTATAACATTTTAAAGCACAATGCCACTATTTTAGCATGTTTTCAGTGGCAGGAAGTTTGCATGTTTGACGTGGATTGAGGAAGTATTATGGGACTAGGTCAACTGTCAATTTATAGTGAACAGCTTGATCTTACGCTCTCTTGTGATATTGCTACGAAATGATAATTGTGACAAGTGTTTCAGAAATGTCCTTTAGCTATGAATAGTGATGTGCAAGCAATGTTTAGTTATTGGGTGTTGTACATGATTTTTTTTATTTCAGCATTTGGCATTGATCCAAGCTTTAATTAATTGTTCAATGGGTAAAGTGTCTAATAAAAACAGTAGTAGAACAAATTATGGTGAATCATGACTGTGTGTCCTCTTACATGTGGAATAAAGGTTCAGCACATTCTTCAACAGGCATGGAATTTCCAAACCTGTTTTCAGATCCAGGCGTGTTGCAGAACAATAGGATAATCATAATTGATCTTCAAAACAGCACCTTATGTTCACTTTTTCCTTCAGAGAGAGAGAGAGAGTGAGAGAGAGAGATAGATAGAGAGAGAGAGAGATTTTATTTAGAATTTATTTCTTTGTTAATTTTAAATGTAGTACATTCTAAGCAGAATGTAGCGAGTGGGGTAGCGAGTAGCACCTCACAGTAGGTGTGTGTGTGTGTGTGTGTGTGTGTGTGTGTGTGTGCGTGTATGTGTGTGTGTGTGTGTGTGTGTGTATGTATGAATGTGTGTGTTTGTCTGTGTGTCTGCCCTGCTATGGTCTAGTGACCCTTCAAGGAAGTTTCTCAGGTGTTTGCACTGTGTGTTGGGATAGGCTGAAGCAGTGATATGAATGTTTTCTTTGTCCTGGTTCACAGTGGTTCTCTGTAAATATATATAATATATATATTGGTATTCTTTAGCCTTTACTCTTAATGCATTCAAATTCCCAGGCTGTTCATTCTATTAGTATATTAAAGAAAATTTACATGGACCACATCATGATTGATATTTAAAACATACTGCATTACTTTAGGAGCTTTAACTTTGAGATAGGAGCAGAGTTCTGGGTAACCTATGCACAAGGTAGAGAGCTGGACCTCCCCCTTTTAATGAAATGAGAATAGTTTAAGGACGGGTAGAGGAAAATGGAGACGATAAGATTAAGGTAGTGAAAATTTGCAAACATTGGAAGTGCAAGGTAGAGATAGATAATAATGAGATGGTTCTGGTCCTTGTTTCAAACTTCAGTTATTTCATAACTCCACTAGAAAACGGACTGGTTATTCTGGTTATTCATACCTTTAAGCAGTTAATTTACTGGTAGTAGAGAAAAATATAATTGGAGGAAGTGGTATGTTAAAAAAAAAAATGTGTGGGTGAGGTCCTTAAATTCAGTCACCACAATGCCACACAAAAGAGAGGAGAAATGAGTTAAACTGGCTCTGCAGGCTATGCTGAGGACTATACCAATGTATCATAAAAAATGTTGTCTCTGATAAGGTAGCATTTTCATTCTTTTTTGTTGCATGTTCATCAAAGAAATGCTAAAGCAGCCAGTTGAACAAACAGAATGATGAATGGCAGACAGATACGCTGGCTTCCCCGCACAGTAATGTTTGCTAATTTAATCTCTTTAGAGTTCTGTTCAGTTCAGCCAACTCAAAACACCGAGATAGTAGGGGACCCTGTTTAATTAAAACTACATGGGTAGGACAACACTTATTGACCTTATGTTTGGAGAGAGGACAGCTAAAATACACCCATCCCAGGATTAGGACTGAAAAAATTGCATTGAAAGAGCAGAGCCATCAGTTCAGATGCCTTTTCAGAAGTTGTTTATCATGCAGTAGATTGTCTATATGCGGAAAATCCTTGACCTTTGAAAATGATGCATTCCCTAGTTTAGTTTGTTATTACTTGAAAAATCTGAATTTCATTGAGAGGTTGTCGTTTTTAGTTTTTAATTGATTTTCATTTTGATAAGCTTCTCCAATGTCACATTTATTTCCATCCAGAGTTGCATACATTTTTCGACAAGATCTTGTAGAGATGATGGGAGAGGCGGACCGCTGAGCAAATTCTTCTCCAGCACATTCCAAAGATTCTCAATGGGGTTAGGGTCTTGACTCTGGTGGCCAATCCATATGTGAAAATGATGTCTCATGCTCCCTGAACAACCCTTTTACAATTTGAGCCCAACGAATCCTGGAATTGTCATCTTGGAATATGGCTGTGCCATGAGGGAAGAAGAAATTCACTGATGGAATAATCTGGTCATTCAGTATATTCAGGTAGTCAGCTGACCTCATTCTTTGGGCACATAACATTGCTGAACCAAGACCTGACCAAATGCAGCAACCCTAGATCATAGCACTTCCCCCACAGGCTTGTACGGTAGGCACTAGGCACAATGGATGCATCACATCATGTGCCTCTCTTCTTACCCTGATGTGCCATCACTCTGGAACAGGGTAAATCTGGACTCATCAGACCACATGACCTTCTTCCATTGCTCCAGAGTCCAATCTTTATGCTCCCTAACAAATTGAAGATTTTTTTTTAGCATCAGTGCTCAGTGGTTTCCTTAAGGCTACACAGCTGTTTAGTCCCAATCCCCTGAGCTTTGTGCGTGTGGAAATGCTCTTGCTTTCAGTTTTGCTCAACATAGCTGTGAATTCTGCTGTGTTTTTTTTACGATTTGATTTCACCAGATGTTTAAGTGATTCAAGATTTTTTTCTGACCACATTTCTTCCGTGAAGATGATGGTTCCCAACTATCCTTCAAGTTTTTAATAATGCGTTGGACAGTTTATAATAATCCAATTATAATAGTTTTAGCTTCTCCTTAGATGTTTCCTTTGCTTGAAGCATGCCAATAATTTGAATCTTCTGAAACAGATTATCATCTTTTCCATGTCATCTGACATGGTTGTTTAGTTATAAGAAGCAACACATTGCATCAGTTAGGGTTAAATAACTTGTTGCCAGCAGAAACATAATCATCCATGCACCTATTTGCTTTGTTAAATCCAAGTGGTGTATTTGTTTTGGACAGACAGTGTGTTTGAGAAGATTCTTTGGTTGTGGGAAGTAGACTTTTGAAATTAGGTAGGAGTTTCAGGTGACTTCTGTATGAGCAAAAGGCTGGACCCCCCCTTCACCCTTTTATGAACAGGGGAGAGGATAAGAGAGAACAAAGGAACAGGGAAGGGATGAGCTGAAGAGTGGTGCAAAACACAGAGAGAGTTGGGAAAGCTAAGACAGAGCTGGAAATTTAAAGGGTTTTTAATTCAAAAGAAAAGGAGCTTAATCTTGGTCCTACTTTCAAACTTCAGTTATTTCACTAGTCCAGTACAATAAAGTCTGCCAATTCTGGTTGTTCTTAGTTTTAAGCAGCTCACATACCTGTTGCAAAATTTATTGAGTGAAAAAGACAGTGACTGTGACTGTGGTAGTGCTAATGGCCCATCTGTTCACACAAAACATTTCTTACATTTACAGCATTTAGCAGACGATCTCATCCAGAGCGACTTACAAGTCCTAATTACAGGGACAGTCCCCCTGGAGCAACTCATCAATTAAGTCATGCCCACATTGACTGACTAGCTACTACTCCCTAAATGAAGGGTAGTAATGGGAGGATGAAGGCCAGCATGTGCTTTCTAATCACGTGAAGCACTGCATCTTCAAACTGCTTTTAGATTCATTTGTTAGCTCAGCACACTTGAAGCAGAATGCTAACCACAAAACACATCAGCCAAGGAAGGGAAGGACATCCTACCTATCCAATATCAAGAAAGCCAACTGTGCTCACAACGATGCTTTGACAAATCATGAAGAGATTTGATGTTACACTTGGTTCAAGGCCATTCAATTGAAATGAAGTGAAGTGAAGTGAAGTCCAGGCAATTCAAGTGAAGTATGATACACATTTCACAATGAACATTATTTTTCCAAGACCACTGTACACTGTTCCTTATTAAGACAGGAATCTTACCATTAAGTGAGGGCAATTTCTTTCACCAATCCTCTAAACATGTATATCACTAATATATAATTATCACATAAAAAAAACAAAAAACAAACAAAACACCAACAACAAAAAAAAAAGGTTATATTTCAGCTCCTTAAGTCTTGTGTGTGTGGTAAACCAGGTTTCTTAAACAAAGGGCCTCAAAGGCAAAGTGAAAGTGACTATTTGTCATTGTGAGACACAGCAAAGTGAAACATTTAACCTACACTCAGCACCAAGGGCGTAGTGATAGGGATGGAACTTTGCTCAAGGGTACCTCAGGGCAACCTACTGCTCCAGGATTCAAACCCACAACATTCCGATCATGGGGCCTAGTCCTAGGGTTAGGTTAGGGTTAGTCATGCTACTGTTGCCCCCAGATGGACTGGCCAGACAGGGTGGACAGGCCAGACAAGCCTGACCTAATTTCATTTGAACTTGCTGGAATACCAAAACAATCTTACCCATGTGGTTTCAGCCCATAGCTTTCACTCATAGACCTGCACCATTTTGTCCTTGTCAATAGTTCTAAACTTTTTCTAGTAGTGTAGATTTACAAAATTTGCAATGCATCATTATCTTACCTTAAAAAAAGTTTCCATCAGCCTGTAAAACACACAACAGTCTGTCCCCTTACTAAGAGGAAATATAATGTGTTCTTCTAGCTCATAACGACAGCCTGGAGCATGTTGCCTGAGGCAGGTTTCTGAGCTGTTGACTTCCTTTGCAAATCTGAAATCTGTTTTTTTAAATGTAGGCTGATGAACAACGTTACACTTATTGGGCTGAAGTTACTCTTAAAGGGTGTGTATATATATGATGGAGTTAACTGTGAACAATTTACACAACTGCTACAATGCCAATATGGCCATAATGACAGATTAACTTGATTTAATCTTGAGTTCTAGCTTTTGCTTAGTAGCAAAAGATGGACTGACCAGTAATGTGTCATACTGTAGCATGTGCAATAATTTCATAAATTAATGAATACAAATACTCTGTACTATTTATGTATTTTTTTTTAGAAAGATTAAATAGCTGCAATCAGGATAATTTACTCATACAGAGTCACAGATGATTAACTACTTTACTGTAAAATGATTATAAAATTATTAACTACTTTACTGTTTACTGTAAAACCCTGTAAAACCCTGAAAAGCTCAAAAGATGGGAGTAACACGTAGATTTCCCTTAATAGGATGTGGACATAAAAAAAAGTCTTTCTGCCTCTCAAAACATTGCACTCCACTTAATATGTAAGAACAAAAAAATCGGTTCTTGGACCCAAACATTATATTATATGTCAATAAATTAACTTTTCAGCCCTTTCTTTTTTTTTCTTTTTCAGCTATTTCTTTAAAGTCCCTCAAAAGATAAACACTATGTTGCACTATGTTGGTGTAGACTTATAACTTATATAACTGTTTTTCATAACTTATACATTAGCTATACAGTGACAAGAAAGCCATTCGAGATCCTACAATTAGCCATAAGCCTAAATACTTGCTGACTCATCATTACTGGCTCTCCACCCAGCCACACCCTCACCCCAGTCAGAAAGACTTCTTGTAATTCCTCTATTTCTCTGTGCTCTCTTTGCTGACATTTTGATGTTCTTCTTGTTGTATTATGGTCGTATGGTACAACAACTTAAGTGCGACCCATTTTAAACAATAAAAAGTAATGATTTTGTTGGAAAAAGGAAATATATGTACGTTAAAATATGGCTTGAATTTGTAGGCATTCTAAATTGCACATAGCTCCAGCCTGTCCCAAATGCAAAAGTTCTGAAACCATGAACTTGAAGTTTCTTGCCCTATAGGTAACATTGTTGATGTAATCAAAGATTAGACTGAGATCAGATTAGAAAAATTGCAAGTGTGAGTATGGGGCACCATCTGGAACTGCACTTGAATTAGTAGGATTAGTTTGTTAGTCATTAGGAATAAAATTTAGAGATACAACCATGGAGGGCCTGATCAATGTCGAGGCAGCAGGTCACGGACTGGTGCACAGCCATCAACGTGACCCTTAATGCTGACAAGAATAAAAAAGATCACAGGCCCATCCCACACTCTCTACTCACTCCTGCCATCTTTGTTCCCAGCATGGGAAACAGTTTCTTCTGCTTGACCATCAGCTTCTTAACCAGAAATGACTCTCATTAATTTGACTTTTAATTTGACGTTACTCGGTCCTTTGCACCTTGCACTCTGATGACTCTGTTTGACAAAATACTGTTTTAACATTTAATACTGGACTAAGTACTGTATTCACATTTAATACGGAACTCTTTTACTCTGTTTTGTTGTACTGTGTTGAAACTTTTGTACTGTCTGTCCTTATGTAGTTTTACCTCATGTTTCATGTCGTCATAACTTTAGCATCAAGTTTTTCGAGCAACATTGTTTCATTGCATGTGTCCTATAATTCACAAGCTTTACAAATAAGTAAAATAGTAAAGTCTGGTTTGTTATTGTAATTTATAGATCTGGCATTAAACTGATGTGGAGATAGGATAGACACAAGGTACTTTTTAAGATGGTTAAAATACGTTCTACTGTAGGAGTGTCTCACTCCTTCACTTCATGTAGTGTAAAACTGTCTATTATAACAACAATTGACATACTCATGAGGAGAACATTCAACATTCTGAAACTGAAAACAATTCCTTATTATAAGAGGTGTCTTCAGCAAAAGTTACTTTTCCATTAGGAAATTGTGGCACAAAGAAGCAGATGAACCATGGAGAGGAGTGCAAAGAGCAGAAAACATCCTTTTTCTGGGACACACCTACGGTGTAACTTATTAGATTTAAACCATGTCAAAAAGTACACGGTGTCTATCCTATCCTGTTAGAAGTTGACATACAAATCCTTGTTGGATGGAAATGTCTTATCTAAGGTTGTGTGTCTTTGCTAAATTATATTTTTCTTATTCCAGGATCTTCCTTGATAGTATCTTTGACCTTTTTCCATTTATTTAACAAAAGGACCAACACCGCAAATTGGTTTCAAGCTATTTGAACAGTTCTTTTTCAGTCTTAATCTGTCATAATGAGTTTACACTCTGTACACTAGCTTTTCCATCGATTTCAATTCTTTCTATCAGCCTTAGATGTTGGATTTTATGTCAACATTTTTTTGTCCAACCCAGAATGTACAATGAAAAGGTAAAAGTAACACTTGTAAATCACATAATCAGCACCCCAGTCAAAAAAAAAAACCCTCAAGCTTTACAGAACCATGCAGAAGTACATTTAATTACAGTTCATATGGGTAAAAATTAAAATAAAGCATAGATATGATACATTTTCTGTTTGATGCCTTCCTTTAATAAAAAAGAAAATTAAATTGAAATCTCAAAATTTATGGAAAATGTCTTATTTATAGTCAGATTATTTTTATTTTCTCAAAACATTAAATCTTACAAAGGGTGCCCAAACCTTTGCATACTATTTGAAATTTAAATAACTGCCATTTAATGTTTGTGATCTTTAGCGTCAGAGACAAACATTAGTATGTCTATGTAGGTCTATAAATGTGTGTATAAAAAAGAAAAATTCAGGGCTCTGTGTCTTCATGTTCTGGCCCACATACAACTTATCTGAAAACTACCAGGCATGTACAGAGGTTATTACTGAAAGGATAAATGTATAGTACTTACAAGTAACACTCGGTGCACTTTGTGGTTAACATGTAAGTACAGAGTAACTGATGAAATTTACCAGATGTATTTCATGATACGAAGTTGTTTTCATGATGAGTGGCAAGTTCCGCTGTTTGCTTCAGCAAATAAAGGAGCATGGAATAAGAAGTTCCATTCTAGTACTATAGTATAGTATCATTCCTTAATGAAACTTAATTATTTAAATATACTTAATTATTTAAATATACTTAATTGTTTTGGTTACTTGTAATTCCACTGTAGTGATATGTTAACAAGATTAAAGTGTGGTTTTGAAAATTACACAGAAACATGTTTACTTGCCAAGACTTGTGTTGTCTGTATCAGAGCACATCCATGCTGTGTTCATAACTTAATTTGAGCACATTTGCTGTTTTTCTAAAATTGTCATGAATAAATGGACCAACAGCAAATCTTTACTTCTTTGAATAAAAACTGTTTACAGTGACTTATAGTAAAGACAATATTTGCTTTCACTTGTAATGTTACCATCTTGGGCATTTCTTTATTTGAAAGGTATGCACCAATGATTAGTAGCTAGGAGTAAATTTACTGTGAAGTTGGGTGTAGGTTCTGCTGGCATGTGAACAAGGTACTAAATGGATATGAAATCAGATTCTTTAAAATGTTGACTTTACCTGACATCAGGAATGTGTAAAGAAAAGGTTTATAAAACCTTTTGCAACAGCTGCCCTTTTCATTAGAGGAATGTTTTCTGCACCATGCATGCCATCTGGTTCAGTTGACTCCTTGCCGCAAAGCTTCAACACAAAAATTGTAAGGGATATGTTTGAGACTGGACCCCTAAAAGTCCATGCCAACAGAAAGCAGTGTGGAAAAATGCTGCTGTTCAAAGAGAGAATGTAAGAAGCCTGTACACAGATGACATAAAATCATATACAGGCAATTATTTTTTTCCACCATTATCAATAATAACACCAGCAACAGCAAAATACTTTTTGACATGTTTGATAAACTATCCAAATCATGGTTCAAATGTCCCTGTTTAGCCTTATTAAAAATGAACCTTTTTAAAGAAAGTGCTTCATTCAGCATCTCCTTCTTCTTCTTCTTTCGGCTGCTTCCATTTAGAGGTTGCCACAGCAGATCATTTGTTTCCATTTCTTCCTGTCCTATGCATCTTCCTCCTTTAAACTGACCACCTGCATCTCCTCTCTCATCACATCCATAAACCTCCTCTTTGGTCTTCCTCTTCTCCTCTTTCCTGGCCGCATCATCTCAGCTTCCTCCTCCCAATATAATCCACATGTCACCTCTAGACATGTCCAAACCAATGCAACACTGCATCTCTCACTTTGTGTGCAAAAAATCTAACCTGAGCTGTCCCTTTAATATACTCATTTCTAATCCTGTCCATCCTTGTCGCACCCAACAAAAATCTCAGCATCTGTAACTCTGACATCTCTAGCTTTGCCTGTCTTTTTTTTCAGTGCAACTATCTTCAACCTGTACAATGCAGCTGGTCTCACTACTCTCGCTGGTACCTGTCTGTCACAAATCATTCCAATCACTCTTCTCCACCCATTCCAACCTGCCTGCATTCACTTCTTCACCTCTCTTCCACACTCGCTGTTACTCTGAACTGTTGATCCCAAGTATTTAAATTCCTTTACCCTTTTCACCTCTACTCCACTTTCCTTCCTTTCATTCACACTCATGTAATCTATCTTTGTCTTACTCATTCTTATTCTCTCTAGCATATCTCCATCTCTCCAGGTTTTCCTCAAGCTGCTCCCTACTCTCGCTACAGATCACAATATCATCAGCAAACATCATTTTCCACTGAGACTCCTGTCTAACCTCGTCTGTCAACCTGTCCATTATTATTGCAAACAAGAAAGGGATCAGTGCTCATCCTTCATGCAATCCAACCTCTACCTTAAATGCATCCATCACTCTTACTGCAGATCTCACCATTGTCACACTGCCCTCATACATATCCTAAACAACTCTCAAATACTTCTCTCCAACACCTGACTTCCTTATACAAAACCACAACTCCTCTCCAGGCACCCTGTCATACCCTTTCTTCAAATCCACGAAGGCATAATGCAACTCCTTCTGACCTTCTCTGTACTTCTCCATCAGCATGCTCAGGCAGCGTTGGCCTAGTGGTTAGGGAGTTGGCCCCGGATTGGAAGTTTGTGGGTTTGATTCCCTCACCAGAAGGTTGCACTGTACCCTTGAGCAACTTACCATTCCCATCACTGCTCCCCGAGTGCTTTCAATAGCTGCCCCCTTCTGCACATGTGTGTAAGGGTGAAATGCAGTGGTTGAATTTTATTGTGTTGTACTGTACTGTGTTTCACAATGACAAGGTTAGTCACTTTTCAGAGTAAACATTACATCTGTAGTGCTCTTTCTCAGCATGAAGCCATACTGCTGCTCATCCTAACCCTAATCATCACCTCTTTTAACCTAGCTTCCACTACTCTTTCCCATAACTTCATGCTGTGCCTGATCAACTTTATCCCTCTATAGTTACTACAGCTCTGTGCATCACCCTTATTATTGAAAATTGGTACCAGTACACTTCATCTCCACTCCTCAGGCATCTTCTCACTTTCCAAGATTGTGTTAAACAATCTGGTCAGAAACTCAACTGCCATCTCTCCTAAACACCTCTATTCTTCCCCCGTTATGTCATCTGAACCAACGGCCTTTCCATCTCTTCACTGCTGCCTTCACTTCCATCTTGCTTATTTGCTGCACTTCCAGGTTCACTATCCTGACATCATCCAGTCTTCTCTATCTCTCTCATTCACTTCATTCATCACTGCTCCGAGTACTCCATTTATCTGCTCAACACGCTCTGTTCACTTGTGAGTACATTTCCATTTCTATCCTAAATTGCCCTGACCTGCACCACAGCTTTCCCAGTTCTATCTCTCTGTCTAGCCAATCGGTATAGTTTCTTTTCAAGCCTCCTTACTATCTAACCTCTCATACAATTCACCACATGCCTTATCTTAAGCCTTTGCCACTGCTTTCTTTGCTCTGTGCGTCATCTCCTTGTACATCTGTATCCTTCATCTCTCTGACTATCCCTGAAAATGTAACTTCATAGCTCTTTTGTCCATGAATCGAGAAATGGTTCCTCTGTTTACTCAGTGAACCAGTCTATTATGTAGCTATTTACTGGGTCAGCTGTCCTCTGTTCTGGCTTAATTCTGGTGACAAATAAAACATTTTTTTTCAAGAACTCAATATATAAATATCTAATAATAAATAATAAGTTAACAGAGTGTGAAATTTGTGTAACCAGGAAATATGTAGAACCTATGAACAGGGAAGCAAGTTAAGGGCCTTGTCATTGTAATTTTAACTTATTTTAAATTGCTACCTTAGCTGTCCAGAAATTCATTAAACTCATGCACATAATAATACGAACTAAAAAGATATAAGTTAACAGTGTAAAACACATTTTGTTTAACCATTGTACTATAAGAAATGCTATAAGAATTTTACTCAAAATATTAAGGCAGGCCAGAAACGAACTTGTTTTTTTAACAGTGTGGGCTGCGGTTGAGAGACAAAATGAGCGAAGAGTGCAAGTATGCTGATGTTACAGCATAGCTGAAATAGCTGTGTCCACATCCTGATAACTGCAGATTTGAAGGTGACCTAACATTTCTCAGAAAATACATCTTGGTAAGTGACAAATAAAAGCATTCTGTAAATTTGTTTTTTTATTTATATATACACTTTCCAAACCCAACATAAAGTCAGAGTTTCAATGAACAATTTATTTTCTTCCAGTATTCTCAAATTTTATTACTGACACACACTAAAACAACGGATGATAAAAGAGAAAACAAATAGAACGGCAGAGAACGGAAGGAGCTAATAACAATATAAAACCCACAAAACTAAACTTAATTTTGGAAAACTTATCCCCCTGTCAAGAAAAAAAAAAAAGAAAGTAAATGCAATTTCTAACCTACCTTTAAAAATAAAACAAAACATGAGCAAAAACAAAGCTAAGCAACAGAGCCTTCCTCCTCGACAAGCAAGTTTAAATACAAGAGGTATGCCTTTGTTTAACTTTATTGGCCCAGAGTTCACAGTTTACTTTATTTATAAGTACAGCCATGTAAGCTAGCTCCATCTCAACAAAAATCAGCTCTCAAACAGAGTTTTTGCTTAGCTTTCTAGCTGTGAGTGTTTGAGTGGCAGGTCAGGGACATGTCAATGCAATCAAACAGCATCAAAAACAGGCCCTGGTCAAGTGTTTACCCTCCCACTGATATGTAAGTAACATAACGATAACAAATAGCACACAAAGAAAAAAATACATGACATGACAAAAAACGGCCAGAAATCTCTTTTCCCACATTGTGGTATGTTAAGATTTTGCAGTTCCAAACACTGCATACATTCACATGCGTGGATTTACCATCTCATGCTTTGATGAATGAATAAGTCACATGTTCTAACCTCTTCACTAACACAGAGTACTACCTCTCCTCAGGAAATGATACTGGTGGTAAATCTGATTTGGTATTGATAGCAACAACCATCTGAAGACTATATCCTTTCATTGTCTATATATTTGCTTATGAAAAAAAAAAAACCCTTGTATCTCCAAATGATTACATTTACAAGGAAAATCAGAAAATGTAGAAAAGACAAAGATGTAGGCCAAGTTACATACATCATCAAGTAGCTTGAGATATGCTTTTGTTTCTGGTAGTCTGTTTCCCGAAACATGCTATGCAGCATTTCTGCTTACTGGCAAGAGCACAGTTACTTCCTGCACCAGTTCCACCACCAGGAACTGTTGCTTTCCAGAGGTGGTCAGATTACTGAACACATAACATTGCACTAGTTGCCCTGTTCATATGCTTAAATACCCTGTTTCTCACTTTAAAGTTTCTTTTTTCTAGCTGCAGTGCCTACATTTTTTGTTTTGTTTAACATTTATGTTAAAAACAAACAAAAACAAAAAATGTATGAATGAATGTATAATTGTAAAAAATGTCAAAGATGCTTTTGTTCTGACAGCAACAATATACTACAATATTATTAATTAACATATAATACGTAACATAATTTATTTTTTTAAAATGTTTTTTAAATGCTTTAAGGTTATATGATATTTACACTGTGTGCACAATTATTAGGTAAGTGAGTATTCTGACCATATCCTCATTTTTATGCATCTACTCCAACTCCAAGATGTACAAACCTGAATGCTGATTGGATTTAAGCAGATCAGGTGATGTATATTTGTGTAATGAGGGAGGGTTTATTCTAGGGAGAATTATTAGGTAGCTTCTTTTCCACAGGTAAAATGGCCCACAAAATAGAAAGACCAGACTCTGAAAACTCTGAAAAAAAAAAAAATTGCATCCTTTCAGAGGGATGCAACACTCCCTTAATTGCTAAGATATTGGGATGTGATCACAGAACCATCAAATGGATTGTTGCAACTAGTCAACAGGGTCACAAGAATCGTGAAAAAAATATGCAGATGAACTGCCAAAGGTTTGACAAGAGTCAAATGTGAAGCTACAAGGAACCCTTAATCCTCAAGTATTCCAGAACTACAACCTGTGGAGTGTCCAGAAGTACAAGGAGTTCAGTGCTAAGAAGTATGGCCAAGGTAAGGGAGGCTGAAACCAGACCACCACTGAACAAGACACATAAGCTGAAATGTCAAGACTGAACCAAGAAACATCTCAAGACAGAGGGTTTAATGGACTGATGAGATGAGAGTGATTCTTGACAAACCAGATGGTCAGACTCCATGAATAAAAGGATTATGGCTGTTATTGAAAAGAAGGGAGGCAATATTAGTCACTGATTTATATTTTTATGTCAGAAAGGTTTATTTGTAAATGTTAAGTTGTTAATTATTCTCACTTTAACAGATGAAAATAAACAAGTGAGATGGGAAAATCTTCCCACGCTAGCCTTTCCCACACTAATAGTTGCCTAATAATTGTGCGCATATATATACCCCCTGAGAATATTCACACTTACATTTCTTTTGTTAAACATTCAGGTTTCAGGGTTTTTAACATTGTGGAGTGAAGGATAGCACTGGATTTGTTCCATATTAAATTAATCCTCAAAATAGGCATTTTTTGCCTAATAATTTGCCTAATAATTGTGCACACAACAAATAAAACAAAGGCAAAAAAAAAAAAGAAAAAAAAAAGGCAAATCTAAAGATAGCATGTCCAATCTATTGATGACAAATAACATTTTTATGCCTTTGAGTACTTGTGAGTTAGTGATCAGAAACATTGAATGAAAAAAAATAATAATCTTTTTTTATCAGGGTATCTTATGAAGTGCTGATGCTGCTGGGCTGGGCTTATCAAACATTGACGTGTTTATACCTACTTTTGAATTCTTTGGCTTGACTATTCTATGACTTTGAATTCTATGAGAGTAAAGTATTTTTTTGCAGGAGGCAGTAAAGACAATTTTTTCACAAGGTGCATGGGGGCAGCAAACGAGAATTAGCCTTACAGTTAACATACTTACTACTGATATTGTGTTAACTTTAACTGTATTTGAATACTGCCTTTTCTCCACCTTTTGCCCTGTCTGCTGGGATAGACTCCAGCGCCAACCACACTCTTGACAGGATTAGAAGTTGAGATAAAAAATACATCAAGGAACGTCTTTGAATTTAAACGTATCATGGAATAAATTAAACACACTTTATGGGCTCTGGTTCAATCATGAAATATGTCAAACTATTGCATTTAAACATTGCTTAACATGGCTTGGTTTTCCTAGTTAAATTGTTAGGCCTGCCCACAATTGGTTGCACAATTGGTTGACACAACGTTTGTTCAGTTTATAAAGAATACATATACACAGAATTAACACACTATTTAAGCCAAAAGAAATACTTGAAACACTTTCTAATTTTAGCTCTTCAGTGATTATATTCAAAGGGAATTAAATTTGTGATAAGGCAGTGTCTCCAACTTTTTTGGAAACCTCTGCCAAGTGTTCCTGCCTAACTGAAATGACTGAAAAGTGGTGAAATGGATTTGAATGCACACATATTTATGGGCAAAAGAGATACTAATTTCTGAATGGAAATAAATAAACTACATTAATGATAATTAATGGGTTGATGTGACTGGCATTTGCTGAAAGATATGTTACCATTTGATTATTTGTGATTGGTTGAAAAACCCACACTCTGTTCAGCAGTGATTTATTCTTGACTCCCTTAGAGATTCAAATGATTGTCCTAAAATTTGTTTTGGATAATGGTTCATGACCACTTCAGACTAAGATCATTTCCCACCTTGGTCACTCTAGTTAAAATATTTCCAACAATCTTCTGTTTTTCCTCTCATTACATTTTGAGACAGAGATTTGATTTAAGCAATTTTGTGACTGATTTGTATAAATGGTCAGGAGATGTGTCCTTCACAAATCAACCAAAAAAAATAAATCTACTTTTGAAGATTCTCATTTTGTTTGTTGCATTCTTCTGTTGAAATTCGGAAATTCTGATTGCCTGTTACCATGAAACTGTCTACATTTAACTTCAGGCACTACCATATTAGATCTTATGATGATGTTTGTGGTCATCAGGAAATACAATATGTTGTTCACTGTCAAAACTGTTTGACAGTATAAGTTATTTTCAACATATTGCTTGTATAATTGTCAGTGTTTTTACTTTTTAATTTTTAATTTATTTTTACTAAAATAAATGTATCTTAAATATAATTTTAAATGCATATTTTTTTACATTTTCAAAATTTCTACATATTTGCACATTTGCAAATATAAATCAGTTAGCCACAACATCAAAACCACTGGCAGGTAAAATAACATTTACGGTCTCATTAAAATGCACCTGGAAGATATTAGGAAAAAGAGGCAAGCATAAGAAACTGAAAGAAAAGAGTGATGTGATGGCTAGACAAACTCGTCAGAGCATCTACAAAACTGCAGGTCTCATTTCCTGTTCCAGACACTGAGTGGTTAGCTTCTACCAAAAGTGGTCAAAGGAAGGACAACTGCTGAAGCTGTGATAGGGTCATAGGCATCCAGGAGGCCTCATCTCACATCATGCATTACTCAAAGGATCATCTGCTAATGTTCACAGGTCTTTTGGAGTTCATGCTTCAATAGGTCAAAGCTGCTCTGGTGGCATGAAAGAAACCATTACAATGTCAGCAATGTTATGGCTCATCTCTGTGTTGCTCATCCTGAGCACCTGAACTTTAATATAGAGTTCATTTACATTTACAGCATTTAGCAGATGCTCTTATCCAGAGCGACTTCCATGTCCTAATTACAGGGTTCCCAGTGGTGGTAGTGCCAGAGGTGGGATTCAAACCTGGGACCTCTTGAGCCACAGGTCCATAGGCAAGTATCCTACCACTAGACCACCGCCACGCAAACTCTCTACTTTTATTACAAATTTCAAACAGAGAAATAAGAAGATTTCAATGTGAGGACAGTGGGATGAAAGAAAGGAAAGCAGAAGGAGACGAGTGAAATCAGCATTGAATGCATACACAAACTGCCAGTGGTATTGGTCTACCAAATGTGCTTTTTCCACCTTGTACATTCTAGGAGATTCAAAATGAATGGGTTTCTAGGGGATGAAGGACAGATTTAAAAAGATATCTGCTAAAAAGCAGAAAAGAAGGATTGTGTCACCAGAGACTAAATTGTTCAGAAAAATGGATGGATAGCAGCATGTAAAAGTGGGAAGCAAATGAGCTATCCTTCTGGATTTCCCATGGTTTAATAGGCCACTTTCCTGAGTCAGGAGCATAAAAGGTCCATCAATCAGGCCTTGGTGTTAAAATTAGCTGTTCCACATCCCCCGCTTTGAATGATGGAAGTGTAAAAAGTTCCTCAGGTTTAGTCGCTCTACCTCCAGCTTGTTCTCCAGGATTCTGTTAGGGAGAAGACAGTTAACAGTAACTCTTTTAATGATACTCTTTTAATGATTTAATGATAACTCTTTTAATGATATTTTAATGATAGCAATGGTGAACTGCAGTTGACCTTGTGTAGTTTAACAAATAACCAATGTGAATAAGTAAACATGGCAATTGGTAAAATAAGGCAATGATGCATCAATGTTCTTGGATAGTTTCTTTCTTTTCTTACCTGTCTAACAACTCCCAGTCCTCTCCTCCCCACTTATCTTTGAAGTCTTTTGTGTTCATGCCTCCAATTCGGTCCATGTCTGATTTATAGATTCCTATCAGACCATAACCATCAATTTCCCAGAAACCTGCCACAGGGAAAGATTAAGCAAACATGATAAATACACAAGAACTAACAATGTGTTGTGCTGGTATAAGTAACAAACATTCTTGGAGTAGAAAGTCCTGAATGGTGAGAAAATACTGTGGTGACTGCTATCATTCCCCAATAAATTAGCATACTGTCCACCAGTAAGACGTGCTCCCAGATCACACATTCTTCTTATTTGTGGAATATTTGTTTAAACAAGTCAGTGCCAGCTGATGTCATCAGGGCCTACTACTCCTTCTACATCAGGGCCTACTATTCCTGGGCAGCGGTGGCCTAGTGGTTGGGGAGTTGCCCCTGCATCGGAAGATTGTGGGTTTGATTCCCTCACCAGTAGGTTGCCCTGATGTTCCATTGAGCAAGGTACCGTCCCTGCCACTGCTCCCCTGGGGCTTTCAATAGCTGCCCACTGCTGCATGGTGTTTGCATTTTGTTGTGCTGTGACCTCGCAATGACAAGGGTCGTCACTTTCACTTTACCTTGGGCTTTTTAAACATTTTGTCTAGAATGCACCACCTAGCATATCTCTCCATACAGTATGTATATATTTCTAAATTTAAGTATGCAAAGTGAATGCAGCAGAAAACCCTTTGAAGAATGTGTTCTTTGGCTTTTGCAAGTAGATTCCGTTATGTAGATTGTTTTAGTTTCTGAAAATGGAACAAAACTCTTGATTCAAATATTGTACCTACATTTTCTATTACATTAGCAGTTTTGCACAGCTAGCTGTGTGTGGAACTGAAATATAGTTGTCAAATAGTCTTAAAATTTAGAATTTTTGAATGACCTACAAATAATTGCATCCCACACTCATTTAACAACCCTGCCTATTGGTTGTTGCTTGCTAGCCTTCAGCAGCAAATAGGTAAATCCAAAAATGGGCACTTATGGGCTTCCTTGTATTCATTACAAAGTGCAAAACAGTGCAACAACATTCGACAACAACGACAGCATGCAACAACATTCAAACGTTCCAGTTTGCATCATTCTGCATTCATTAACTCAAGTTTTTACAAATTTAGACTTGTACCTGAGGGAGCTTGTGCTGTGGCTCCACAGTCCAGTCTCATCAAAACTGGGGCAAAAATCATTTTCCCCTGCACACAGTGCTTACGCACAGTGTGAATTATTGACACAGGAAAATTGAGATGGAGATCACATGTAAACAAAATACTGTTCTCATCCTAAGAGCAGAAAGGGGAAAAAAGGATCACTTACACACAAATTGGATCAAGGTTAATCTAAAGGTTAGTTTTAATGCAGTCAGAAAGAGTTCCATACTTCAACAAGATCTATTGCTGTTTGAATCGCTGTTGTTTTCAGGAAGGTTCCTTCCAGTCTCTTGTATTGGTAGCTGAAAATATACAGTGTCAGAATAAAGAAGTATTGCACACATGCAAAACCACTTATAAAAATCAAGATGTCGACTGTTTGAACATATGAGCAAAGGATAAAAAAGCTATACCTTGGTAGTTTTGCATTTTTAAGTGCCTTTTGAATGTTAACGTCATTGCTGCTGTAATCAATGATGATAACATTGAAGTTTTCATCTCTTGTGGCTCTGTACACTCTCTCCATTTGTTTGATAAACTGGATGACCCATCTGCCTTGGTTTTTTACTGTTGAAGTGCAGACATAAACAACAAATCAAGAGTGGCTCACAGAATAGTGAGGCTACTTGCAATCGCAAACACAAACAATGTGGTAATATATTGCAGTCACCTTACCTGAAGAAAGCGGCTTTAAAACTAAATACTGCATTTAATGATCGTGATATATTGTGTCTGAAGCATTATGATTAGCAACAATGATTAGTAGTGAAGTAAGGGAGAAAAAGCAGACAGAATTCCAAAAACATTAAAAGTCCTCCATTTCTGACCTGGCAGAATTACGTTAACTCTGGCCTCTGGATTCCAGGAGAAGCCTTTAGGAATGCAGAAAGAAGGAAGTTGCACTGAATTTGCATTTTCTGCCTCTTGTTTCCCAACATAAAAATAACGAGACAGCAGCATGCTTCGCTTCTTCTCGTCCTCCAGCTCCAGCTCCAGCAGGTATCGACTGCCAGCATCACCATCCAGCCTCCTCTCCACATTCAGTATACGCTTCAGGACCAAATCACTATACACACACACACACACACACACACACACACACACACACACATATGCTGTTTGATTCAGCAGTTCATGTGACATACTTAGAAATTTGCATGCGTGAAAGGAAATAAGCAAAAGTCCTCACCTGGTATTTTCTGTTAACTGCAGTTGATTCATGAAGGCTTGGATAATATTCAAGACTTCTTGTTCATTTAAGATGATGTTTCCAGCTCTTCTGCAAACCTGGGTCACTACAGTTGTCTGCCCTGAATGAAAGTCCACAGGATCGACGTTGATGACTCGCTCCCAGAATGGATCAGGCTTCTCCCCTTTTGAGTAAAATTTAAATAATGATGAGAATTTACAATACACTTGATGATGATGACTGAAAATACTAAATACAGGCTGACTGGTAACCAAGTTGACCCACAGAAGTCACAGTGTAACACAAGTGAGTTCTTCTATTCCATGATGTGCTTTAAAAAAATAAATAAATTCAAAACTTTGAAACTTACAACTGTTTAGTTTTTTTATTGTATTATTTAACTTGTGTTATACTTTTTATTTGCAATGAGCAAAAAACAAATGAAGCATGTGTTCTCAACATCACTGGTCAGATAATGAAAACAATCTACAAATGAGGACAGCAAGAAAACAATAACCAAAGATATTCTCCTCTGACTAAAGCTCCAAATCCCTAATGATGTGTTCTCCTACTTTATCAAATGTTGACCATGATTTTTTGTTCAAGTAGGTTCTTGCAACTTCTTGTTGTTTGTGGAAAAATTTGATAAGAGACATATTCTATGCCTTCTTTCAATTTAACAAGGTTATTCTGCTGTTTTGTTGCTTAAAGACAATCATGAAGTGTCAATTTGACTAAGCTGAGCTTTTGTAATGTACTTGCCCCTGTGAACAGTTTCTCTGTGAAGAAATGAACTCCACCACTCTCATTTGCCTTCTTAATGGACAGGTAGAGTGAGGAGAATGGATATTGTGTGTTACTGAAAAGCTCAACAGTGACTGCAGCCAAGCTTCCAGTAAAGATACATGAGATTGAAAAACTACCTCGTGGTAATGCTATACGTGACCAGACATTCCTTATTTCAATATAATGTGGTCAATATCAATGAATATGAATGACAGTAGTTTCAGCAGTGGCTTTAACAGGGCCCACCAAAATTTCTTGCACAAATAAAACATTCCCTTGTATTTTAGTATTAATACAAAGTATACATGCAAAACAAATCCTTTCTTATTCAGCTAATGTAGAATTGAAACATGTTTGAAAATGATGAGCTAACATGTTTGGTTAACATGTTTAGTTAAAATACAAAAGGTTTATTTACAGCCAAAGTGTTAATGAAGGTTACACTGAAAGGCAGGGGCAAGAAAACAGTTTAACAAAACTGCAAAACTGAACAGACTTTTTTTTGAAAGGAGCCCCACCTAGACCATTCTCTGTCTTCTTTTTCTCTGTCAGCTTTTTAGAAAGAGACAGACTCCTCTCTTGAGAGCATGTGTTCTGCCAGTGGGCTTTGTTTGAGTCCTACTTGGACAAGACATGTTCACCCTTATCTAACGCAACAGCAGACATCCACACACAAAGGAGAATTCACTCAGAGCTAACTTGATAGCAATAAATATGAACCTTTTGTGCTATTGTACTGGACAAAATGTAATAAAGAAAGCATTGATAAGTTACCTGCTTCTGTGTTCTCAACTTTCAAAAACTGTGGAAATCCGCCGCTTCAAAATGAAACATACAGACACAACATTGCATAAGAAGTTCGTAAATAAATAAATCATCAGTTATAAGTATGTGCAACATCCTGATATTATGAACATCAGCTTTTTCAAGACTCAAAACCTACCCGTCACTGAATTTTTTATCCTTGTTGTAAAAACACATCTCGTCAGCATTTGTATGAGTCTGTCTTGTGTAGTCATTTGGGTATACAGCAGAGTAGTGAACCTTATTGGCAGAAACACAGAGGAGGACAACATCACAGGTTTAATGAAAGTGAATTATTATTGTAGTATGTTACTGTAAAGTCACTTATTGCAGCTAAACTCTTATGTGAACAAAAGGCAAAAGCATACTCACGTTGTATATACCATGATATCTCTGCATTTTTTCTCCCTCAAATACATTGATGGGTTTATAATCACATTCAGAAAAGATGTTTTTCAAAAAGGTCTGATTCATTAGTGGTACTGTTGAGAGAGAGGTAGAGAGAAAAGAGAAAAATACGTAAAAATATTTAAGTCAAAATGCTTAAATGCTAAATGTCACTAATTTAAAATGAATCAGATAATCACATTAAGTGACTTTAATGTACTCTCCATAAAAGGAGCTTTGCAAATCCAAGAAACATTTTGCACTTTTGGTAACATGATCTGACTAATTCCACAGCAGGTCTTTACACCTAATTTTCAACTCACTCTTGTATATAGAATCTCGTGGGTCTTCTCTGACCATGTCCACCATGGGGTTGGTCTGCTTGTAGAAGAGGTCAGGTTGTAGCTCATGGCTAGCTACTGTTTGGGGGATGTTAGCTATGTCTCCGATCATGTGAGAGGTTTCATCTGTTTGGTGCAAACAAATAAATAACAGTGTATATATTTATATATATATATATATATATATATATATATATATATATATATATATAAGCAAAAGCATTAAACAAAAAAAAGATAAAAACACTTCTAAAATTTACATTTACATTTTACTATTCACATGGTACCATATTTTTATTTTTTTCAACTACTTGACAATATTGTAGACAATAAAAAATAATCTAACCCTCACAAATTCCTTGAAATTCCAAAAAGCTTTATCTAAAGTACTCTTGACAGAATTGTTAAATATTTAAATAAAGGGTCAGTACAGCAGATGTGCTTCTTTGCTTTGGTCTTAATTTAAAAGGTGTGGCAGCAGTTCAGTCTTTCATCTCGATTCTTTAAACTATGAGTCATTGTTTCTATAGGAGGGCAACTTTCAGAGGTAGCTCTGAGGTTTGTGTGCACAGTATCAACAGTAACAGACAGTAAACGTGATCACGTCACATTTTTGTGCCAGTGGCAGATGCTTTAGCTCTGAATTTCTGCAATAATTAGCCACATACACAGTGGTTAACAGCAAGGAATGCTAGTGTTAAATGGCTCCCCTTAGTCAACATTTCAACTTTCAAAACATAAATTCAGTTAAACATCTGCTGTTCCACCAAACTGAAATTGGAAATGTAACCTAACTCTATTCCAAATGGACAAACATTGTCATAAAGATGTTAGTTGTACAATTTAAGGTTGGTTTGTTATTATTCTGAGACACAATTACTGTAAAAATGGGAAGCCACCGATATCTACTTCGTCTCTGAAACTTTCTTTAACCAAATAATGAGTCCCAGCTCGTTCAGCAAAACTTACTGGTATAGAGTGACAGATACTCAGAGGTAATAACAGTAAAACTGCTGTTCCTTGTTCCTGTTCCCAGGCGCCACTGGGAAAAAAGGAGGAATTGTTAATACTTTAGTTCATAGCTGTTAAAAAAAAAAAATGAAAATGTAAAAAACAAAATTATTTCTTACTATTTCATATTCTGCACAATATTGTTTTTAAGCTATCAAACAGACAGAAAGTGACCGAAAGACATACAGCGACCTCCAGGTGATCCACCCCTTCTCCGTGTTGAAAGAGGACTTCAAAGTAGTATCGTGCATTTTTTGATAGTCTGAAAGGAAAGAAATATTGGATCAGTGCAGAACATGACATAAACCAAAAGAGTGTAAAACCCATGATTAAACACTGTTAAGAAATTTAATCTGAGCTTAAATGACTACAGTAACAGCAGAGAAAAAAATAAAAGTAACTGCAAGGAAACATCTCGATTTGTTATCCATCCATCCATCCATTATCTGCCGCTTGTCCCAAAAGGGGTCGCGGGGGGGTGCTGGTGTCCAACCCAGCGCACACAGGGCGAGGACCATCTCGATTTGTTGAAACAGCAATATGCAAATGTATCACTTACTGTAAAGGCTGCGATATCTGAGATGCAAATTTCTCATATTCTCCTGGACCAGACCATTCTGCTCCTGTCTGGTGTAAAAAAATAATGATTTTAGTAATGATGTGCATGAACTAAATCCTAATTTTGGCTATTTCTGAATCTTGTATAATTAAAAAGCTTGAATAGAACAGATAAAGTTGGGTTTGTATGGTTAACGTAAAACATTTAAAAGCATGATAGTATCCAAATAGGATATTTTTTTACATTTTCTTTGAAGTTCAAGTCTTGGAATTCTTTGCTTGGGCAAACCAATATAAAATGTAATTTGCATTGCACAAAACACTACAATCCTACTTTTCCTGAAAAATACTTTAGGTGACTAAAATACAAGGCACCACTTACTTTTCCAACATAAGCCAGGAGTTGGATGTTTTGGATCGTTTCGTCTGAACTGAGCCAGAATTCAGAGTTCTTGTCAGAAGAAATTGCAAAAGAGTACTGGCCTGGTAAAAAGGATGCAGTAGATATTTGAGTCAGCAAATATTAACTGTCTTCATGTGTCTTCATTCGTTTTTAGTACATAACAGACAATCACAAAAACACAACACAGTTACTTCCACTTGTATAAAAGTGTAAATAAACATTAGTTTAGCTTAGTTTAGATTTAGGCATAAGTGATACAACATTCTGCTCTAAAGAACTGTCTTGTACAAGACCCACCAGTGGATGGAGGATGAATGTAGCCAAAGAGCCTTATCCCGTAGTTTGTAGATTTTGGATACAATGCAAGTCTGCTAACTGTCGTCCGAATCTGAAATGATTGACACTTTGGTGAACATTTTTGGTAAAAACTATTACTCTTCCCACATACACTCACATACCTGGTTCTGCCAAGAGTGTTGATGAAACAATAACAAACTAAGCTTTAATCATTAATCTTATTCAAAGCTCTGCTCCTTTTTAAAAGATTTGCTCCATTAAGTTCCAAATGTTTGAGTTGAACTTCTTAAATATAGAAAGAAAGTCTATATAAAGTCTATATAAATGCAGCACAAAGGATATTACATGAAATCAACTTGTTGTGTGCTTTTAAATTCCCATACCAGTTTAATATGTGGGGAGGTGCATGCTTTCATGTTAAAACAACATTAAAAACTATAAAATTAAATCTGGTCACTTTTTATCATTTTTGCAGAATGTAACTATGTTGTGCATACTGCTTGAATGTCTTAAATCAGACTTAAAAGCATTTCTTCCCCTGAGTTAGGCTAGTTATCTGATTCACACAGTTTAAATGGTTTCAGCATTTTTGAATATAATATGTCGCTTGCATTTCTTTGGTCTGTTTATGTTGTCTCTTGCAAAAGCACCTGAAAAATATATTATCTTGTCTATTTCCTGACCATCATCATTTGAAACGTACACAATACATCACACCATCAGTTCTTGGATACACTGCCACTGCTGATTTCTCCTGAATTTTCTCTTGCTGTGCCACTGGTTGATTTGGGAATACATTTTTGTACAGTGTTTGTTTACACCATCTTTCTTTATACTGCACTCCTTATGCTAATGTTAAATGAAATTAATTAAAATCAAAATAAATTAAATATTTACCTAAATAAAAATATTAGAAGAAGAATAGGCTTTTTTTTTTAGCCTATTTTAGTTAAATTTAGTAATTCTGTAAACTGTATGTAGGATGCGATGTAAGACCGAATTTCACATGGTTAGACAAATTTAGTTTCGTTTTTTAATTTTTTTCATGACTTGCCAGGCCCTATGAGATTTGGCATAAGAAGAGTTTTCAAATCAATTGTATACGTAACTGAAAATTTGTAGTGTGTGTGTGTGTGTGTGTGTGTGTGTGTGTGTGTGTGTGTGTGTGTGTGTGTGTGTGTGTGTGTGTGTGTGCGCGTGCATGTGTGCGTGTGTGTGTGTGTGTGTGTGTGTAAAAACTAACATGAGGAAACAGAGGGTACAGCACGTTCTTCTTCAGCTGCTCTACAGAACTTGCACACCAGTCTTCAAACACATGCATGTTCACTTGGCCCTGATACTGGACACACGATTAAATATGTTACAAAAAAACAAGATGCAAAGAAAGTACATTTAATTAATCTGTGAATCTATTAACAGATTCAAACCTCTGGTTTCCATTTTACTTGCTCCTTGACATCTTGTTGTTCAAATTTGGCCTGGATGTACTGAGAGAGAGAGAGAGAGAGAGAGAGAGAGAGAGAGAGAGAGAGAGAGAGAGAGAGAGAAAGAGAGAGATTACACATCATTGGAGTGAATATTTATATATTAGAAATATTTTAAAAAATAGCAGAACGCAATGTTCTCTATTAAGAGATATGTGGTAAAGAACAGAAAAGCTTATTAAAGAAAGTTATAATTACCCAATTTATTGTTAAAACTGACCCATGTAATCAATGAAATCAGGTAAACTAGACTGAACAGCAGCTGATTATGGTTAAATCAAGGCTGCCAAACTTTTGAACTTTTGTTATTGCATTACTTATTGCACCATCAAGTATTTTACAAGTTTTTATAAAACCATGCAAAATAGATGCAAAGCATTGTAAAGTACATACAAAAGGTGGGAGATTAGAACCTCTTCCAAGTAGAAATGAAAATTGAATCAACGACCAATAGGACATTCAAAATCAGTGAACATTTCAGAGAGGCAGTTTCCTGAGGTACTCAGGTACATAGGGAACTGAAAGAGAAAAAAATGAATAGAACTTGCTAAGAGACTTCTGAAGTACAGGTTCTTACCTCTTCTCCTATAGACTGTGGTTGCTGACCGCTCTGCCTGAGCACTGAAACCAAAGAAAACACTTCAGCTGAATGTTGTAGAGCAAGTTTAACTTTGATTGTTGCAAAAAGACTGGAGAGTAAGAAACTGAAAATTGAACAGCTTGCAACAAAGCTGTGATGCATTTTGCAAACATTGCCATTGAACCACACTGAGTAACTCAGACTGTCCAATATTGAATGAATGACTGAAAATGCATCCTGTTATTAACATTTCTGTAATGTCTGATTTTTACTCACTTTATGTATGGCAGATAAGAAATATTTGTAACATATGCTGCCCCATTTAAGGGGAAAAAACAAATTTCAGTGTGCCTTTCAGAAAGGTCACTACAGGTTGTGGGTTCAATGGCTGGAAACAGCATTGCTAATGTCATTTGATAATTTCCTTTATGCATATAAGGTTGCGATGCAGTAGATCCAGGAATATCCAGAAAAATTTTAATTTTAAAGGTGACAATTAAACTGCATTGAACCCATTTATATCATGCCGCAGGGAGCAGCCATCAATTTTGCACCCGGAGATTAGTGACAGGGACAGTATCCTGCTCAAGGATACCTGAGTACATCCTACTGGTCTGAAATTCAAACCCATGACCTTCTAATCCTTGGGCCTGATCCCTAATCACTAGACCACTGCAAGATAAACACAAGATAGTAATGTCAAATTGTTTGAAACTAATTAATCAGATTGATATTGATTAACAGGCTTTACAAATGCCTCACTGTGCTTTTTTTCAGGAAAATAGCCGCTAGATGTTTTAGTATGATGAAAACCAAGTGAGAAATGCCCCAGTTATTAGTCTGCCTTACTGTCCACGATTTGACGAGTGGGATGATTATGGCATCTTTAAATTATTTGTACGTGTGAACATTATTCTTTAAGATGGTATATAATAGAAGGTTAGGAGTGTTTTTGAACCTGTTGATTTTGACTGGTGATTGCAGGAGCTTTCTTGACCTTTTCAAGTGTTAAACTTAGAACTCTTGCCCAAAACAGTTGTAGTAATTTGTTCACTCCCTCTCTGGTTGATACTGTTCATTTTGGGGCGTTGTGTGACTAGCTGAAAGAAGTTATTATCCCATCACTTGTCCTGCATTCGGCATAGTCCTCAACCTCTGCATACTTTGAAGCAATCATCAAACAATCTTTGACTGTCTACTAAGGTGCTTTGCAACGTCCTTGTTATTCTCCTCAAACCAGTTTTGCTGTGTCTTCCTGATGTCAAGGGTACCAAGCGTATTCATCACCACATTTGAAAAAGAGTGCAAAATATTTTTAATTACACTAACTTCCCCTAGGCAAGCACAACCAATAAGTTTCCCTGGGCAGGACTCTTCTCTAAACATTGGTCTAAATCTGTAACAGGATTGGAAGTCATTAAAAGTGTGTTCTAAATCCATAATAGAAAATGTTTAGCACAAAGAATGCTGTTAATTAACATCTCTGAATTGTGAAAACTCAGAATTGTGTATTCAGCACTTAGAAAGTGTCCTTAAATTGCCTTACTTTTAAAAGATTTGATATAACAGTGCCAATAAGTGTACCAAAACTCTTATTTATAGAATTCAGCCCTGTTATTGTGACTACTACAACCAAACTTTGTAGTTTAAAATAAATAATGAAAAAAAGATTGCATTTAAATGTTTAAGCAGTCATTGTAAAACTGTCCACTTTAAAAATTTACATTTAACATGGAATATCCCCTAACTGTAACAGTGTTTATCATTTTACATAATTACGTGTTATTATTGTAAAATAGTGTTTTTCATTTTCAGTTATAAGATGCAATATTAAGATGCTACAAAATATGCAAAGGACTTGGGCAACCCTAATTTCTTCATCATTTGCTTTAAAAAAAGCAGAGTTCCTGGAACATAATTTTAGGCTCTCATTTTCAGTCTCTGACTATTTACATTTACGGCATTTAGCAGACGCTCTTATGCAGAGCAACTTCCATGTCCTAATTACAGGGACAGTCCCCCTGGAGACACTCAGGGTTAAGGGTCTTGCTTAGGGACCCAGTGGTGGTAGTGCCAGAGCTGGCGATTTGAACCTGGGACCTCTTGAGCCATCGGTCCATATGCAAGTACCCTGCCACTATACCACCACCAGCCTTACCAGGTTCAGAGGATTGTTTTTGTTGTTTAATCCACACAGTGACCTACAAATTAACCATTCAAGCAGAACAAAGCGTCTAACTTAAGACATAAAGCAGTGAACAAACAGGTGCCGATGATCATCAGTTATCAGGCCAGCTATGAGTTTACTGGTAATGCTGAGTGCTGAGTGGTTAGAACACGTTTACCTAGACACCTTATATTTTTAGTCACTTTGCAGCAAAAACATCTGTACCCATTTATTTAATTTAACCTACTCAATATGCCAAAGTTTGACAGGCATAATAGTAAATTATATTAGTAGTGAAAAATCATATATCTACCTGTAATTATTTTAATGATTATAATTCAGGAAATAAATTAACTGAAATAATGTAGATCACTATTTCTCATTTAAGGTTCTAGACTTTTTCTCAGTATTTTGAACTGTGTGCAATAACTTGCAGTCAGATGTGTGTTCCCTGCATAAGGTGTGTTCATTTCATTTTTCCTAGAAATAAACATGTAGACTGAAGATATTCAAACAGAAGTTTGACTTGAGACATCTGTTCTTATTAATGGTTCTTGCTTTAGTCTTCTCCAAACAAAGCCTTCTGCGTAAACATAAGTGTGTGACTGGTATTGCATGTTAATTGACAGCATTATATCTATAAATCATACAAAAGAAAAGAGAGTTCTGTCATCTATGTAATTGCTGCCATAAAGCAGCAATAACAGCTATGTTATAAAATTGATTGGACAATGTGGTTAAAGGACACTCTCTGTGATGGCATGTGACATGCCTTTTTTATAAAATTGCAAAGAAAATGTTATGTCATCTGGAATCAGTGAGCTTACGTGGTTAATGCCAAATAATGGAGAGAGCCAATTTTTATTTAGGCTTAGTAGCTTGCCAGTAATACTTTCAAGACATACATTTATAGCCACCGATGTGGACATGACAGCTGAATGAATTTTCAGTTGTCATTTGATCCTTCTTTGCTCAAGATCTACAATATATTGTGTCCACAACATACATTCTGTTTAATAGATCACAGAATCAAAGAATAGCTTAGATTACTAATTTAAGCAAAGTGGGTAATTTACTGTAGTGAAGCATTAATGCATGTTAATGTCCAGTAAAAATCCAGTGAAAGAGAACAACACGTTATAAGAACATCATGTTACATAATCTAGCCACTGTTTAGAATTTAATGAATCCTATAAAGCTCTTTAGTAGTTGTTTTTTGCAACCCTAATATTATCAGCTCTGAAGATTGTTATCAAGGATACATCTTAATGATTACAAACCAAATGAAAATTATGTAGTCATGATTAGTGGAAAAGTGGCAATCAGTTGTTGATTTTCCATTGTGGCCCACAACAGTCACCAGCTCACGTAAGATGTTTGAGAATTAGTTTCAATTTACAGAAAATGTATGAAAATGGCATCATCCACATGCATTATCCATCTTTCTAGCACAAAAGAGACACAGAAAATGAATGAAAGCATTTATGTTAGCATAATTAATGTGAGAATAATGTGGTTATTGAACAAAAATCTGAGCCCTTTATTATTCTACAACATTTAGCTCATATGTCTCATCATTAAAAATGACACTTAGTATTAAAAGCAACGGCCAATCACAGAGAAATAATAAAAAACAAATCTTTAACTAATCTTTAACAAAGCCATGCACTACTTTCCACAAGACCTCTGAATATGAGCTGGCAACAGGATCTTGGATCAGGATCCTTTAAGTTGAATTATTGGAGAGTTTGCCAAGCCCATCCCGCATTCTGAGATCTGGAGGCCTTTCGACACCTCGAACTGTTTGTCTTTGGTTTGCAACAGTGTTCATTCAACAATTCAACAGATGTCCATTGTACAGATATAAAGTAACATCACATGAATGCTAGAACTCAAGGTTTCCTAGTGTCATGGGTTAGTGACGCACACAGAACCACACACACACACACACACACACACACACACACACACACACACACACACACACACACACACACTCACACAAAATGCCTCAATATAAAGGTAAATGTGATGCAGACAGAGCACCTCCTTTCTACAAAGAACCATATGCAGCAAGCTGTGTTGACAGAAATTAGTGCTGCATTAGAAATTAAAATTTGTGCTGCAGAAATACCTCTGAGGGATTGGACCAGACTGGCTAACCTCTGGCTCCTATGCATATTAGTGAGCCTTGGGCATTCATGACCCTGGTATACTGGTAACTTTCCTTGGATCATTTTTGGTAGATACTAATCACTGCATTCTGGGAGTAACCCGCAAGAAGTGCTGTATGAGAGGTGCTCTGATGCAGTCATCTAGTTTTTACAAATTGCCCTTATCAAAGGCACTCATATCCTTACACTTGCCAAATGTTCCTGCTTTAAACTACCTGTTGGCTAATATATAACTATTGAGCGATGGCATTGTAAAGAGATAATCATTTTTATTTACTTAACCTGTCAGTGGCTTATCAATGCAGAATGTCGAGCCATTTTGAGTCAATTTACAGCATTCAATCTCTCTTTTTGTAAGTTATGTGGAGTTTTGCAGTCTTGATATTGGTTCAGCCACAATAACAAAGGTTAACGTTAAATTTTAACAAAGGTCAAAGGTTAAGTTGTCTCAAAACATAATCGTATCTTGCCCGGTGAGACTAAACCTCTACACAATAAAAAGAAAAAAAAAAAAAAAACAACAACATAAACTGTTGTTTGTTTCAATATGTAAAGCCAGCTTCTGGTTGCACAGATCACAAACTAGATAGACTGGTAAAACACCCTAAAGACAATGGCTTCTATGCTGCTGGCAGACTTGGATCACATTTCGAGCCTTTTGTCTGACTAGTGTAAAGTGCTTTCTTGGTTAGTAATGCTGTATTGTAATGTGACTAATTTTGTTATTGCTGTTTGTAAATCATTATTAGTAGGTTTGTTTTTAATGAAATTTTTATATAAATATATCATAGTTCCTAATGGTTAGATATGAAACATTATACAAAAAAGTGTTTTATAATCTATTGAGATGTGTTAATGTAGCATGTTTTTGAGATTTTTTCTTTAAACTTAAATACCTGTAGAGTATTTCGAGATTAATGTCTGTAATTATGTCTCATCAACCATAAAAGCATAGTTTTCTATCAGTGATGTATTAATATGGATCGTGGATTTCATACTAATGAAATAAACTTGTGATTATGATATTTTATTTCTGTTTACACTGACAAATATAACAGAGACTTTGGCACCTGTGTTTGGCTCTACACATCCTTCGTAAGATAGTCAATGCAAATTTCCCAGTGACTCATGGGACCATTACTTTGCATACTGGGCATATAAATGGTTTTCCCTTTGGTTTTTCCCTTTTACATGTGTTCACCTAGACTATCTTTCCTTGACTTAACCTCTTTTTCTTAGCTTCTGTTAATTGTCTTGCTTAATTGTTATTGACTATAAATAGTTAATTAATAGTTAATTAAATAATTAAATAATAGTTCATTCACTGGGCATTACGCAATTAAATTACTCATTTTGAACTCAGCAATACTACTTTCAGTAAATGCCATATCATAAATCTTTTCAGTCAATTTTTTTTGTAATACAAATGGCAAGTGAGGAACCTATGCATTTTGAGCAATTTATTTGAATGAATTGAGCGCATAATATTCAAGCAAGTATCTTAGAAGCTACTCAAGTTTTTAATAAGCTTTATATATCCATTTTAATAGGGTTGGGTTGATAGGAAGACTATGGTCACGCATTTCTGATTTAGTCTGACTTTCACTGGTGCCATAGCCACAGTTATAACTGATGGTTAATGAGGTTTCAGACTGACTGATACTTCACTAAAAGGAAACCTACATTTAAAAAGTACAATACAGCAACACTGGTATGCATATCATTAATAAAAACAATTAATAAAAAAGGTATTACTTACCATTTTTTAAGAACTGCTTATGTTCCAGACGAACTGTAAAAAATGCCAGATAAACCACAAGAACCAACACAGTCACAACCAGAAGCAGCACATAATTTTTCAACTTTCTGAAGCTGAAAAATCCAAAGAAGTCCGAGCACAATTCCTTCATATTTCTCAGATTTGTCTGGAGTACGAGAATACTGTCTATCTCCACGGTTTCCTTTGTGCCTGTGACACAAGCGTTATCCCAAAAACCCAGGGCCAACACCGTGTCACACCAAAACCTGCTGAACGACATGCCAAAATGAGGCAAGACTAAATGTGAGCACACATAATGCATGTGAATTGTGGGCGGGACAACACAAAAGCAGGTGGATAAAATCTTCAAATTTGTTTGTCAGTATCAGGTAAATCCTGCTAAGGCTGTGTGCTCTTTCATGGATAATCAGATGAAACCAATTTAGAGCAGTGAAATACAGTACTGTGCAAAAGTTTTAGGCAGGTATGAAAAAATGCTGTAAACAAAGATCCATTCAGAAATGGAAGTGATAATCATTTCTTTTCATCAATTAACAAAATGCAGTGAATCAAATCAATATTTGGTGTGACCACCCTTTGCCTTCAAAACAGCTTCAGTTCTTCTAGGTACACTTGCACACAGTTTTTGAAGGAACTCGGCTGGTAGGTTGTTCCAAACATGACTGTGTTTCAACCTCCGTGTGACATTGATGATCATCAGCACCTGTTTGGTAAAACTGGTTGATCATACACCGACTATAATCCTACAAAATCCCTGACTGTGTGCAAGTGTACCTAGAAGAACTGATGCTGGTTTGGAGGCAAAAGGTAGTAACACCAAATATTGATCTGATTTAGATTTTTCTTTTGTTTGCTCACTTTGCATTTTGTAAATTGAACAACATAAACAATCATTATTTATATTTCCGAAAGCATTCTTTGTTTACAGCATTTTTTCACACCTGCCTAAAACTTTTGCACAGTACTGTTTATATATGTGTTACCAACATTCAGTTATGAAGAGTTGTGAATGAGTGTATTGAAATGAATTATCACTGTTAGAGCAAACTTGATGTCCTCTGTTCTTCTAATGGACTTTCTAGCTTAATTTGAAAAGTTCTAAATGTTCCTTCCTTCTGCTATAAAATACATTTTGGAGATGCAATATTTTAAAATGAAATCATTTGAAGAATGGGAAAATCTTCTTTTATTGAGAATTGAAAGAGTGGTGCATCAAAATACTTTCTATAAAAATTAACTTCATGTTATTTAATAACTGAATTAGAATTCTTGTCATGGTTTGCGGCGCTCTGCTCTGCTGCTGCACTGGGACTTCAGGTGTGCCTCATTGGCTCAAGGGTTTAAAGATCTCAGCGAGTAGAGTGTCTGTCAGTCTCTCAGTCAGTCTCACTCAGTCTCTTGTGATTTCATGTTCGGTGACTGTTTGTTGCAGTTATGAGTTTAGTGTATGTGAGTACATGTTTACATAATGAATAATAACGTTTAGTTGCAGACTGCTGGTTCTGTGTTTATGTCTGATCAACAGCCTGACAATTCCGATGTCTGAAATGCTATATTTTAAATAAAAAGTGAAATAGGATATCACATAACATCAGTCAGTCAGTCAGTCATTGTCTGCCGCTTGTCCCAAGCAGGGTTGCGGTGGAGTGCTGGAGTCCATCCCAGCTCACACAGGGCGAAGGACATCACATAACATATAAAGTGAAATGGTTTTCACTTAAAAATTAAATTGAAAAGCTACTTTCAGAATTGCTATGTCTTTCCATCACTTTCCATCTCAAATCTTCCTTCCCTATGTGGAGTAAGACAACTGGTCAGGTAAGTTTTTATAAATATTCATTTTCTTATATTAAACAAAAAATGCTGATTTCATTGTAGCCAGAGCAACAAATCAATGTGTGTGACGACCTTAACCATTATGTTTGATGGCCTTAACCACCACTTTCCCATTATGTTTATATACACATATATCTTTTTTTATGTATATTACAAAGGCAGCTGTTTTTTTTAAATTTTTTTACTGGATTTCAATATGTGCTTTGAATTGTTATTCTGCTGGAAGATCCAATCACAACTAGCTTTTAGCTTCATGCCAGCCACACTTAAAATTTGAATCATCTTGTTCATTCTGCATACATAATAACATATTTGTGAACAATACAGCCAAAGCCTTTGGAGGTGAGAAAATATCACAGACATTCCACTAAACGTAACACTTCTCAAGCCAAACACACCCTGTGACTGCTTAATTTTCCTGAATACTAAGAGTAACATACAATTATTTAAATATCTGTGGGATTGCAAATCCCAGGTCATTTTTTCCAGAATTTATTCTCTTTCCTTGAGAATTTTATACCAAAGTTTGCCTGATGTCAACCATTTACTAATACATTATTTGTGAAAACATAAATATAGTTAAATATAGTGCACAAAAATACTTAAAACAAGAGTAAAGCAAAGCAGTGAAGTTAATATGGTTAAATAAAAAATCTTTAAATTGTATGTATAGATTACATTTCATTTTATATATATAAAAGGAAACTCAAGGAAAGTAGAGATCCCTGAAAATTCTAGTGCAGTACAGCAGTGAAGAATTTCTATTATGTTACTTTCCATCTTTAAGAATCAGTGAGGGAGTAAACATCCTACTAAATGTCATATGATTCTCAGCAATGGATACCAATTAAATGCTGACTTTTATAGCTCAAAGCCATAAATCCTATCACTCAGAAGACCAGGTTATAAGGATTAATTGGAGGTCAAGGTTTCATCATTCACAGCAGAAACAAAAGGCCAAATCAAAGGCACACGTGCAGGGAAATTTAACGGCAATAGAACCAGAACAAAGGCTCAAGTCTCTGTTAATGTCATGGAAAATCTTAACAATTGATGAGTATACTTTGATGCAAAAATGCAGTACCATGTCAAGGGTAGGAAAAGCACTGAACATTAAACCAACAACTCCCAGGCAAGATGGAGGTAGAGTCATTGTTTCTGCTGTGAATGATGGAATCTTGACCTCCAATTAATCCTTATAGCCTGTTTTTTTGAGTGTAGTATTTATGGCTTTGAGCTATAAAAGTCAGCATTTAATTGGTATGGGAATGCTATGTTGAAGGCCTGGAGAACTTGCTACCATTGAGAGAACAATGTTTTCAAAATGGTATCAACACACCATTTTGTTTTGTTGTTTGTTGCCACAAATGGCCTTAAAAGTTTAATCAACAATCAAGAAACAGAAGAATGTGTTTAATAATGGTCGTATTCAGAGAACTATCTAACTGACATAAATTTATTTAAAGTTTTAATCTTTATAAGATCTAAGGGATAGAAGAATTTTATATGAGAATGGTCTGAAGTTTATCAGATTCAAAACCAAAGAGTTCAATAGTTTCTTCAGCTTGGACCTGGATGATACATGTTTTAACACTTTGTTCCTAATGGACTAACATTCAATTTTACTAATTTGTACATTTCATATAATATATATCCTGTTACCTTGTTTTTTAGGTGTCATTTCATTTTAAGAGTTACTTACTTTATAAGAGTCTTATAAAGTAAGTCTCATATACTTAAATGATATCCAAAAATATGAATGTCATCAAATTAATATGCTATAAACTGATGCCCAAAAGGTTTCTTTTAAACTGAAAAAATTTTTTTACCTTGTTGGAAATACCACTAAAACTTATATAATTGAAAAAGTGAAGTGAAAGTGACAACCCTTGTCATTGCGAGGTCACAGCACAGCACACAATGAACCACAACAAAATTGGACCTCTGTATTTAACCCATGCAAACACTGTGCAGCAGGGGGCAGCTATTGAAAGCGCCCGGGGAGCAGTGATGGGGACAATACCTTGCTCAAGGGTACCTCAGGGCAATCTACTGGTGAAGGAATTGAACCCACAATCTTCCGGTGTGGGGGCAACTCGCTAACCACTAGGCCACCGCTGCCCCCATAATTACATTTACATTTACATTTATGGCATTTAGCAGACGCTCTTATCTAGAGCGACTTACAACAGTGCTTTATTTCCATATTAGATCATCATCGTCTTGGTAACCAGCACAGATCAGTAACTGCTGATTAGCTATTACCACCTAAGAACAAACTAAGAGCCCTTGTGACAAGTATATACACTACAGACTTAGTTTAGTTAGTCTCCCAGAAATTCCATGAACAGGTGGGTCTTTAGTCGATGTTTGAAGACAGCGAGGGACTCAGCAGTTCTGACCATCAGGGAGAGTTCGTTCCACCACTTGGGGCCAGAACTGAGAAGAGTCTTGATGCTAGTCTTCCTCTTTTTTTTCAACGGTGGGGGTTCAAGACGAGCAGTGCTTGATGGTCTGAGGGGACGAGAAGAGAAGAGATACGGTGTTTGATTAGAGCGGACAGGTAAGATGGTGCAAGGCTGTTAGTAGCCTTGTGAGCAAGAGTTAGAGTTTTAAACCTGATACGAGCAGCCACTGGGAGCCAGTGTAGGTCCTGCAGCAGAGGAGTGGATGAAGAGAACTTGGGATGGTTGTAGATGAGTCTTGCAGCAGCGTTCTGAATCAGTTGGAGTGGTCTTGTTGCCTTCAGTGGAAGACATGCCAGAAGAGAGTTGCAGTAGTCCAGTTTCGAGATGACCAGTGACTGGACCAGCAGTTGGGTGGCCTGGGTGGTGAGGAAAGGACGGATTCTTCTAATGTTGAAAAGAAGGTGTCAGCAGGACCTAGAAAGATTAAGAACATGGGAGGAGAAGGAGAGCTCGTTGTCGAAAGTGACACAGAGATTCCTAGCAGATCTAGATGGGACAAGAAGCAAACCGCCAAAGGAGATGTGAAGGTCCTATTGTGGTGTTTGATAGCCTTCCAGGTAGAGAAGCTCAGTCTTGTTAGGGCTGAGCTTGAGGTGGTGGGCTGTCATCCATGTGGAGATGTCAGCCAGGCAGTTAGAGATTCGGGTAGATACCTGTTGATCGTAGGAGGGAAAAGAGAGGATAAGTTGGGTGTCATCTGCATAAGAATGATAGGAGAAGCCATGAGAGAGTATCACCTTCCCCAGAGAGCCAGTATATAGAGAAAATAGAAGGGGACTGAAGACAGATGCTTGGGGAACGCCAGTTGTCAAATTTCGTGGAGTGGACCGATGGCCCTGCCATGACACTTGGTACTGTCAATCCTGTAGGTATGAGGAGAACCACTGCCAGGCAGTACCAGCAATCCCCAGGTTGGAGAGAGTGGTCAGGAGTTGCCGGTGGTTCACTGTGTCAAAGGCCGCCGAGAGGTCAAGGAGAATCAAGACCGAGGACAGGTTGTTAGATCTTGCAGCATGGAGTTCATGAGTGACAGCCAGTAGAGCCGTTTCAGTTGAGTGCGCTGTTTTAAATCCAGACTGGTAGGGATCCTGGAGACCGTTTTTAGCCAAGAAGACATTGAGTTGATTGTATACTGCTCGCTCTAAGACTTTGGAGAGAAAGGGGAGAAGGGATACCAGTCTGTAGTTGTTCAAATCAGTGCAGTCCAGAGATGGTTTCTTCAGGATCGGAGTGACAATGGCTGACTTGAAGGCAGATGGAATGTGGCCAGTCTCTAGAGATTTGAGAGATGTATGGAAGAAGATCTGAAGCCATCTCTAGGAGTAGGGATGATGGAATTGGATCAAGGAGCGAGGTGGTGGGGTTGCTGGACTTCAAGAGTAGCAGTACCATCTCCATGGAGAGCGGCGAGAGGGCAAGGAGTTGGTGGTAGCAGGGTGCTTGGGGCTGGACAGGAGAATTGACTGTTGGGTGGAAGGATCTTCTGATTGCCTCAGTTTTCTCGTCAAGAAATGAAGCTAAGTCATCTGGGGAGAGAGTTGAGACAACAGGAGGACGAGGCGGTTTTAGAAGAGATGAGAAAGTGGCAAAAAGTTTACGAGGATTAGTTGAGGATTCTTCAAACTTGGTTTTGAAGAACGTTGACTTGGCAGAGGCTAGATCTGTAGCAAATTTGGAGAGAAGAGAATGATATGAGACACGATCTTCAGAACACCGTGATTTCCTCCACTTCCTTTCAGCTGATCGTAGTTCTGTACGGTTGTTGTGCAGAACTTCAGACAACCACGGGGCCGGTGGAGAGACACATCTTGTTCTGTTAATTGAAGGACAGAGCTGGTCAATTGAATGGCTGAGGGAGGGAGAGGAGTTCATTAGTGTTGATTTCGACTGCAGAAGGAGTTGGAGCAGTTGTAGCAGGAGGAGATAAGCGGGAAAGAGCTGTGGAGGGGACAGTGAGAGAGTGCTGAGATTCCTGCGGGCTTGTTCTGGAGTCTCGAGTTGACGGGGCGACGTATCAGCGAGAAATCTGAAAGATAGGAGATGGTGATCAGATGTAGAGGTGTAGACAGTATATTGCCCATAGAGAGCGATCTGGTGAATATTAGATCAAGAGTGTTGCCAGCTTTGTTATTAGGAGGAGACTTGTTGAGTGACAGATCAAAAGATGAAAGTAGCTGCGTAAGCCCGCTGGCATGGATCTTATCTCCTGGTAGGTTGAAGTCTCCAAGAAGGATCATTGGAGAGTTGTCATCCGGGAACGAACTTAGGAGGACATCTAGCTCATCGACGAGGTTGCCAAGTAAGCCTGGGGGACGGTAGAGGACAATGATGTGAAACTTAATAGGATAGGTTATAGTAACAGAATGGAATTCGAAGGAGGAAATATTGAGGTGGTATCGACTGAGAGGCATAAAGCGCCATTTACGTGATAGGAACAAACCTGTACCGCCCCCCCTGCCCACAGGCCGTGGGGTGTGGGAGAAGGTGAAGGCAGAGGACAGCGCTGCAGGTGTGGCGGTGTTCTCAGGTGTGATCCATGTAATTGACATAATTGTCCCAAAAATCACATTAAAATACACATAGTTTTGAAGCCTGACCGAATGTGCCTGTTGACAGAAACTAGAGAGCCTTTGGGTGACCACCACCCTTGACAATTGCATGTGGCAGCCATTTATTCTTAAAAGCAACCTGTTTTCTTCATAAAGGACACTTTGCATTGAATTTCATGTTACTACCTTGTTGTTAGTTCAAAAGCAAGGATAATCAACAGAACAACCAACACAATGCCCTTATACTGGCTATTGGCCTTTAAAGCTCAAGGGTCTAAGGGTTCAATATTCATTTTAAAATGGGAATTACAAATCTGTGATCCTTACCTCCACATACCACAGTGCAACAAGAAATAGAATGAACAGAAATAATAAATTGTATTGAGATATAAATGTATTACATTATGAACTCCAGAACCGCTCTGTTATTTATTTCCAGTAATGAAAAATAATATGATTAAATGATTGGCATTCATTCATACATTATCTTAACCACTTAACACAGGGGCAGGGAGAATATATGTATTTATCAGAATTATACTTTGCTGTGTCTTGCTTTGGTGCACATGCCTGTGTATACCATACTTGTTCCAACATGTTTGGTTATTGGTGCGCACCGCCATCTTTTCTTTCATTCCTCTCTTGTTGTGAAATTTGAAGCAGGTGTACAGGTGGATTAAAGCAAAGAAAACTCTGGGTGTAGGCGCTGTACCATTTTTACAGTACTATCATTTCCTGTGGTTTATACCTGCAGGTCCCAAACCTTTTAGGACACACACTCCCTTTTATGAACTTGGATCCAACAATGCATCAAGTAAAATTGATTCATTTATAATTATTTGAACAAAAATTTGACTAAGAAAGAACAAAATATTCTTCACATTTAGCCCTGCAATAATGTTTCAAACAATTGCAGCAAAGTCATGCATAGCATGAGCTGTGGGATGAATTTTGTGGTATGTTTTAGGATAGTGAGGACACCCCACATAGTTTCAAGAAAAGGAGTTAAGCTATTTTTTAAAATGGAAGGACTGAGAAGTCCACAAAAATGGAATAATCAGTGGTCTCCTAAGGGAAAATTCTTTGTGAGGGAGAGAGAAAGCACAACAATACAGTGGTTTCATTGTTGCCTCACAGCAGGAAGGTTCTGGGTCAGATTGCCATTTTGCTGACTTTTGGGTTCTTTCTGTGTGGACTTTGCATGTTGTCTGTGTCTGTGAATTTTCTTGTTTCCTCCCACAGTCAACAGGCATACAGGAAAAATTGGAGAAATGAAATTATGTGTGTGTGTTCTGTATTTGACTGAAGACCATCTCCAAAGCATCTCTAAAACATTAGGTACTGAGGGCATTCCTATTATGAAGTGGCAAATGCCTTCCAATAGTGAATAGACAGATTAATGGGTGTGCAATGATGTAAGCAAGGAGCATTTCAAGTCAATCTGTGGGATGTGTTGGAAAACTAGCCTGATACATGGAGGCCCCGCCTTGTGTCTTATAGGTCTTAAAGATACCACAGCACACCTTCAATGGTTTTGTGAAGAAAATGCCTCTACATGTCAGAGCCATTGTGGCAGACTTAGACAATATGAGACAAACGGTTTAACTGATGACTGGTGTATAACTGCAAGCTTGTATTTCATAAAGGTGCACAACATGATTCAGCAGGCAGAAAGAAATGACAACATTTTAACAAAGTGTGTGTTTAAAAAATGTACTAGCATTGTCTGAAAAGTTGTTTTCTTCAACAGTTAGTTTGGTGTAATTATCAAAAAGCAAAAAGCTATATTGCTAAAATGTCATTTAAAAAATCCTGAAATTTAAGTTAACACTTGAGATTGATCATTATTGGGAATTGCTAAAATATTCATAAGGTAATGACAGTATTGATCCTTAAGGTCAGAATGTTAGATGCAATAACACATTAGCTTCAGTATCAAAATTACATTTACATATTTGGCAGATGCTCTTATAGAGAGCAACTTAACACTTAAGTCTTTAACACTTGCTTTCCGGGCCAAAAATGGTCTTACACTCTCTTTATTTATCAAACAGTGTGTCACTTCTCATCCCCCCAAAACATAAATCACTGTTCGCCTTGAACCTCCGCTCTTCAAGAGAATAGCAAGACATGCATCAAGAACCTTCTCAGACTCTTTTCAGGCTTTACAGTGGTGGAATGAACTTCACCTTGTGGTCAGATGAGCTGAATGCCTTGCTGTCTTCAAGGTTTGGTTGAAGATGCACCTGTTCAAAGACTTTCTAGGGGGATAACCTTCCCTCTCCAGCTCTACTCTTTTACCTCTGGACTTTCTTCTTCTTTTCTTTTTCTCATTTTAATAAAAAAAAAAATTTGGCACTTATCTTTTGGCTCTAAGTCACAAGGTTATAAGTTTGTTACTTGGTGAAATAGTTAATCAGCAGTTGTTGAACTTTAGCAGATTATTAGAATAAAGATAACATTTGGAAACAAAGCACTGATATATTTACATTTACATTTACGGCATTTAGCAGACGCTCTTATCCAGAGCAACTTCCATGTCCTAATTACAGGGAGTCTCCTTGGAGCAACTCAGGGTTAAGGGTCTTGCTCAGGGACCCAGTGGTGGTTGTGCCAGAGGTGGGATTCGAACCATCCATAGGTCCAGAGGCAAGCACCCTACCACTAGACCACCTCCACCCTGATTGATTGATGCCCTTGTCCAGATGGGAATTAACCCCCTCCACCCCCATGAATTATGGAATAAGACATAAAACGTCTGCAATTCCGAGTACAGCTTTTCAATATCTACCTGTTTAACCTGAATGTCAGTTTATTCCAGCGTTGCCTGCAGTCTGCTGAAGTTTCTTTTTCTTTACAACTACAGTCCATGTTTTTCTTCTACCACCATAAGTGGCTTCTAAAGGTTCATGCAGCTTGACATGTTTCAAATTTGATGCAGGCTCGCCGTCTCACTCTTTCTCAGAATCTCACATAATGGGATGGAGTTGCTAGTGATCTAATGTGTCCATCTTCTGTTTATGACAAAAAGACCCCAAATAATTAACCTGCTTTGCTTTCTAGGGTTTTCTTTTTTTCAATACCAGGGAAGACACAAACATAAATGTCTTATTTATTTAATTGCCTTATTTATGCTTAAGAAAGCAAAGAAAATGCTCAACTGCAAACTTCTTTTCCATAATCCTTTATCCAATAAAACCTCAAGTCAAGGTGCATTCCCATCCTTAGTGAGCAAGTTAAAGGGGAAAGAAGCAAGAGAAAACTCCCTATAGATGGTGGAAGGAACTCTATGAGTAACAAAGACTCACAGAATACAGCCTTTCGTTAGCAGTGTACTGATAATTTAATGTCACTTATAATGTTACAATAGATGGGAATAGATAGACCAGATGGACTATTGTTTGTCCACACCTGTGCAGTTTCCACACACATCATACTCTCTTAATAATATGATTAAAAAAATAAATGATAAATAATAAATAAATATGAGTGATTTGAAACAGCAAACAGAAAAAACTACAGTCCATTAAGGCACTTGGTTATATGATTAAGGTTAGGATGAAAGCTTTTGCTGTCAGCGGTCACAGTCAAATTAAAATCAAACAGTATGAATGACGCTATTTGTAGGCAAGTATACGGAGAGGTGTCTAATTACATCATGACTGCAAACACACAGTGCTGCAATTGTGCTCCCACTGTTTTTCTTTGCACCAGGCATTTGAGTTTATAGCCAATGCAATTAATGGTGATGGTACTTCCTAAACCGTATATATATATATATATTGCCATAATGAGAAACCACTACTGTCTAAAATAATTAATGCTTAAATGCATGGCTTGCATACAACCAGTTGTAATACAACTGGTTTCCTGCAGAATGATAAAGAGTGGGTTGTATAGTAAGGAGGCCACATGACTTTCATCCATGAGTTCATCTTATCTTATATTATTGTTTGGTCAATGCCAAAATCCCAAATGGCCACCTATTAAAGAGTTGCCAAGCTGATAGTCATCTTCAGCTCATTCCTTTTATTTGCACACGCACCAGCATGACAGTCAGTCAGCATAAAAACCGTCACGGTCACCAGTGATGTATGAAATGCTGATCAAGTGATGAATATTTATAAAGTATTCTTATTTATTAATAATAAAACAATCAAAACACGTAATTAAGAATTTTGTATTTACATGCTTATGATGAAAAGTCTATGATCCCAGATTAGGGACAGAAAATTGTTTCATTTTACTATTTACTTTTCAAACATAACGCATGCATGGAAACAGGAAGCAGGAATAACATGAACAATAATCATATCGTTCATACCTACACATGATAATATCTGTTATTTCATTGATGAACATCAATTGTAATCATAATATTCAATGAAAAAACATGTTATCATGTACAGACATGTACAATATGATAATAAATATCTGGGCATCACAAATAGCTCATTACATTTTTTATCATTTTATATATATCTTAATTCAAATTATGAAAAAGTTTACATTTAAAGTGATCATTTTCACACTTCTTCACACATCTAACAAGCATTCCTGCTTTCTGTTTCCATGCCAGCTCAATGCTTAATAAACAACATGACTACTCTGCATGATTTAAGCAGTAACAAGGAGTTCTTTATGTTTTTCTTTACATCTTTATGCACTTTATGTTTAAGAGGTTAATAAGCTGGTAAAAATGAACAAATAACAATTCAACCACTACTGAGTCTTAATCTCCTAGGTAACTGCTTTCTAACTATGGATTCTTCATAAAAGGTTTATCACTGAATATTAGCTGCTCGTTTGAAGATACTTCTCATAAAAATCTGAATGGTGACCTAAAAATGAGATTATTCCCACATTTGTTCCAATAGTATCTAAAACCATATGATTATCTTTATTGTCATTGACTCAAATTTAAAGCGTTGGTGGCACACCTGAAACAAAAGTCACACCAGTCCATTCATTTTCACAATTATTTGTTACAGAGAAATGCATGTCCAAGCAAAATGAATCAATCTGGGAAGTATCTTCAGAAGTGCTTGAGCGCCACCTTGTGGCTAAAGCTGCAAAGCAGCCCACTCCACTACAGTGTTAATGGGTTAAGTGCAGAGAAAGCTTTTTGTTGTGGTTCACTGTTCTGTGCTTTGTATTCACAATGACAAATAGGGACCTTAATACTATTCAGCATGAATATTCAAAAAGGAACAAAAATGTGAGATGATCTTTTTACATAGGTGGAAAGATGGTGGTGAAAAATGCAACATGCTTTGCAGTAGTACTCTAGTTTACTGGCTATAGTGTAAATGCTTTCATCATAAAAATGCATACGTCACTGAAAAATGAAGGACATCATCCATTCATTTTCTGTAGTGCTGAAGCCTAGACTTTTCAGTCAAGAAGTGGAGAAACATGCTAAACAATTCAGTTTTTCACAAGTACACACACAGACCAACACTCCCACAGTTACACCTAGGGGGCAATTTGGCATCTCCAAGCCAGAGGACCTAAAGGAACCCTTCACAGATGCTGTCAATGAAATAAAATTAAATGTAAATTAAATGTGACTAATTAATTAAAAAATGTAATGTGACTAATTGTCATTGCGAAACACAGCACAGTACATAGTGAACCACAACAAAATGCTTATCTGCCTTTAACCCGTACACACTGTGCAGCAGGGGGCAGCCATATCCAGTATTCAGGGAGCAGAGATGGGGACGGTACCTTGCTCAAGGGTATGTCAGGGCAACCTACACAACAATCTCAGGGCAACAATCCACAACATTCCAATCCTGGGCCCTAGTTAGGAGTCCCTAACTCCCTAAGCACTGCACCAACTCCCAACCATTACCTTGCTTACATAGAAAAGAATATTCAAAAGAAATATACATGTCTTATACATGTCTACAGTCTTAAATACAAGCACAAAATAAAAGAAATAAATATGGCCTTCGACAAGTTAATCCTAAAGGTTTTTCAGTGCTGATGAAACATTTCATGGATCAGGCCACTGCATGGAGCAAGAAGAAAGAAAGGCCTTACTTAGGCCTTGTCCCTGTGGCAAGATTAATTATTCCACATTCCCCGTTTTGAGTGGTGGTAGTGCAAAAAGTTCCTCAGGTTTAGACGCTCCACCTCCAGCTTGCTCTCAAGAATTCTGTATAAAGAATGAGAGTTAACAGGGCCATTAGAGAGGTGGGAAAGATAACAAGGTAGGCAAATACGTACAACTCTTTCTAGCTCCTACCGGTTGTACAGAGCTCCACTGCTCTCAAAGAAAGCTTTGAGGTAAATAGGACTGGAAGTGTAATATATGGATATATTTTGCATAAATTAGAAAATTCCATTTTGTTTGTTTGTTCTTTTAATTTAGTGGTTTGTGCTGTTGTGGATCCACAGATAATGGAACAATGCTTATTCATTGCACATTTTCACAGAATTTCACTATACATATCTCATAAAAAGATTTATGTAAAGTTGCAACAAGAATGATGCATTTTCTTAATTCATAATAACTTATTTCCAGGTGAAACATTGTCTGAAGGAAGCTCAGGAGCTATGACAAGTTTTTCTGAGCTTATATACATATCACCACCACCCTGTTCCTAAATGGTTAAGATAATAAAGTCTTTTATAGTAAAAAAGTCTTTTATAGTAGTTTGATGCCTCATGCGTTGTCTGACATGTTTTGAAAAACAATCTTTTTACTGCATGTGTGGGAAATTATGAGGCACAATAGTTCCCAAAGAAAATAAATTTTTAATGGTGTTTTATGGCATTTATCATTCCAAACCTTGCACAAAACTAAAATAGTCACATTAGTAGCTAGTAGAAAAAGCTGAGAATTTTCCTATGAAAGTGATTATTCTTGTCATTGTGAGACAGCACAGCACACAGTGAACCACAATGAAATTGGACTTCTGCAATCAACCCATACAAACAAACACTGTGCACCAGGGGGCAGCTATGAAAGCACCCGGGGAGCAGTGACAGGAATTGTACCTTGCTCAAGGGTACCTCAGGGCAACCTACTGGTAAGGGGTTTGAAACCACAATCTTCCGATCCTGTGGCCAACTCCCCTAACCACTAGGCCACCACTGCCTTTAAATATGGAACACTTCACGATTTTGCATGTCATCCTTGCGCAGTGAAGTATTTAGTACTTATGAAGTAAGTAATTAAAAACATTCTTTGAGAGCTTGACCTTCACTTGCCTGTCTAACAACTCCCAGTCCTCTCCTCCCCACTTATCTTTGAAGTCTTTAGTGTTCATGCCTCCAATTCGGTCCATGTCTGATTTATAGATTCCTATCAGACCATAACCTTCAATTTCCCAAAAACCTGTAAAAAAAAAAAAAAACTAAACTAGAAAACAAACATAATATAAAACAGAAATATAAAGTTGAATGAAAAAAGGTATTTTAAGATGAACACACTGCAGTAAATGATGTGTCTGTTATAAAAACCATTGTGTCTCAGACCCTGCAATGTTATGATTATATGCACTTTCACAGAAATGACCATGTTGAAAATGAAGTCTGTACCTGTGGGAGCTTGTTCCGAGGCACCACAGTCCAGTCTCATCACTACTGGGGCAAATATCATTTTTCCTTGCACACAGTGTTTACGCACAGTGTGTATTATTGATACAGGAAAATGCAGATGCAGGTCACATGTGAACAAAATACTGTTCTCATCCTATGATTACAAAAAAGGATTTAAAAGATGATATATTATGAAGTTAAGAAATTTAAGGAAAATCTAATAAAGGTTAACAATAACTGATCTGAAAAAGAATAAATCCATTCATGTTAGCAGGAAGATGGAATGATTATAATTTAAATAGTAAGACTTTACTCTGATGATACATTAATAAGTAGAGTAATTAGATTAGCCCCTCCTTCATACGTTATACATTTTAATTGAAGCATTGTGAATCAGGTGGAGCAGCGTTTTAGTGTCATAAGTGTACAGAATTACAATCTCAGAATGCTTTGCTTATCAGACATGAATACCACTGTGGCAAAGAAAAACTCCCTGAAAGGAAGAGGATGAAAACTCAAAAGTGGGACCAATCCTGCTTTGGTCAGCACCAGATTGTGAAGCGTTTAGTTTAAAAATAAAGAAAAAATTGAGCCAGTGGTTTAGTGGTTTAGCCTCTTCAAGGCTGGGGACTGAAAACTTTCACCAATATTGTCACTGTCAGTGAAGAACAATTATCAGCGAGTGTGGGTAGAAACAGGGAGAAGCAATAGTCTGTGAAGACATCTTGCTTTTGTGAACAGTACAGGCCAGATGTGGTAATGTGACGGTGAGGGAATGCACACAGGAACATCTGAAATGCAGAAGTGCAGAAATAGCACTGGCAACCATGATCATTTCTTCATAGCTGCATCACACTCTATTGGTCACTGTGAGCATAATAATGCCTGGCCTTACAATGTCCATAATCTTAACTGAATGGTTCCAGGATTTACTAGTTTTTATTACTTCAGTGACAGTTTGAGGATCTAATTACTAGCAAGCAAACTTTGGTTGAGGAGCAAAGGTGTGGTGTTTACAGCAAGACTGCATTACATCTCAATGCATTGGGGTGATGGTGCTGTAGTGGTAGAGTCCTCCCTGAGTTGCTCCAGGGGGACTGTCCCTATAATCAGGAATTGAAAGTCGCACTAGATATGAGCGTCAGCTAAATGCATCTTACCCTTTTCAGCAGTATTCACAAAGTCATGTTATTTTGGCCCAACATGGTACTAGAGGGGTATGTGTAAAATACATAGTGAACAGTTTTTGATTGTTTAAAAAATACTGTAAAGGACATACTTCAACAAGAGCAATTGCTGTTTGAATTGCTGTTGTTTTTAAGAAGTTTCCCTCCAGCCGCTTATACTGGTAGCTGTAAATATAATGTAAATTATACATATATAAACACCTCTAATAAAAAAATGGCATAAAAAGATTGAGTTATTTATTAGAGAATAAAAAAGGTACCTTGGTATTTTTGCATTTTTTAGTGCCTCCTGTATATCAATGTCATTACTGCTATAGTCTACAATGATGATGTTGAAGTTGTTGTCCCCTGTGGCTTTGTACACATTCTCCATTTGTCTGATGAACTGAATGACCCATTTGCCCTGATTTTTCACTGTTGGAGTATAGACAGAAAAAGTCCTTATTATCACATGCCGGAATTCTTTGCTTAGTTATCCTACACATATAAAGTAGTAATAAAAGGTCTGATCTTTATTATTCATTCAATTCAATTGAACATTTAAACATGGGATTGAAATTCCAATGCGTGATGAATCAGGAAAAGATCTAGGCAATTGAGTTATATCCTTGGTCAGGTAAGCATCATGAGATTACTGTGATCTCAACACAAAAATAATTGAAGCATCCACTACATATGCCAGAAGCTTAGGTGCCATGGTGAATAAAGAAGCTGTAAAATTTAAAATGAGATAATTATGAATTATGTGTTTCTGAAAATATGCCATGTTTAAATTTATCCATACAGTATATAACCAGAAGTGGTGTTAAAGCACAGAAAAATACAAGCATTGCTTCTAATATTTTGCCCTTCCCTTGTCCGTGTGTCTCGTCTCTCTCCTTGTTTACATTTCCCATGTGCTCATGTCCACGTGCTGCTGTTTTTTCTGATTCCTTGACCCACCTAAGCCTGCTATGCTTAGTGTGTTCACCTGTGTGTAATCTTCCTCCCTGCTGTGTCTAGTCCTGTCCTGTGTCGCTACGTATATGTTGCTGTTGAGTTTATCATTTGTATTTTTATTTTCTGAATTTTGTCTTTTGATTCATTTGACTTGAGCACGCATCTGTGACGATTCAGTGACAGTAGAGGGCGCCCTGCTCTGATTGTGCACACCTGGGCATTGGGTGCCAGGTGTGCCTCATCGGGGGTTGGCGTTATAAACCCCAATGAATCAGAGCAGGGCGCTGGTCATTCTGTGTGCTTACCTCTGTGTTTATTTATGTTATGTTTTACACATGTTATGTTCAGTATATTTAGTCTATGAGTTCTGTGCACATTATTTCCATTGTTAAAATTCAGTACGAAGCTCTTAGCTTTGCCCTGATGTCCATCTCATGACACTACATCATTACAACATCCTGCTACAAGTTGCCCATCTTTGTAGTTTGATGGTATAAAGTGAAAGCTAGTTAGATAAAGGATTGTAGCTGAAGTCTACCAACATTAGAGCCCAACCACAGCTGCTTTGAATCCTGGAAACTAGCTAGATAAACGTAATTTTACGTAGTATCTATTTTTCGGACTATTTTTTATCACACATTTCAAAGGATATATATATATATATATATATATATATATATATATATATATATATATATATATATATATATATATATATATATACAGAGTAAAGGTGTGATTCCCACTTTAAAAGTTAAAGGAAACATCACATTTTCAAAACCACAGTTCAGAAAAAAGGCTGCAGTAATTTGTTAGAAGAGGTTGCCATGTCCAATGATGGTAATGTATAGCAAAAAAAAAAAACACTTTTTTGCAGAACACCAGGATATATATTATAGCTTATAAGCAATGTAACAATTTACTGTGGAGTAATTAATGTAGCTTTATAAATTTTAACCTAGAAATGAGCCTGTCAATCTACTTCAATACAAAGTAGTGTTAGGTAATAAATTATGTTTCCTATCAATACACACAACACCCTGGACCAAATTATCATACTAAGAACAGCATGAAACCTTAAAGAATCTCAAGATATACTATAGAATTGCTAGAGAATCTTAGGAACAGAAGTGCCAAAAAAAAAAGAATCACCTGGTAAAATGATATTAACTCTGGCTTCTGGGTTCCAGGAGAAGTCTTTTGGGCTGCAAAGAGCATCTACTTGACTTCCTTCTGTATTTGAGGCCTGCACCATGTAAAAATAATCAGAAAACAGCATGTTCTGGCCCTGTTCATTCTTCCAGCCCAGCTCCAGCAGGTAGCGAGTCCCCACATCACCATCCATTTTCCTTTCCACATTCAATACACGCTTCAGGACCAATTTGCTGAGCACACACACACACACACACACACACACACGCGCACACACACGCACACACGCACACACACACACACACACACACACACACACACACACACACACACACACACACACACACACACACACACACACACACACACAGACACACACATTCACAGTTAAATTGATACATGTGGCAAAAATTCAAAGAAGTGTCTCACTTTGCCCATAATGTCCCTTCAGATGATAAAATGGTCATAGTGAGTTCATGTTGCATGCTTAGAAGAATATTAGAAGCAGTTACCTGTTGTTGTTTGACTGCAGCTGATCAGTGAAGGCTTTAACTACAGGCATGGCTTCTTTTTCATTCATTATGACATTTCCGGCTCTTTTACAAACATTATTGACAAGGGTGGGCTGATTGGAATTGAACTCCACAGAGTTAACATCAATGACTCGCTCCCAGTTTGGATCATTTTTTCCCCCTTATTTATTAAATAAAAAATATATTTAAGTCAGTAAAATTGGAGAAACAAGGTTATTATCAAAAATAGCACATTATTAGAGTATGCTATTAATGCAATTAAACTTGTGTTTGCATGAAAAAAAAATTAAAGGCATCTGCCTTTGTCAGTTACATTGTAGCAAAAAGCTCTAAAAGTTTGAGGGCTACTCTTATGCTAGATGGATTTCTTCTGCTTGTGTTATGATTAATTTTTAGGACACTGGCTTAATAAACAAAAAGCAATACTTCTTGAATATACTGCTGAAAATAAGAGAAAAATACTGTCCTTCAGGAGCTTTGCACAATGCTGTAGATTTGTGTGTGTGTGTGTGTGTGTGTGTGTTCCGAATTCATTCACCTGTTTCTCCTGTGTCATCAATTTTTAGATACTGGACAAAGCCACCTCTTGAATATAGATAAATTGCACGTGTAATTTGTGTGAACAAAACAGAAATATTGGTAAAAATATTTCCAACAAACAATATGTTTGACAAAATGCAAAAACAAAAGCATGAAGTAAAGTTTAAATTTACCCATTACTGTATGTTTTATCCTTGTTGTAAAAACACATTTCATCAGCAGCTGAATGAGTCTGTCTTGTGTAATCGTTGGGGTACACTGCCGAGTAATGAACCTTAATGACAAAGGTTATTCAAATCTTTATTTTACACTGACTAATTGTGTTGCTTTAATGTTGCTCTCTTTGTAAATTCTTATCTATTCAACACAAAATGAAGGTATACTCACATGATAGATACCATGATATCTTCGAAGCTTTGCACTATTATATACATGAATGGGCTTATAATCACATTCAGGAAAGACATCTTTCAGATATGACTTTTTCATCAGCGGTACTGAAAGACAGGACAGAAGGGGTGGGCATTGCTGATGATTCCACTTGTAGCTACAACTACACTCAGATTCCAAAACAAAGTACTCACTCTGAAAGATCATATCTCGTGGATCTTCTTTGACCATGTCCACTTCAGGGTCAGACTTTTTGGAAATGAAGGTAAGATGCTTGAAGTCATTGCTGGCTACTGTTTGCGGAATGTGAGCTGTGTCCTCTGCTTGTAGAGAAGATTCATCTGTACATGAAAAATAAAGCATAGTTTGGAGTATAAAACTAGTATAACCGGAAACTAAACATCAGAACTAAAATCATAAGCAAGGAGGCTAGAAAGTGAATGAAGTGAAAGTAACAGCTTGCCATTGTGAAACAGCTTCTTTTGAAAAACAAGAAAATATCAGTTTTAGAACTGAAGCTTCAGTCAACATTTGATGCTCAACATTGAACGTATTCACTCCAAACTTTTGAATGATAATTTCATGCTTTTGAAAAGTACAAAATTTACCAAATTTATTTAATGCAATTCATTACTGAATAAGATTTACGTATTCTTAATGTGCCCACCATGATGTCACAAGCTCTGAACCTTACTTGCATAGATGGACAGATAGTTGGAGGTGATAACAGTGAAACTGCTATTCTCTTGGTTCAGGCGCCACTGCAAATAATAATTGCAAAAAAACAACATGAGGCTTTCTGAAAAATTGTGGGCTTTCTTTATCCCAAACACAGTTTACATAAGTTTATTGCTCAATAAAATCAAGAGTAAACAAGGAATAACTGAATAGAATTTAAACTGAACAAAGATAATGTGTTGGAGCTATAACTTAATATTAGAGCACAACTATACCATCAAGTGAAAGTGACTAATTGTCATTGTGAAGCACAGCACAATGAAACACTTTAGCTTTTAACCCACACACACCATGCAGCAGGGGGCAGCTATTTAAAGTGCCTGTGGAACAGTGAAGGGAACGGTTTCATGCTCAAGGGTACCTCAGTGCAACCTACTGGTCTGGGATTTTAAACCATGATCTTTTGACCCTGGGACCTAATTCCCAAAACTCATGGATATCACTGCCCCAAAAAAAAAAAATATTAATTTGTGCTCAATAAACAGTACAAAAAACATACTGCAACTTCCAGATGATCTATCCCCTCATCATGCTTGTAGATGACTTCAAAGAAATATTGCTTGTTTTCCCAAAGCCTGAAAAGAAAGACGTGTGTTGAAAGCCATGCTTTTCAGGAATATTACAATCTGTGACTGAATGGTTGGAAAGATAACTTACATTACAGGTTGAGATATCTGAGATAAAAACTTTCCATATTCTCCTGGGCCAGACCATTCCACTCCTGTCTAGTAGTAATAAGAGATGATTCAGTAAAATGACTTGAAAAACAAAAGAAAGAAACCTAAATGATGAAAAGGTCTGTTTAAAAAAAAATGCAAATAAAAGAAGTCACAAGCAGTCAGTCAGTCAGTCAGTCATTTTCTGCTGCTTGTCCCAAGCAGGGTCACGGGGGAGTGCTGGAGTCCATCCCAGCTCACACAGAGCGAAGGACGGGGGACACACCCTGGACAGGTCACCAGCCCATCGCAGGGAGGAGCATGACAGGAGCATGACCCTTGCTCAAGGGTACCTCAGGGCAACCTACTGGGAAGGGGTTCGAACCCCCGATCCTCCAATCATGCAGCCAACACCCTAACTACTAGGCCACCGCTGCCCGAAGTCACAAGCATACAACCAAAATTAATGATAGAAGATTGAACATGAAATAAAACCTTGCCAACGTAAGCCAGGAGTTTGAGGCTTCTTGATGTTTCATTCAGTCCCAGCCAGAACTCAGAATTCTTATTAGAGGAAATGGCAAAAATATACTTGTCTGTAATAAGAAACAGAATAAGTGAAAAAGAATACATTTCTTTAATACATGTCACAAAAGCATTTCCAATGCTCGACCCACCACTAGATGGAGGGTGAATATAGCCAAAGATTCTCAGCCCATAGTTTTTCCACTTGGGATACACTGCAAGCCTGCTTACTGTGGTCCGAACCTAAAGTTAAGATTAAACATGAGATATATTTAGTGAAAATTAGACATTTGACATTTTAAATTATGTTAAAATGATGCAGCCTGTTAGTTGTTCTTTTTCTAAAGAGCTGAGCGTTAGTACTTACATATGACAGGTCAGGCAACAACATAAACTCATCCAAGTTATTTTTATTTTTATTTGTTATGGTTAATATATCTGGTCCCATAAATACAAACTGAACTTCAGAGCTTAAATCTCACAAAGGTGTTTCCTCTGCCATGGTTTAGTGCTGTTTTTAATCTTATGCATACTAACATGTGGAAACAGAGGGTACAGCACATTCCTCCTCAGTTGCGCTACAGAGCTTCCACACCAGTCTTCAAACACATGCAGGTTCGCATGACCTTTGTACTGGTAAAAATAATAAATAAATACATTTTGTTACAAATCAGCAACATTAAAAGCACTTGTCTATGTAATACATGTGTGCTGTGGCACCGTTGTCTTCCACAGTTGTTCCTGCTTATTTACTGTTTCCTGAAATGTGACCTAAAAAGAATGAAAGGTTCACGATTTAGTTAAATATGTATAAAGAAAATGAGGAAGGTTAGGAAACAGTTTCCATTCACATTCAGGAGACACACAATTAAAGCTAATTACAGAAATACTGAAGGGAGTTACCTCAGCGGTGTCTTGGTGTCTTTCCTTGGAAAGTGAGGGCCAAAACCCTGTAAATGAAACAGGTTTAGCCTTCTCTGGTAAAATAATAATCATGTCATTTAAAAAGAGGAAGTTTGTTACAGAGTAGCTTGCAGGGTATGGTAGATTAATAATAAGGTAATAAAGTAATAAGGTAGATAATGTGACACTTTCTTGGAAGGAGCTGACAGAATAATGTAAGGGGCTATATATTCAAATTTGGGTGCAGCGGCCTAACGGTTAAAGAGGGCTTGCAACAAAGAATCCTTACTGGTCCAAAACCCTGGACCAGTAGAGGCAATGTGGGCAGTGGAGGGTGCGTGAGCAGTGCTTTCCCACTCCTGCATTCATGGCTAAAGTGCCCATGGACACGGCACCTAAATTAATGCCCCTAAACCTCCAGCAAAAGCACTGCAGACTGCAGCTGGAGGTGTGTTTTCCAGTGGCGTGTGTAGGATGGGTTAAATGCAGAGTACAAATTCATTGCTCACTGTTCACAGTGTGTGCAAACAGGAGGAATTTTTTTAATATTATGTAAATGCTTTCAACCATGAACACACTGTTGCACTGCAGATGCGTTTTGACATCACATTAGATCAACAACTGGTATTTTGAACTTTCAGGAGTGTTCCTGAATCAACATGGGATCATTCTGCAGGGTAGGTTTTGCACTATTTAAAAGTAATAAAAAACTGATTTAATGTTTTTATACAATTTAAAATCATCACTGTTTCATTCACAGGAAAAAAAAACAAAACTTTTTTGCAGTTTGACTAAGATTGTGGTAACTGGACTAATATCAAATTAGATTTTTCTTGCCATTGTCAAACATGCTGTTTCTGTAGGCTGGAGAGAATGGTAAATCAGAACAATTTGTAAAGTTGTTGTTGTTTGTCTTTCTTTGATCTTATCAATGGCTCATAAATCTGTGAAAAGTTAAAAAGAAGTACTCACCAGTTTGGAAGATCTGCTTTTGTTCCATTTGTAATATATAAAGTCGTAAACATATGGCAAGAACCAGCAGACTTAAGAGTGTAATCAGTGAACACTTTCTCAACTTCCAGAAGCTGATCTTAAAGCTGCCACAGAACAGTCTCATCTCCATAAATGCTGTCCTCAGGAAGAGAATCCAACTTGGCACAATAAGGCGAATCTAATTACGAAGTCTCTCTAGGTTTTCATCCCTGCTACAGTGTATGATACCATTAGTGTTAACGAACACCTGCTGATTGAACCATCTACTCAGAAGGTCTATCTATAAATAAGGTGGACTAGTCTGGGTAGAAATGTTTGCAGGAAATGCGATCTCATTTGCATGGTCAAATGCAGAAAAACAGGTTCAGTTATCAAGAGACAGGCCACTAAGCAAGTGTACAAAAAATACAGGTAACAACATTTTTGTTCAGTGGTCAGTGCCATCCATCTCCCCTTCATTGTCTGCTTCCTAATCCCACCTACCTGTTATATGTCTGCCTCCAAATCCCACCTACCTATTAATGTTTTCTCGTGTGTGTGTTTTGCGAGACTACTTTCCCATCTGCGTTATTAAGCACGTCTACGTAGTGTTTCTGCGCCAGTGCTTCTTGTTTAGCCAGATTAACCGGCTCCAGACAACAGTATATTTAAACAAGAGAACAACGCATAGACCTCTGTTTTGCCAAAGGGCAAACTGATAATCTGGTTTACAAGCAGTCTTTTTAGGAATTCTATAATGCTCTGGTAATTAAAATGGAATAAATTAATGTTCCTCATTTATACTGGTAATGATTGAAAAATGTTTTTATTTTAAGGTACAAGAATAAACCAAAAAAATCTAATTGTACATAAGGCTTTTAGGCTGGTTCACAAGACAACAGTGTACCATTGCTTCAACGGTTGTAGCAGTGGCTTTCTAATTTATTTTCAGTTTCATGTTAATGAGATTAGCAACTGATTGTTTTTTTGTTGCATTGGCTACCTTTTTCCTATTCTTTTTCTTTCCTTATTTTTACTTCTCACATGATTTAGGCTTCATCAAAATTCCTGCATTGCTGGAAGCTGCTACTCCTGCTGTAGTCACTGGAAACAATGAATTGTATCACAAAAACGAAAAGGAGATTATATTGTGCAATTTCTCAAAATGTTTTTCTCTTTTTCTTACCTGTGGGAATCTGCTTCATGGGGTGTATAGACAAGCTGAAAACCTACTTATAATTCAGACTGGTTAGATTTGTTTTAGTTGGGGAAGTCTGGCTTTTCCATGTACCCTTGCCAATCAAATAATGAAACTGGACTTTGTGCACATTGTATTTTGTTTCTGCTGTATTCAGTTACCGCAGCATTTTCCAGTTCTGATGTGCTGTGCAAACACATTGAGCTTTATCTTTTCTTCATTTAAATAATGCTGATTTAAATTATGATGGTTGGAGTGTAGGCCTATGTGGAATGGAGCCCCAGTATAGAACCTGGCTTTTGGGACATGGGACATCACATTTTTGGGGAGAAGGAGCCAGAGCCTGAGTTTGAAGTGGAGCATTACAGACTCAGTATAGTCAGGCTCACGTCTATGCACAGCCTGGGCTCAAAATCCAAACTCCTGGATGAGGGTTGGAATCTCTTTCCTTCTCTGGAGCTGTGCTGGGTGAGAGGCAGTGTGCAGGCATGGGGTTACTTATTACCCCTGACTGAGTAATACTGTTTTGGAGTTTGTCCTGGTAAATGAAAGGGTTGCTTCACTGCAACTTTGAGTTGTGGGGGGCAAAGTTCTGGCTGCCACTGCAGCATATTCATGAAATAGCAGCTCAGAGTAGCCAACATTTCTAGGGCCACTGTGGCTAGCAATGGAAGAGATGGAAGACAGAAATAACTGAATAAACTGAATTAAAAAACACCAAAGAAAGCTGATCTGGGCCAATTAAAAATATAAATGATTAATTATGTTTATGTACAGGTTATAGCTATGTCCAGCCTGCCTGAGGCTTTTCAAATGAACCATGATCTCTGTAGACCTTTTCTAGGTCTGTGAAACCATCTCTGCCAGACCTCATGTTATCTTTAATAATTGTCTATCAATCGGGCCATAATGCAGAATACATGTCTACACATGTATGTGCTCCTGCTGATCACACTGTCTAAGCTCAATCTCTTCCTGTTCTACCCACATAGAGGTTCTTCTGAGCAGCCCTTTCACTTCCCTTTCACTTCCATTCAGATATATATAATAAATAAAGAAATAAAGAAATAAATATATGTGAGAGCTGAAGATCGCGGCCTGATGAGGCCAACAGGACAACGTCATCTGCAAAAAGCAGAGACCCAATCCTGAGCCCACCAATCCGGACCCCCTCAACACCCTGGCTGCGCCTAGAAATCCTGTCCATAAAAGTTATGAACAGGATCGGTGACAAAGGGCAGCCCTGGCGGAGTCCAACTCTCACTGGAAACAGGTTCGACTTACTGCCGGCAATGCGGACCAAGCTCTGACACCGATTGTACAGGGATTGGACAGCCCTTAACAGGGAATCCGATACCCCATACTCCCGGAGTACCTCCCACAGGACTCCCCGAGGGACACGGTCGAATGCCTTCTCCAAGTCCACATAGCACATGTAGACTGGTTGGGCAAACTCCCATGCACCCTCCAGGACCGTGGTTAAAGCTTTGCCGGAGGTGGGAGTTGAAGCTCGTCCTGACAGGGGACTCTGCCAGACGTTCCCAGCAGACCCTCACAATACGTTTGGTCTACCAGGCCTGACCGGCATCCTCCCCCACCAACGAAGCCAACTCACCACCAGGTGATGATCAGTTGACAGCTCCGCCTCTCTCTTCACCCGAGTGTCCAAGACATGGGGCCGCAATTCCAATGACACGACTACAAAGTCGATCATCGAACTGCGACCTAGGGTGTCCTGGTGCCAGGTGCACATGTGGACATCCTTATGCCTGAACATGGTGTTTGTTATGGACAATCCGTGGCGAGCACAAAAGTCCAATAACAAAACACCACTCTGGTTCAGATCGGGGGGGCCATTCATCCCAATCACGCCCTTCCAGGTCTCACTGTCATTACCCATGTGAGCATTGAAGTCCCCCAGCAGAACGATGGAGTCCCCAGCAGGGATGCTCTCAAGCGCCCCCTCCAGAGACCCCAGAAAGGATGGATAGTCCAGACTGCTGTTTGGCACATAAGCGCAAACAACACTAAGGACCCGTCCCCCAACCCGAAGGCGGAGGGAGGCCACCCTCTCATCCACTGGTGTAAACCCCAATGTATAGGCCCCGAGCCAGGGGGCAATAAGTATGCCCACTCCTGCTTGGCGCCTCTCACCGGTGGCAACTCCAGAGTAGAAGAGAGTCCAGCCCCTCTCAAGGAGACTGGTTCCAGAGTCCAAGCTGTGCGTCGAGGTGAGTCCAACTATATCTAGCCGGAACTTCTCAACCTCACGCACTAGCTCAGGCTCCTTCCCCACCAGAGAGGTGACATTCCACGTCCCTAGAGCCAGCTTCTGCAGCCGAGGATCGGACCACCAAGGCTCCCGTCTTCGGCCACCGCCCAGCTCACACTGCACCCGACCTCTTTGACCCCTCCTACAGGTGGTGAGCCCATGGGAAGGGGGACCCACGTTGCCTCTTCGGGCTGTGCCTGGCCGGGCCCCATGGGTGAAGGCCCGACCACCAGGCGCTCGCCATCAGGCCCCACCTCCAGGCCTGGCTCCAGAGGGAGGCCTCGGTGACCCACGTCTGGGTGAGGGAAAACGCCGTTGCATTCATCATAAGAGGTCTGAACCACTCTTTGTCTCTTCCCTCACCTAGGACCTGTTTGCCTTGGGTGCCCCTACCAGGGGCATAAAACCCCCGACAACATAGCTCCCAGGATCATTGGGACACGCAAACCCCTCCACCACGATAAGGTGGCGGTTCGAGGAGGGGTATATATATACAGTACTGTGCAAAAGCTTTAGGCAGGTGTGGAAAACATGCAGTGCATTCATCTGACACTGCTTAGTTCTTGCAGTGATGCAGAACAGAGCAGCCCATGTTACAATATGGCAATATGGCACAATATGGCAATATGATGTAGCAGCAGCGTTTCGGTTAAAGTGCGGAGTGCAAAAAAAAAAAAAAAACCAGTAATAAGTAGTAAGTATCAAGTATGGCAGTAAGTAGTAAGTGTAGCAGTTGTAAAGTGATTCAGTTCAAGAGTCTGATGGCCAGGGGGAAGAAACTGTTTCTCATCATGGAAGTGGAGGCCCGTATGCTGCGGAACCTTTTCCCAGATGGCAGGAAGGAGAAGAGAGTGTGGGATGGGTGTGAAGGATCTGGTTGCTTTGCGGATGCAGCGAGTGGTGAAGATTGTAGGGACTTGCGGTCTAAGACATTGCAGTTCCTGTACTAGGCAGTAATGCAGCTGCTCAGGATGCTCTCGATGGTTCCTCTGTAGAAGATGGTGAAGATGGGTGGCGGAAGATGTGCTTTCTTTAGTCTGCGCAGGAAGTAGAGATGCTGAGAAGCTGCTGGGCCAAGAAATATGCAAACAAAGCCATTTTTATCAGTAGAGAAATAAAATTGAAAGCATGAGGTCCAAATACAGCAACAGAATATGGTAGTTATATTCCTCAACTAAAGGAACTGAAACTGCATTCTCAAGGGTATCACCCCGTTTATTGTTTAGTTCCTTTGTTTCAGCATACATTCATACATTCATACATTGTATCTCAATAAATATGTACCAGTTTGTTAATCATTTTTAGAAATAATTTTTATGAAACAAAATAAGTCAGATTTAATCAAATGTGGCTTAATAATTATAAAGATTGCAGTAATTATATTAATACTTTTTAAATATAATGTATTAGATCATGTATTAAATAAGCAGTTTGCGGAATCTGAGGTGTAAATATATGCATTTATATGCTTGTCTTTCTACAAAGATATTCCTTAAGCAATGCCAACTTTAAACAGTTAAAATCAATGTTTTATTGGTCAAAACATGGTTGGCCCCAAGAATATGTTACCCCACCTCAATACACAGGTTGTATAAAAAAGAGTGGCTTCCATGTCATGAATTCTTTGATATGTTTGCAATGTTGTGCTTGACAAATATTTGAATGTTTCATGGTACTAATATATGAACTGTACTTTGTTGTTATAGTTGTGGGGTTAAAACATGGTTAGTTTTATTTTAATGGTGTAAAAGACAGAAAAAGATTCTACTAAGCATTTCAAATTAAATTAACTCATGGATAATGATATGATAATAAATGAGCATAAAAAAATCCCACTGTAAAATGGTATAGATTTTGGTAAGATAAAGATGGGGACTGACCTGGTTAGACATTAGGATAATATTTAGTTTTTTTTAGTTATGGTTTAAATGTACAATGATGTGTGATTATATGTCATTTTTAAATTATGTATATGTGAAATTTAAGTACCTGCATACACTTTTGTGATCCAAGCCTGAATGTGTTCTCTTTTGCAAAAGAGTACAAATACAAATTGTGCAAAATTATCCTTAATTTTAAATCGATGTAAGGAGTACTACTCATTGCAGACCAAAATTCAAGATATTTTACTGTTTACATTCTGAGTGAAGGAAACATTTTTTGGACTTATTTTTCCCCAGGACATAAAATCAGGCTTATTTGGCAAAAAAAACTTAAGTATCATTACAGTCATGTGTAGAAATTCACTTCTGATTAAACATTTTTTCTTTGATCAGGAGACAGGGTATTGGTTCCCTGAACCCTTGCACCTTCAAAAGTAAATAAAACTGTCGAATGTAAGTGACAGCTCAGTTTTAAAGCCTTTTGTACTGACACTTCCAACAATCCCTCACACACATGGCTGATGCAAGGCTGCAGACGTCTACAAGCTGGAAGAAAGTGCTGAAAATCAAAAGCAGGCACAAATGAGGCTGTTATGCAACCTGAAGACTCCTCAGGAGGTGAATAACGGGGAGGTTCCTGCGTAAAAATGTTCCCTATTCTAAAAGCTTCTGAATCAATGTGGAAATGATTGGACTATGATCAGGATATGTCAGCGAGCTTGTGAAGTGGTAAAGGATGGGGAAAAGAGGAGCTTCTCATTAAGAAAGTAAGAGGTGGATTTCAGACTGATGCAAGTCCTCATTAGGAGGTAATGTTAAAGCAGTTGACCAAATCTCTGCCTGCACTAAGAGACCCCAACCCAGTGGACTGGTTAGGATGCCGGGAGAAAAGAGGGTGAAGATGGAGGAATTTAAATACTTTGATACTCAATAGTTCAGAGCAACGGTGACTGGACGACAGGTGAAAAAGAGAGTGCAGGCAGGATGTAATGGCTGGAGAGGAGTGGCAGCAGTGATTTGTGTTGGGTAACAGGAAGAGAGAAAGGAAAAGTTTACAAGACGGTAGTGAGACCAGCTGTGTTATGAGAGACAGTGGTGCTGATGAAAAGATAGTTGGTGGTGCTGGAGGTGGCAGGGTGAAAGATGTTAAGATTTGTACTGGGTGTGATGAGGATGGACAGGATTAGAAATGAATATATTAGAGGCACAGCTCAGGTTGGAGTGTTTGGTGACAAAGTCAGAGAAGCGAGATTATGATGTTGATTTGGCCATGTGATCTCAGGCCATGTGATCTCAAATAATATGTTACTTCATGAAAAAAAAGAAAAGGAAGGAAAAGGAAAAGGAACAACATCAAAAATAAATAAAATAATAACAAAATAAAAAGATGTTACCATATTATAAAAACAGTAGTAATAGACACAGGCTTAATGTTTAGTAATAAGTTTTAAGTCCATTATTAATGTAAGGAACTAAAGTGATTGTCTACTTAAAGATCCTAGGATTTAAGGTAAGGAATCACAGCATGGAAATTTGACCTCACTTTAGATAATGCTTACATAAGACATGTAAATGAACATTGGTTAATTTATCTTTAGCTTTGATCCATGACCATTACATGATTTGTTCATTGTTATAAAATAACACTTCTTGACTCTTTCATAAAATTCATTACAATAGTTAGTTACAAAAGTCTGTGAACAATGGATCCAATGCATCAATATAAATATAAAGGCTTCAAAAAAGTACATTGAATAAAAAAAATGTTCTTTCTTTCTTTCCTTTCTTTTCTTTCTTTCTTTCTGTGTGGAGTTTGCATGTTCTCCCCATACCTGGCTGCTCTTATTTCCTACCACTGTCCAAAGCCCTGGACATCAGGTGGATTTGAGATGCTAAATTGCCCTCTAGATGTGAGTGTCTGGATGTCTGCTTTACAGTGGACTAGCAATCTGTCCAGGATGTTTCCCCACCTTTCAAGTCAAGTCATTTGACAAGTATTGTCATTTCAACCATATACACAGTACATAGTGAAACAAAACAATGTTCCTCCAGGACCATGGTGCTACACATAAGATGACATCAAACACGGCACAAAACACAAGACATACAAGTGCAGACAAGATTACAAAGAACAATTGCAAGGAGAGGACATTCATCTAACAAGACAGGCAGTATGTGCATGGATATGGACAGCAGTGTTGTAACTAGACTATACAGATTGTAGAAAAAAGTGCAGAGTGCAAATTAAGCAGAAATAATAATATTAACAATAACTATAAAGTGACTGTGCATAACCAGTAACTAGTGCATAACCAGGAAGTTGTACGAAAGGTCATTTCTTTCACCCTTTGAAAGCTGAGATGGATCCCAGCACAGCCCATAGCCCTAATCAGGACAAGCTGTTATAAATGAGTGAGAGAGTGAGCAAATGAAAAAAAGTCTTACATTTAAAAACAAGGACAAAAACACATATAAATGTAATAATTTTGAAAAAGCATGTTAGCAATAACGGCCATGCATTTTAGCATTTTATAAGTGTTCTAGATGTGGCAGCCTATAGGTGGAGCCATTGCCAAACATCTAGCCATGTAAAGATTTTTGGACTTTTTGGGCAGCATAGACTTTAAAAGGCTCTCAATAAGAGATGGATAGGGCACTAAATTTTCTCATATTTATATATACATACACAGTGAGAGTAGGGAGTAATCAGCGCTCACACACATTAGGAGGCAGTGAGCACACACACACACACCCCTGGGGGAGTGGGCTGCCCTGCTCTGGGCCAAATATCCCGGAGCGTACGTGCTCAAGGTCACTTCAGCCGTGTATATACACATTTTTCCTGCCAGTTCAGGAAATTGAAATGGTGACCTTGCAGCCCCAAATCCACATCTTTAACCAAATCCTAAAGACTAGACTGTCACTTGTATGCCCAGTCAGTGATGTTGTAATATTTCCACATAAATAAACCTAAAACATTTCACACAAGTCCTAAAAATAGATAAGGAATGTCCAGTTTAACAAGTAAGAGAATTATATTACGTTTGCCTTTACATTTTTCAGGGAAAAAGAGAGAAGCACATCAAGCTGGAAAACCAACTCTTCAGAGTTTGGGTTCCACTACCATTACTAGCAAGATAACATCAATGAAACAAAAGGCCTCTCTCACAGTGGCCTAATGTTCAGGAGTTATGAGAGCACTACTTTAGGAAAAAATGAGTGCTCTGGAAAAGAAAGAAAAAAAAATCTTGATGGAGTCAAAAAGCAGAATGAGAGTGAGAAGAATTGTTTGGATACAGGAAAACAATGCATTTCAATAAAATAACCTTATCCTGTCTGAGCAACATGGTGGTGGTAGTATTATTGATTTGGCTTTATTTGCTAAATCTCAGCTTTAATTTTTTACATTAATCTTACACTATGTCACATGAATATGACAGCTTGCCATCATTGATTAAACAATTCTGAATTAAGGCATAAATTATTTCTGGGAGAATATAGAGGCATCTGTTGCTGAACCAAATCTCAAGAAAAAAATGGATCATACAGCACCATGACCCTGACCCTGACTACACAAATCATTTTACAAAAGAATGGCAAAGAAGAGCAAAGTTAATGTCATGGAACGGCAAAGTCAAGGTCCTGACCTTAACCCAACAGAAATGTTGTAGAAGGAACTGAAGTGAGCAATTCATGTGAGGAAACTCACAGAAATCCCTGATTTAAAGCTGTTCTGTACAGAGGAGTGGGCAAAAATTAATTGCTGATGTATGCTGATGTGTAGGACTGGTCAGTAATTGCTAACAGAAATATATAGTTGCAGCGTTATACTGCCCTTGGGGGGTCAAGTTACATACTGAAAGCAAAGCTTTCCATACTTTTGCCATTGGAGGTATGTAATAGATCATTTTTCCCAATAAATAAATGGCCAAGTATATTTGGTCTCTTTTGCTGAACTGGGTTCGCATTGTTTTCTTTCAGATGGTATATGAAAATATGTCACCTTTATGCAGAAATATACACTGTCTTCACAAACCTTCAAGCACCACTGTCAAACCTCTAGGCCTAGAATGTTGTTTTCTCATTAAACAGAACCCACTCATGTTAAAAGTAGAGGGGTGTATTCTTCTGACATCTGGAGTAGGTATTCAGTTTAAACCAAAACCTTTGTGAAACTCTGGATTTCTGGGTACACAGTAAGTCAAGTACACATCATGCTCTTTATGAATATTATTTTTAGATTAAACCCCTTTGAGATCTTTACATTGGAAACCTATTCTTCTACAGCAGATCATCCGTTTCCATTTCCTTCTGTCCTCTATATCTTCCTCCTTCACACTGACCACCTGCATGTTCTCTTTCACCACATCAATAAAACTCCTCTTTGGTCTTCTTCTTTTCCTCTTTCCTGGCAACTTAACATCCTTCTCCTAATATAATCATAGTTTCTTCTCTGGACATGTCCAGACCAACACAACTTTGCTTCTCCACCTCCTGTCTTTTCATCAGTGCCACCATCTCCAACCCATACAACATAGCTGGTCTCACTACTGTCCTGTAAACCTTCTCTTTTACTCATGCTGGTACCCGTCTGTCACAAATCACTCCAACCACTCTTCTCCACCCATTCCAACCTGCTTACACTCTCTTCTTCACCTCTCTAGATCTTTACTTTGGAAACATGCCCATTTAATGTACAATGATATTTCTATACACAAATTTGTAATGTATTTAATTGGATTAACTTGTATGCATGGATGACATTCATTACAGTGTAAAATTTGCAGACAAATGCTTGTATGTGTGCTGGTTTGTGGCAAACTGATTTCACATAAAAATATGAAGTTGTCTTGTGTTACAGGATTATTTCCCACAAGTGGTAAAAAGTACCTTGATTTTCTTATCGAATAAATTGTATGAAGAGTGTAAACCTCTTCTGAATTAGAAACAATATCAAGCAAAGCCTCTGGCTGTTCTTCCCTCAGAGGAGCTTATTGGATGTTCTTTCAGACTGACAGGTGAAGATAGATGACAAGGTTTACAACAACCCTTTGGCAAATTTAAAATTTAGTCTACCTGAAAACTTGCTCATGTTAAGCTTCTGTGCCAGGCATAGAGTGGCTATCACATCCTCATCTTAAGTGATGTTGAAATATTACTAGAATGGAGAGCACATTAAAGTGAAGTGAAAGTGAAAGTGACAACCCTCGTTATTGCGCGGTCACAGCACAGCACACGTGAACCACAACAAAATTGGACCTCTGCATTTAACCCATGCACAAAAAACACCATGCAGCAGTGGGCAGCTATTGAAAATGCCTGGGGAGCAGTGACGGGGATGGTACCTTGCTCAAGGGTACCTCAGGGCAACCTACTTGTAAGGGAATCGAACCCACAATCTTCCGATGCGGGGGCAACTCCATAACCACTAGACCACTAGGCTAGAACAAGCTGGATTAAAAAAATGTATGGCTCTGTTTGCCACTGACCAGTCCTAGATCCTATAAACACTGTGAAAAGCACTTTTGGTCCCAATTGCATTAGAAAAGACATTTAAATGTATGAGTCCATACCGTCCACAGAGTTTCAGTGGTGGTCTAGTGGTAAGTGCACAGGCTCCAGGATTGGAAGCTTGTGGGTTCAATTCACAGACCAGTAGGTTGCCTTAAGGTACCCTTGAGCAAGGTACTATCCCATTTGCTCTCTAGGAGCTTTAAATAGCTGTCCAGTGTGTTTTTGGATGAGCAGAGCAGAAGTTGCATTTTGTTGTGGTTTACTATGTGATGTGCTGTATTTCACAATGACAAACAATCACTTTGACTTTCAATTTAGACTATCAGACCCCAGTGATGGCCGCTAAAATTACTTATGGGATACAAATGCATGCTATAAGACTTTTTAATGCCGTAAAGGCTATATTAGTACTGATTAGGCAATGTTGAAACAATAAGAAATAGAGTTTGAAATGATGTTGATTCAATGACTGTTGACTTTTTTAAAATCTTTGATATGTATTTTGCAGTTATACTGGTTGTTTTGGCCATTCATTTAAAGCTGTAAAATCAACCACATTGAACACTGATTCAGCAATCTTGAGGTTGAATATCTGTTAATCTGATTCCAGTGCTGCTGTTGAATTAATGTTGAAACAGTTTACCTTGTATTTAGTGCTGTTTTTCAAAAGAACCCTCTTGCATTTTCGCATCTAGCAGACACTCAGAGCTATTTACAGCTGCAGTATTCCAAATTGTATTCAAGAACGATGTGGCATTGCAGCCCAAAGAGGGATCAAACCTCCATCTTTGTACATACAACTCGATAACATCACCCACTGCACCCTCCTTTGCGACATGGAATCAATGACCCGTACTTCCAATAAGATCAATGCAAATTCAGCAACCAGAGATCTGTTTTAAAATACTCCATTTTTTGAAAATGATCTAGCTTAGCCTCAAATCAACAATGTTTCAATCCCAGTTGACTTGAAGGTCTTCTTCTTTACCACTGTAACGAATAAGTGACACTTTACTAATTTACTAAGTGGTAGGATACTCGCCTATGGGCCAAAAGGTTGCAGGTTTGAATCCCTTCTCCAGCACTACCACCATTGGGTTCCTGAGCAAAACCCTTAACTCCAAGTTGCTCCAGGGGGACTGTCCCTGTAATTGGAAGTCTCCTAAATGTCATGAATGTCAAGTCAAATGTATTCATATAGCACTTTTCACAACAAATGTTGTAGTAACAAAGCACCTCACAGAAATCTGAATCCAAGTCTAGAGTGAGCAAGTCACAGAAAATGACAGCAAGAGTGAGAAAATCTTGAGAGGAACCAAAACCAAAAGGGGAGACATATTTTATTTGGGCTTAAAGCAGTTAGCAAACAGTAGCAAATAAAGCAATTAGATTCAAAGACATGGGTTCTAAGAAAGGACTGATGTATAGGTATTAATTAATAATAAATGATGAAAGAGATATATGTACAAGCTTGTCAGTGAAACTGACTAGTCAAACATTTTGGATTGGTTGTCTTTTAATTTTGACTTGTATTATAAGTTTTGGAGCTCACAAATCTGCAGTAAAATAACCTTACATTTCCCATGCTAGGAAATAATTTGCAGGGCTAATATGCCTGCTGCTCAGCTTCAACAAGCACCAATAGCATGGATCAAGGCTTTGGCATTGCTCTCCAAAAAATGGTGGACAGCTTGTGAGGACGCTCTCATTGAGCATTATATTGTGAAAATGTTTTAGCCAATCTTTATTCAAAAAGACGTCAATGTCATTTCACTGCCTAGCATTTGTTCTGGTCAAATCTATGACAAACAAGTGAACAGAGGGACAATTCATAGATCTAACTAAAGAATTAATAGCCTATCTTATCTATGAACCTCTAAAGGCCAAAATCTGTATTCAGATTTGCAAATAGTGGGTTTATCAGCGTGATCTATAGCAACGGGGAGGTTAATTATCAATATTCAATTGCATCTTAATTCTACAGGCTCCTTATTGAACTGTAACAGTAAACGTTACAGTGCTAATAGCCTGTAATCATACTCAATTTATTAGTGGTGGGAGTAATTACATAATTTGCACAGTGATGTGATTTCATCCTGATAATTATTATAGCATTCAAATGTGTAGAATCCAATATTAATGCAGTAGATCAAAGGACTGTTCCTCAAAGTAAGGGAGTGTCTCCTGGGTTTTGTAGCAGTGCAATGCTACTTTACAGGCTGTAGAACAGTCCATTTTTACAATGCATGTATTACGCATCAATTTAAATGACCCTACATTAGTGTTTGATGTAGCACAGCAGGTAATTCCACTGCTACTACAGGGAACAGAAAACATATATATATATATATGTGTGTGTGTGTGTGTGTGTGTGTATTTCTTTTTGTCTCTCAGTAACATAAGCAATTTCCTGTGGGATCTGCATCTGCAAAATGCCATGAATTTAAAGATTTTAAGTGATAAGTCATTTCATTCCATTGTTTAGTTTTTACACTCTTGAGTAATGAACGCTGTAAAAGTGATATTGAATGTGGAATCCCTGAACTAATTTCTGGACAAACCAAATGCCACCTCTCACTTAGACCCACACTATAAAATGTAAGCTAGTTCACCTTAACATTTTAAGACAACAAGCCTTGCTGAGTTATCTTTATCCAAATGGAAAAAAATTACATTTAGAGCATTCAGTATCAGTTTCATCTGCCTCAGAAAGCTTTCCTTTTTCACCAAACTGTTTCTGTCAAGTCGAGGCCACTCACAAAAAGCTTTGCACTAGGCTCCCTTGAATTTTAAGTTGAATGGCCCAGTTTTTACAGTGGAGAAACGCAGAGATCTACATTTCTGTATTAGTAGCTGGCTGTTGGCAGGGACTGTCTCAGACTTTCTGGCTTTTGACTTCTGGGGATGTCTTTGGCATTGCTGCTTTCATTAAATTGAAATAAATATATAATAATACATGGGCAAAATATAATGGAGCTGGCACACACAGGAATAATTTCTTATTATTTCTACTCACATTTTTAAACAACATCACTGAAAACATTAATAATCTTGTCAGATGGAAAAAACAAACAAACATAGGGATCATGCTGAATAGGCCATGCACGGAGGGTCAGACAGTCATAAGAAAATTATGAAATTCATGTTTAGATCTGGCATCATTGGTATTAAAGAAATCTGTGCTTGTAAAACAAACAAACAAGTAAAAAAACGGTCATACATTTGACAACTTTGCTGTTGTGAGTAAAATAATATAATGTATTTTGTAAAGATATATGAAACTAGCAAGAAATGAAAATAAGTGAATTCTCAAGTTAAATCATACACATTCACAAAACACAAAACTAAAAATTCTTCCCTTTTACAAAAGGAGCATTTATTATCTGTATCCATAGAATTAAGCATTGCGAGAGTGTAATTTTTATCGAATTTTTAAAATGCACTTTTTTTTTTATTTAAGGCAATAACCGTGCTATCTTCCAATCAACGTCAATAATCAAATCATTGGTTTCTCTCGGGGACAGAAGCGACGGAGCAGGCGTTATTCCATCACTACATCCCTTCCTCCAATCTCTTCTGAAGCTGATCCGAAATAGTGCTGCTGCTCCCAGTGCGCTCTTATTGGCTGCTAGTTCATCAAGGATGAATTGCTGGCCAATAGCGCTGCAGGAGGCGGGCGATTTCTAACCAATCAGACACAAGAAAGCGATCTGTACATTTTATGCTCTATATATACATGTAAATGCATACATACAAAAATATGTACTTTGTTTCAGTAAAATTGAAAATATAATTTTAAAATAAAAATCTACAATCATTAGCAGATGTAAGCAAACCGAAATACATACTCAAAAATTAAGGTAAAGATAAGTAATTAATTCTAGTAAATATTTTACAGGGGTCAATGTAAATTTTTAAGAATTAAACACCAATTACATTTAGTCAATGGAAAGCATGTAAGGATTAAAAAATGAAATACATTAAAACAATTTAAATATATAAGAATTGAAAATAATAATTACATTCAGTCAGTGTAAATACTTAAAACTTTAAAAAAAAATATATATATATATATATTGTTTGAAATTATGTTTGAAATCATATTTGATATCAATCTGTGCAGTGCGTTTCCATCAGTTTTTAATCCAAAGGGGGCGTGGCTTTGTCTGCATCAGCACCGTCATCTGCGTCGTCAACGGCGAGATTCAGAGAGAGAGAGTGAGAGAGAGAGAGATCGCTCCTTAAAGCCAGTCCTGTCACCCAGACCCGCTCGAGGTCCCCGAGACGTCAGAGGCATCCGCCGCTCTCCGCCCGTCGGCCATGGAGAGTCTGCTGGACAACCCGATGAAAGCCGTGCTCTACCTGAAGGAACTGACCACCATCGTGCAGAACCAGCAGAGCCTCATCCAGACGCAGCGGCAGCGGATCGACGAGCTCGAGCGCAAGGTGGAGGATCTGATCGGCGAGAACCGCCGGCTGAGGGATCCGCATCCGCATCCGCATCCGCAACATCAGCACCACCACCATCACCACCATCCCCCTCCTCCCCACCCCCCTCCGCATCCTCAGCGCAAAGCCGGCGGAGCTTCGGCCCAGCCTGCTGCTGCCTCCACTCCACCTCCGCCCCCGCAGCAGCTGCAGCTCGTGCCTACCTCGACCCCGCCGCCGGTGCCGCCTTCCCCGGGTCAGACGAACCCCGACAGCGAGGAGGACGAGAGGATAAGCCCGCGCTGCAAGTCCCTTCTGCCGCAGACTCCCACCAGCCTGTGCCGCTCTGTGGGACTGGCCAGGAAAGCCGAGTGAGTAGAAGTCACGTTTTTTTTTTTTTGTTGAACATCACCAGTATCCCAGTCTGCACCCCAGCAATCCCTTTTTAATCTGCATCTCAACATTTAATTCCACGATGGGTTTAACAAGACTGCCTAAATACTCAATTCCATACTCCCATATTCCTTATACAGTGCAGCTGTATAAGGAATCAGCTGTTTACTGCCCTTCATTTGACTGCATTTGCTATATTTGCATGATGCGTACTCCCTATTATATGCTTTACAAGAAAACTAGGCAACTTATTGGCTTTTTGCAACTCCTAAAATTAGATATGCCATGCTCCTTTCATTTCTGGAAGTTACTTCTTAATCATATGTCTAAAAAAGGTTTGGTAGAACTAATTTCCTACAGTATATACAGTTCAATAAGATACAGATGGAAGAAAACCTTTGGATTTTTAAATGTACCTACACATGTAACTTCACGCTGATATCCTGTGAAGTTTATCTGTGTTACATGCTTTCTTCCCAAATCCCATCACAGAGAGGACAGTCTTACAGCTGATCAGATGCCTTTCTTCTTGTGATGTCCTGAAACAGTATTTTTTTTTTTTATTTGACCCATAAATGATTTAGAATAGTGTGCAAGGCATTTGTTAAAAGAGAGCGTGACTATTGAATGCCTATGCAGATATGTTTAAGAGTGCCATGTAATTGTAACAACAAAGCATCTTTATGTTGATGGGACTCTTCCTTACTTGCTGACTAAATGATGAAAATCCAGGAGTCGATTGCTTAAGAACATGGATTTTGATGTGCACTAGTTACATGTGCCGGCTATAGAAATTCAACTTTTCTACATTAGGGATGTTAAATTTCACTCTGCTTTTTCTCACAGTTTATGAGTAGGTTTATGCTCCCTTTAGGTCTGACCAGAGCCTTGCACTCCAGAGGGCTAGATGACAAATAGGCTTTGACACAGCCGGTAGGCACGACTGGGAGATGGCAGGACACAGGGCAGATCAGCCGCATGTGGAAGAATTAATGCACAGGCAGAGATTAATGACCACCATAAATCACATTCACGGATTAAAGAGTGGAGATTAATAAACAACCCGCCCAGAACACAGGTTGTTCTGGAGATTTCCTTCGAAAGGTCTTTTGGATCTTATTTTGCCATAAATGTCAGTTTTTTCCGGTGCCAAATACAAAAAAGCAAATGTTATATGAGTTAGACTGGTAGCTGTTACAGTGCAGCCACTTGGGTTGTGTTTTTTGCTTCAGCTAGATTTTTATTATGACCTTTGAAAATAACCTCTTGTGCACATTACTGATGAAACAAAGGCTTTTGTTAAAAAAATGTCCTCAAATACATTTTTAAAACCTAGTAACCATTGCTAGATGACAAGCTTTTCATTACCACCAACAAAAATTCCATTCATTTTGACTCATTAGCTTGTACAGGACACAGAGGGAGATTTTGGACTCCATAGATTGCGTGTTAAAATCGACAGCATTATCAAAGTGAGTGGATCATCATTTCTGCATTAAAGAATTTTACACTAATAGCCAAGGTCGCTGGTAACTTTGAATGAAAAGCTCTGTGCTCCATCGCCATTAAATTGAGTCTATTGCTTCACATACTCTGAACCATTAAAGTGGTTTACTAATCTTTAGCTGTCTTAATATGGGTGCATATTTCACATATGATTCAAATCTTTTAAGATTTCATAGCTTAAGTGCGCATTGAAAGTCGCTACAATAGTCAAAATCCTACCCAGTGTGTCAAAAAAAATTTCCATAAATACTTCTCTGATCCCATTTAGCCCACAACCAGCTCTTCATTAAGGAACCGTAGACCCATCAGTGCTGTTTAGTGTAACTATGAGCTGATCATGATCATGATCATGTAGATGAAGGCTGCTGGGTGACACTTTAGACAATAAGGGTCTGTTTTAGAAGGCACCTCAGTAGTAGGAGTGCTGATCCAGAATTGTTTTTGTGATGATGACTGATTAATAGAGAAGGATAAGATCCAATATTAGTCCTCCTGCTTTCTGAATACTGGCTTTTGTTTTTTAGTGAATGGATGTCTTTATTTTGAAGACATATTGTAACCTTAACACACATCAACATGTCTGCAATATCTGGCTGGAAAATCTTTACCGCAGCGGGGGCAGTGGTAGTCTAGTGGTTAGGGACTAGGCCTCAGGGGTGGAAGGTCATGGGTTTGAATCCTAGACCACTAGCTTGCCCTGAGGTACCTTTGAGCAATTTACCGTCCCCATCACTGCTCCCCGGGTGCTACCCCCTGCTGCACTGTGTGTATGGGTGAAAAGCAGAGGTTGCATTTTGTTGAGTCTCACTATGTGCTGTGCTGTGTTTCACAATGACAGTTAGTTTCTTTCACTTACTGCTACTGCCGCCTAGGTGTTCACCCGGCTCACTTGTTCAGTGTGTTTCTCCACTTTTCACCCTGTGAGTACTGGGATTGGCACCATCACCCCGACTCAGAGAATGGGTGAATGACTGATGATGTTGTGTTGCTATATTTATGTCATAGTTTCAGTGATAAACTAGAGTGGAAACTTTCAAAAAAAAGTTTTTTTTATTTTTTAAAGTAATCACATTCAGTTCTGTCTGACTTTTTAGCTTTAGTAATTTAAAGTCTCCTAACCAGTCATGTTAATCAGTTATGTCAATTTAGACAAAATTAGCTTTGAAGACTGCCAGTGAACATTTCATAAAGTCCAAACACAAATTCAAACCTACTTTGTACTTTGATGGCATTAACTTTCTACATGAGTGATGTGTGGTTTTTCCTTTGATGCCAGTTTTATACTTGCTTATTTATTTATTTAGGCAACTTCAGAACCTCATGCCTATAAACTGAAAATGTCAAGTCATTTTATTTTAAATGCTTTGAAGACATGGTCTCATGACAGCTTGATGGAACATCCTCCAGAACCACAGACTTACTAATTAGATCATTACTTTGGATGGTCAGTCACGACTCTATTCGGATTCTGTAATCTTAAGCCCTGAAGTTCAGTTTTACTAATTTTAAACATAATCCTGCATAGAACACCTTATTCAGTGACAAGTTATCTTCTTTTCCTGAATACTGAAGGTCCAGAGAAATAAGGCAGGATTCAGATGTTAAGACACATGCTGTCCTTTGATGGGGTCTAAAAAGAAGTGATTTCTGAGTGATCAGCAGCGGTCAAGTGGATATGGAGACACAAGCCTTGAACGTGTTCTGAAAAATGATTTATCATCAGAATACTGATTAAACATTCTGGATCTGATGTCTGATTCATGTTAGAAGACGCAGTGCAGGAAAGTCGTAATGTTTCTGTGATATGTGTGCATAGTCCATGTTATCATTTCCAAAAGTCTCCGGCTGCTGAGTGTTTTAGTGGGAAATAATTATTATGAATAATGTTATCTTTTTCTTATTGAGGATTAATTTTCTGTTTTGTCTCATGCTTGTTGAAATCTTGGTTATTAAATATGTCCTATACAGGCAATATTTTTTAGAGGGAGATTATTTTATTCACCAGGATGTGCTTGGATTTTGAAAAGTCTATATAAATAAATAGTATCATATCATTCAAACCTTTTATTTTTCTGCTTTTAATTTATGAAATTATATATATATATATATATATATATATATATATATATAAACACACAAAGTTTGTATTTGGTTGGTGTTTTTTTCATTCTCATTATGAATTCTCCCCAGATTTTTCTCTTTTCCTTCACTCTCTTTTAAAAGAAAAAAATTGAAACTCTTCTTTCTGACGTCTCAGAACTCTTACGCATGTTAGTATTGTCCAAACATACAGTGGTATTTACTACCGAATATAAACTGTTGTTCTTGCTGTATGTTTTGTTCTGTTAAAAGGACGTGACTGCAGGGATGTGCCCACTACTTCTTTTTTCTTTTTCAATTTTTGCCCTGTTTTTGTATAAGATGTGTGCCTGAATGTTCTATTGTTCCCTTGTTATTGCATGAAGGAGAGATTATATTCAAAGTTTTTCTTTTGCAGTTCCATAGGTGATGTGTAGTCCACTGTTTTGACAAACTATGGTAGACAGTGTTCCCCTCCACCACCTCCACCATCCCCTTTAAAGAAAATAATCCATTGTATGTTGATGGAAATTGTAGTCCTAGATGTTTCATAGTCCATTTTATTTGGAAAGTCAAACGTTTTATGAATCCTGTATAGTGATTTTTGTAACCTTCTCTAGTAAAATAATATTTTCTATGATCGACATGGCTTGTCTGCTGTGGTTTTTATGGCCTCCTGAAAGAGTTTAAGTGTTGTTTCATTGTTTCAATTAAAGGAACAATCTGACCAAAAGGAAAATGCCATTTACATTTTTCCCTTTGTCCCACGTGTAGCTGATTAACCAAAATGTGGATTCTGAAATTTGAGTTTGCTTTTTAGTTTTTGAGTGATTAAGCCAGCAGTTAGGAGATTAACTTCACAAATTTAGATTTTTTAATTGTAAGCTGCAAGCCTGAAATATCACACTTTTGCTTCAACGGGGGTATACTGACATACTAACATACTTTTGTCCATTTTTATAGATAAAATTATGTTATACAGTATAAAAAACCCAAGTTTCTTTCCGATTACTGAACTACTTGAAACGGTTTGAGTCCAAACTTTAACCAATTAACAAGCGAACTGACACAAAACCCTATTTATTTTGTTTTCAGTTTAATCAGTTTATTTCTTGCCATTTATTGTTTGGCAATATTTATGGCATAGAGGATCATATTAGATCAGATTTCATACAAAGAACATAACTTTTTTGCTATAAAATACATAAATACAAAAATGCTATGATCACTGCATTGGCCAGGAACTGGCTCCAGGTCACCCAGGCAAGAATTCTACCACTGAACCACCAACGCTTGAGAACTGAAGAGCAGAAATGCTATCTCCACGTCTCCACAACTGATGAATGCATGTGTTTTTTCTGCTATGTTGGTGGATAACATATAAAGACCTGACACTATTTCTCAAAATCTTAGTCACTTCATCACTCAGGGGACCCCCCCTTAGGGTGCATGTTTGAGATTGAATACGATTCTAAAAAGTATTGGTGACCAGTGATGCTCTGCAATAGATGACTTCGTTTGCTTTTGAGAGCAAAGCAATCACAAAAATAAAATTGGTTCTCCACCACAAGCAACATTTTCACAAAAGCTTTATTTATCATGATGTCCAAGAGGCATACGGTGCATAAAGAGAAAGATAACACAATCTACACACATCTTTTTCGCTCTAAATGATGTGGACTTTGGAAAACATGTTAAAACATTAAACAAAAGTAGTGCTAACCAATTTCTCAAGATTTACAATCGAGCAATAGCGGTTAAATGGCTATTTATGGCACAGCATGAGGATGTCCTGCCATTTTCAAGTTTTTTGACTTTATTACTGAGCCTTAATGACATCCATATTTTCCATATTTAATCTGGAATGATCTCCACCCCTCTTTTAGCTGTATAATATATAATAATAACTGTATAATGTATAATGACACTTCAGGACACTATGAGATACTAGGAGAATATATCAAAAAAGATATGAACCTCTACTTTTCCTTTTTTTTCCAGTTTTCTCCCTAATTTTGCCCTGTTCTATTTAAGGCCTCCTCAGTCACATATTACTACCAACACCAGGAGGGTGAAATCCAGCACATTTTCCCTCCAAGTCAAAACCTCTGCATCAATTTTGGTCAACCAGCATCCACAAGCACTGCAGACAGTTCTATTTTCAAACAGCTGCTACAGACACCCTTCACCTCAACTTAGGTCATCTGGAAATGGAATGACAGAAATACACAGAAAATATAGTAATTCATAAAAATATAGCCAATACTTTGTCAACTAAAAGATCTACTTTGAAACAGCGTTCCGTTCAGTGTCTTTTCAAAGTAGGTAAAGATGTCAGTTATAAAGAAACATATAAATGAGAAAAAGCAACAAAAAGAAAGTGAAAAAGACCATTTCAATGTCTTTAGAAAGAGATGGCAACACAGAACTTAGGGGGTTTATATAAATTTGTAAATATAATGTATGGTTGTTCTTATCAGCTTCAGCTTCAGACAGAAAAAGTAACTGTGCAGTTGCTAATGGAGCTAAAATTAAGGCAAATAAGTTAAAATCGTAAGTCTGACACTTGACCAAATAAAACACCTTTCTGTTTCATGATCATTGGTGTGGGTGTGTTTATTTACAGCAGCTAGCCTCTCTACAAGGCAACAGCATGGCTAACACGTGTGTTAACTTCAAATGTCAAATACTTCACAGTCAACTAATCCTGGTTCTAGAGATCTTGAAGAGTTCAGATCCAGCACACTTAACATGATATTGAACTACCCCAGTAGGCCTTCAATACCAAAGGCAGGTGTGTTTGATTAGGTTGGAGCTAAACTCTGTTGGGAGATAGATCTCTAGGACCAAGATTTACACCCTCGATATGCATCAAAGCTCTGAAGATTTGTCCATGAGGACAAGCACTAGCTATCATAATAAAAATGATCCCTCAACTTACAGCACTTGACTGAAACTCTTTTTCATCACTGACATGAACAAACATCACATGAACCTGAACATGAACACNTGAAATTATATATATATATATATATATATATATATCATAAATTAAAAGCAGATATATATATATTTTAACTCATTCTCACACAGTTATAGAAAATGCTGAGATGTTCCTCAGTTCAGCTTTAAATTTAATGACATTTTCATTAATTTTCAAATTTAAAAAATATTTCAGTTAAATGAATAAGAATTTTTATTTAGTTTTAGGAAATATGAGGTGTCAGTTTCCTTTCCTCCATTGTAGTGGACAACCCTGTCATTGCGAGGTCACAGCACAGCAAGCGTGAACCACAACGAAATTGGACCTCTGCTTTTAACCCATGCACACAAACACTGTGCAGCAGTGGGCAGCTATTGAAAGGGCCCAGGGAGCAGTGACAGGAACGGTACCAGGGAATCGAACCCACAATCTTCCGATACGGGGCCAACTCCCTAACAACTAGGCCACCGCTGCCCCTGCTGCCCCCACCGCTGGTTACTGCTGTTGCCATGCAGCATGAAGGTCCTGGGTTCATTTGCCTGCATCCCTTCTAGTTAGAGTGTGCATGTTTTCCCCCTGTGCCTGTGAATGGTTCCACCAAATGCTCCTGTTTTTCTGCCAAATCCACCTTTGTCAGGGCTCCAGCACAGGTATGGACTCCAGCACCCCTGGTTTGGATGAGGGGCTTAGAACATGAATTGATGGATTCCTTTTTGTGCAACAAAAGCTGAATAAGAAAGCATTTAGTTTTCATTATTAAATAATGTGTTTAGGTGTGACCAACTATGTGTGTATGAGAGAGAATGGCCGGTGTGTATGTGTGTGAGCGTGTGGATGCATGTTTGTATTTGCATGCAGCACCAAATCTCCAGCAGCTAACACCTTTAAACTTAACACAATATGAACATATAAATGTCATCACATGGGTGGCATTGCTCGTGTGAACATCAAAAGTTTACAAACTGAAAATAACTAAAATATGATTTTTGGCTCCACAAGCATAAAGAGGAAGTGAGAGTGACACAGCAGTAATCTCTGTTTTGCCAAGAAGCCAAAAATAAATCATTTTAATAAATATAGTGTTGTAAACCTTTTTTGTAGCACAGCAAGAATACTTCTAATACATCCACTGCAATTCACCCGGGCGTGCTGTCAATCAACAAGAGGATCACTGAAATGATGTCAGCAGGTCCTTTTGTGGCTGAAATGCAGTGGAAATGTTTTTTGGGGATTAAGTTCATTTTCATGGTAAAGAGCGACTTTGCAAATAATTGCAATTCATCTGCAATTCATCACTCTTACATTCTAGAGTGTATGAACATTGCCATCATAAAAACTGAGGCAGCAAACTTTGTGAAAATTTAAATTTGCATAATAAAAAAACAGCTCCCTATCTGCTTTTTGTATGATTTTTAATCCTGGGTTACCTCCTTTGTTTGAGGTGATGTTGTGGATTAACTTGATTTCAGATGGTTTCTGGTGAGATCATCTGGTGAGAACATCCTTTTTCTCTAAATCTAGGTGGGCAAGTGGTTAGTAGTAGAAGAGTGATATGAAGCTGTATTAGCAATGAGGCAGTCCACACTGTTAACCAAAACATGAAACCTGTCTGCCTGTCTGTGGAGTAGTGTGGTGCAAGCTGGTATGTATATGAGATGGGTTGCAGTTTAGAAGCTTCAGGCAGTTTTTGTCTGTCTGGAGTTGAATGAGCTTGTTTGCTTTATTGGAGAACAGTTGTCCATATGTTCACTGGACTGCATCTCAGAATTTGTCCTGGCAGCATTCAGAATGTTCTTCAAACATGGCCAGATGTTGTGGTTGAGCACTAAATATCAATTACCAGGTGGCCGATGGGAAAGCTTGACAGTTTTACATTTTTAGTATTTTAGTTAGTATAATTTTAAAAGCCTGTAGTTGTATGTAAGGGTCATTGTTATATAGAAGAACAGTATTTAATCGGTTTTTAATAAGATAATTAATGAATGTAGCGTAGATCTGACCTTTCATATGCTCTGTTTTTTTGGGGTTTTTTATCCACTTTGGTCAATGGATTTCACATGAGTATTACATGAGCAGTTCCATTTAAACAATCACTTTTACACACAGCATCAACCATCTTTTGTTTTCCTCAGCATATATATTTGCTCACATATCCAGGGCGATTCAGAAATGGGTTAAGGATAGTATGCTGGGTTGCTGTACTTTCACCCAAGAACTGTGGATATCTCCATTGAAATTTGGTGTTTCGCTCTTTCACAGTGTCACTTAAATCTGCATGCCCATGTGATATTATTTTGCATTTATTGTCTTTTCATTTAAACAAACCCTGTCTAATGAAACTGTAGTAACAAATTTGACACTTAGCGTTCTCCTCCACACATGCCGAGGTGTTTGACAAAATTTGCTCCAGTTTGAAGAGATGCACAGGTTAGCTTCTTGTGACTTGGAGAAAGAACATAATGTCCTTCAACCTCTCAATGCTGGCAGAACGGAGTCAGTCCCTGAATATGACAACATAAAACAAAAACTGGGGACAACTTAAAAACAATCAGTGTGAATCAGAAATTAATTTTCCTGGTAAAACAAAATCAAGGGCCATTTTGATGACTAATCATTGCCCATTTTATTTTTTTTAAACCTTTTCAAAACTATTAAAAAAAAATAAATTCTTAACACAATCAGTGCAGAGCTTAATTTGCGCCGTTAGGCTGGTCCTGTAAAAATAAAAGATTGAAAGGATAACTAAGAATGTAGCATCCTGTGTAAGCCAGTGCCATGGCACCAAACATTTTCAGTTTCAACTTTGATTTCACTTTTGGTAGAGATGGCAATTAAAACAACACAAAATCTGTTGTCACAAATTACCACAACGGCTATTCTTTACTAAAGTAGAATTTCAGTCTTGCACCTGGTGGCTGCAATGACAAATAAATAAATAAACAAACAAACAAATACCTAAATAAATAAGTCTGAAAAAAGAATCAGTGATACACCAAACTCAGGAGCAATAACCAAACACAATCTCAGTATTTTGAGATCTGATTTTCTACTGATAATCGTTATTACTTTGCTTCTTAAACAAGACATGCTAATGATTTTAACATAGTGGATGGTCTTAGTTTTTTTTTTTTTCTGTAAGGAGCATTTGTCCTTAACTGGGATTGAATTTTTAGCATATTTCACACATTTTGTGACTCTGTGACTCTACTTGATTTGTGGTTTTGGATTATTTATTTATTTATATTATTTCTCAGTAATTTGGATGTTCCAATAAAACAAGCTTAACTTGGGTCCTTTTCATCCAATTACTTCTCAGTGTTCTGCAAACTCATAATTTTCAGATTTGGCCCTGGACCAGGGACAAGAGAAACATAAGGTAAAAATGCTTCATATCCTTTATTTGGCTGCCCATGTTCTGAAGGGCATGAATGTGAAAGTCAAAGTGATTTAAATTGGCCAGAGAGAGGTTAAAAAGAAGAGATCTTCCCAATGAAAATATTAATTATTAAAAATATATTATTTTTTTATAATATAATAGAAAAATTATTTTAAGTTTCAATTTATTGCTCTTTAAATAACCCCTTTTGTGACTTTGGAGAGGAGTTTTCTAAAACTTTTTTTAAAGATGTTTATTTTTTAATGGTCCAAGCCAAAAAACATGCAGCAATCAAGGACTGTTATTTTGAATGAATGTCCTGAAGTGTGTTTAGGGTGTTTTATGATTGAAACAGACTTACAGATCTTAGCTCTTCAAAGGCTGAGAGATGTCTCTGAAGGTGCCATGTTTGCTGATCTCTGTTCAGCTGAGACGCAGCAGTGTGAAAAAAGCTTCAACAAGGCAAATTTGAATAAACTCCAGACAGGGGTTTGTCTTCATTTCCAGGCTGGGAAGAAAACGAAAGCATGGATAAGCCTGTTTCACTGTGTAGCTCAAAGATGAGTGCAGCTGTAATTTGGCTGTGCTGTTTGGAGCATTAGGCTGGCACAGCTGGGCTGCAGGGATGTGTTTTCTCTTTTACTGTGTGATGGACAGGTGGACAGAGCTAGTGGGGGGAGGGGAGATGGACAGCTTGGCACGACACCATGTCTGCTTTGCTGATTTGTTCCATGACAAAATGAATGTGACAGATGTTGATGGGGTTGTAGCGCCCATAACGTTTCCAGGTATTCGAACATTTAGCTGCTGTGGTCACAAAAGCTCATAGGTCCAGAATGGTAACTTCAAAAAGCAGAGGTTAAAAGCAGAGGTTGCATTTCATTGTGGTTCACTGTGTGCTGTGTTTAGAAAGTTTAGAATCTTTCAACAGAATTTCAGAATCCAGAGTTTCTGTACTTGTTTTTAATGAGCTACGAGTGAGAAATAATTCATGTTATGTTATGGCAGGGTTTTGTTAGAGCTGACTGTAATTGCGACCTCTAAGAATTGGTTTTGATTTTCACCAAGAGAAGCATAAAGTACTTGGTGTTCGTCATACTATTCTTTTAAGCTTCCTTTGGCCAAGAATATTAGTTTATGGTTTCAGAATCTCTTATCTCTTTATATTCTGTACTGCTGTTACTTTGCATGTCTGAGACAAGCTCCCTCACTTAGGCCTTGATCAGTCCTTGCCAGGAGTTTATTCAAAGTTGTTTTGATGTGTGTGTGTGTGTGTGTGTGTGTGTGCGCGCGTGTGTGTGTGTGTGTGTGTGTGTGTGCGTGTGTGTGTGTGTGCGTGTGTGCGTGTGTGTGTGTGTGTGTGTGTGTGTGTGTGTGTGCATGTGTGTGTGTGTGTGCGTGTGTGTGTCTGTGTGTGTGTGTGTGTGTGTGTGTGTGTGTGTGTGTGTGTGTGCGTGTGTGTGTGTGCGTGTGTGTGTGTGTGTGTGTGTGTGTGTGTGTATGCGTGTGGCAGGTGGCCTAGCTGCTATAGGCCTACCCTCAGGCTCTAGAGTAAAGCTGCAGGTGCAGCTGAAAACCTCTCCAGGCTCTGAAGCATCTAACCTCATTTAAACTCACACAGGTGTTTATCAGGGTTTATGCATTCTTTAGCCTTAGCTTCATGAACACACACGCATGCATACACGTACACACACACACAGACACACACACTCACCACTCACTTTGTGTATTCGATGGTCAATTCCATGACTAAAATATATAAACAAAAACTAAGTTCTGCCTAAGACTGCTAATTTGTGATTTGTGTGAACAGATATCATGTTGACTGCTCCACAGCAGTATCCTTTATTCAGCCTAAGGATTCCAAACTGTGTCTTTTTTTTTTTAATTCAAACTTTTTGGGCTGGGTGATTTGGCCAAAAATAGATTTTATAATACTTCAGGAAATATTTTATAAATCAATACATGTCATGTTATTGCATTTAAGGTTGGAACAGAAAAAGAAGTGTAAAATAATATTAAATAATAATAATAAAAAAAAAATGTTAAAATACTGTGTGCGTTGCATTAATTCCATTTAAAACGGATCTATAAATCTATGCTCTCTATGAAACGGGCAGGTTATTTAAAGAACCATATACAACAGTTTTTACAGAGAGAAGCTCGCTATTTTCTGAGCTGCCATGGCTGTGCATGGTTAAAAACTAACCAAAACTAACCTTACCAGCTAGTCTTCTCTCGTACTACTCAGTAGGTCAGCTATAGCGTAATGTGATTACTGTGTTAAACCAAGGAATGACAATTTATTTGATTTAACAAGTAAATAAAACTAGTGACATAAAATAGTACTAATTAGTACACTTCAGGGAGTTGCCAGACAAAATAAGGAACTGACAAAAACAGGACTACCTGGTCTAAAGACAGCTGTCAGGTCACACTAGTGTCCATCCTTTTTAGCTGGAGGATGTTATTGTTTGCCAAGGATGGAGAAGGAAGGTGACCATGTGGAGGTGGTGTTCTGCAGGAGTATAAACCTACATTTGGAGCAGCCCATCACTGTAGTAGGATGTTTGCACTGTGTGGAGATTCTAAATCATATGAACTTATGCTGTGAAAATGTCTTCATGTAATTCCATTCAAATAGACAAGCAAATTGACAGCAATAATGCTTTTAGGCATCAGATTTATACTCTAAGTGCTTTATGCCGCCTGGCAGTGGAAAAGCTGAGATGCTATCAGTTCAGCCCACTGATATCGAAACACACTGATGCAGTCTACTGATTTATAAACAAAAAAAAAGCTTTCAATACTTTGCCCTTTTTTAAAGTAACAATTTTCTGTCATTCTGAAACATAGCACAGCACACGATGAAACACAGCAAACCTCTGCTTTTAACCCACAAGCACAGTACGGCAGTGGGCAACCATTTAAAGCACCTGGGGAGCAGTGATGGGGACAGTGCCTTGCTCAAGGGTACCAGAGGTACCTACTGGTCTGGGATTTGAATCCACAACTTTCTGATCCTGGGGTCTAGTCCCTAACCACAAGGCAACCACTGCCTGATGTGCACTAATGGAGTTTTTGTGAAAAAGTAAAGTTTTTTATTGTGGAAAAACCTTTTTTACTGGTTTGCAGAATGTTTTTGTGAAACTCAGGCCTTGATCTTTTGCTTTGTCATCACTAGTAGCAGCAGTGCATGTTGTAGTAAAGAAGCAGCTTAGTTCCCACAGTGAACTGCTGTGAACACTGCTGGCACTTATTTGCACAAATGAGAAATAGTATTAATTGTAGTTAATGGTAGTCTGCTTTCAAGGGAGACATTTTGCAAATCTTTTGGGAATGTGGCAAGTGCTGCTTCCCATAAAAGACCCTTTGGAGTGTTCGGCTGTAGTTAGATTTTACACTGTTTTCCAGGCTTCATTTACTGAATTTCCCCAAAACACATGACTCTCCAGGGATCGCTGTAAAAACATCAAAACAGCAAGACTTTCTCCAGAGTCTGACATAAGTTTGAAAATATTTTTAACTAATAAACAAAAACATGTAACCGTTTATCCCTTTTCATGTACCTGTCATGTACAAGGTGATTTTAGCAGTACATTTTGAAGAACTCTTTATGCTGTCTTTTAGGAACATCATACAGCTATAAAATCCCACTGCAGGCTCGTTCTTCATAAGATGATACTTTTTGTGGTGCTTTTGTCCTCCTTTCACAGATGTTCTGGAAATATTCCTCAGCGGAGGACTATCCAGAACAATCAGCAGTGGCACCCTTGGAACGACTTACACACCTATAGAACCTATATGCCTGCATATACACATATATATTTTTACATATTTTGCTGATGAAGAAGGCCTAAAAAACAATTTGAATGAGTTTAAGGAATTATAATGTGAAGAATTGTTTTTTCACTGTTTAAAAATAAAAATAAGGCTTTAGTCACACCATTAACATTCCAAAAATGGTTAGTTTTGGTAATTAAGCAGCAAGAACAACATATTTTGAATGTATTTGAATGTTGCAAAAAATCATTACATTTAAACCAGCTCTGTTAAATCATAAAACGATATTTGAGAGCCCCCTCTCAACTACTCTAACTATGAGATTAAATAAAGAAATGAGTCTCCTATTCACATTTATACCGATATGTCTCCTGAAAAGCAAAAAACATTGATTATAGCATTACAATGACCCCTGTCAAAGTGTGGGGTATATTAGGCAGCAAATGAACAGTCAGTTCTTGTGTTGGAGGTGGATGTACTGGGGATGTTCCTGTGGGTCACTACCTACCAAAAATGGCGCTACTTTGCTGCCAACATCTTGGTGTCAGATATCACTGCACACATTTAGAGGTCTTGTATTAGTGTTTGCCATCATGGGGATAGAGCTGTTTTGATGGCATGAGGAGGACATACATAATATCAGGTAAGGGGTTTAATGTTATGGCTGAAAACATTACCTAATGGCAATAGCAAGCTAACAGAACAGTCATTTCGACAGCGCTTTTTACAACTGTTGTTTTTCACAAAGCAGCTTTACAGAATCTGTATCCGAGCCCCAAGTAAGTCAGCCGAGGGTGACAGAGGCAAAACTCTCTAAAGCTGGAGGAAGAAACCTTGGAAGGAACCAAGACTCAAACAAAGAAACAATGATTTAAAAATGTAACAATGAGTTCCTGTAAAGTTTGTGTTAAGAGTCCATAAGAGTCTGTAATTGGAGGTTCAGTTAGCTAACTACAAATGACAAGGGTTGTCACTTTCACTAATAGTGGTAGTTCGGTTTGAGTCAGCGGAGCTTTTGTTAGTCTTAGATTGGCAGCAGCTCATGCAGAAGATCTAGGATGATGTAGCTGATCTGAAGTTCAGATGGGGAGAGGAATCTGATGATGGTCGGTCACTGAATATTTGACATTATTCTTTAAGTAGGCCCGACCCATCCCTGCTATACAAACAACTACAAACTGTGTGGAGGGGGAGCTTGATGTTGTAGGATTAAAAATAATTAATCACAGAGAGCTTGGATCCATCTGTAGCTTGGATTAGATACAAACCAGCTCCAAATTGATCTGCATCTCTTAGCATTACAAGGCTATTTACATCTCCTACTTTACATATACATTTTTGTTCAGCCAGCAGCAGTTTAGTCCCATCGATTCATATATTCAGCCTGATAGAGCTTGAACTGGATTTTGAGCATTTACAATACAGGGCAGCCAATCTGAAGTGGTCATAAAAGCAGTAAAAACAACGGTCTGTTTAAATGAGAGGGAAATTGAGAGGTCATTTAAAAATTAAATGTGATGTTTTTGGTGAATTATAACTCATAAACATACTGATATAAACAAATGTGGAATATGGGACCTTTAACCATCCAATGATGAAACAGCATCATAATTCTGAGCTACTGTACTACCTCTGATCAAAAAAGAGACCAGAAGGGAGCTGCAATGTTTGTATTGGTTGTTACAGAGGAAGCAGTGAAATGAAACCAAAGCTAATCACTAAATTAAGCACATAAGGTGCAGGTTAATGTTCTTTCTCTATCTCACCTTCTGATTTGGACACAGCATAGGGTTGTTAGACTTTACTGCATGTGGATGCTAAGCACGTCTGTCTGGTTATGACATGGTGACTGGCTTGAGCTTGCATGCTGCAGAAATTCAAATCATGAATATCACATTTTGTGCCGAGTGGATTTAGATTGCTTTGTTTCTGTTTTCCTGTTTCTGTGGGTGTGTGGATAGAACGGCATCTGCAAATTCACTGCACATCATTAGCCCAGGCCTGTATGTGCTCTGACATGTGTCGGCTCATATGACATAATACATAAATAAACCAACAGATCCTCAGTTATGAATGTCGTGATCACAACATCACTGTTTGAACTAAACTTTGTGTTGTTTAGCTTTATGTTGAAATTAGGAAAATACCTGCTGCTCGTTACGTGTCCTTCATGAGTTTCATGAGGAATGGACGAATAGAAATGGTTCCAAATGACTCTGGAGAAGATCTTTTTTACCTTGTTAAAATTACTTTTCAGAGATGAGAGGTTTTGTTGGAAAAAGCAAAGATAAAGCAATCTAGTAATTAGTGATGCTTTATCAGCAGAAAATAAAAATTGTTGAAATCAGTAAATTCCCAGTGAGTTAAAAATGATGAGCCAGCTGGTATATGTGTCTGGATCTAATGTGTGTGTGTGTGTGTGTGTGTGTGTGTGTGTGTGTGTGTATGTATGTGTGTGTGTGATTAGTGCTTATTGAGTGGGAGGTTTTGTCATGTGAAAAGGTGACTGTACAAAGGTGACTTATAGACCCTGAAAGAAAGAGAGAGAGAGAGAGAGAGAGAGAGAGAGAGAGAGAGAGAGAGAGAGGGAGAGAGAGAGACAGGAAAGAGAGAGAGACAGGGATACAGAGAGAGAGAGAGACACAGAGAGAGAGAGAGAGAGTGTATTTGAGATTTTGAGAGAGAGAGAGAGAGAGAGAGAGAGAGAGAACGAGAGAGAACGAGAGAGATTAAAGGTACACAGGCTGAATTTGGAGTGGCTTGACATTAAGCATGACTCAGCTTGAATAAAAGTTAGCGCTGGCCTGTGATTATTAATCTTGAGAGATGCGGCAGCGTCAGGCTTGCGTTCCTCTGAAGAAATATACTGAAGAAATGCTGTTATACTGTGTGTCCTTTGAACGCCATTCAGATGCACAGACACTAGCTGGAGCTTTGTCCTTGACTAGCTGAGCTGTCACCAACTATTAAATCATACTCATGGTAGTGGTGTTGCTGGGCTTGCATCATTGCTGTGCTTGGGGAGTGCTAACTCACTTCCTTCATTTTTGCTTTGGCTGTTTTTGAATCTTGTCACTTACTGTATAAGTGTATATATAGAATTCTGCAGTTAGACCATGCAAATTACCTTTCTAGAATTCAGCAATCAGTCTGATATAAAGAAAAAAAATCATTTTCTGCCTAAACTCTATCATCTGCTATCTCTTGAATGTTTTCAATGACCTTGCAAGTTTTTCTCTCTTATGAGGTATAATATGGTATAACCTGTGGCTCTGAATGCCATGTGCATGTATTTTTGATTGTGTCAAGAAATTTTCATAAATATGTGCAAATGTGTGCAAATTTTAATAATAAAAAAGAAATATATATACAGTACTGTGCAAAGGTTTTAAGCAGGTGTGGAAAAAATGCTGTAAACAAAGAATGCTTTCACAAATGGAAGTGTTAATAATTTCTTTTCATCAATCAACAAAACGCAGTGAATGAACAAAAGAGAAATCTAAATCAAATCAATATTTGGTGTGACCACCCTTTGCCTTCCAAACAGCATCAATTCTTCTAGGTACACTTGCACACAGTTTGTGAAGGAACTCGGCTGGTAGGTTGTTCCAAACATGACTGTGTTTCAACCTCCGTGTGGCATTGATGATCATCAGTACCTGTTTGGTAAAACTGGTTGATCATACACCGACTATAATCCTACAGAATCCCTGACTTTGTGCAAGTGTACCTAGAAGAACTGATGCTGGTTTGAAGGCAAAAGGTAGTAACACCAAATATTGATTTGATTTAGATTTCTCTTTTGTTCGCTCACTTTGCATTTTGTCATGATAAAAATAAACAATCATTATTTCTATTTCTGAAAGCATTATTTGCTCACAGTATTTTTTCACACCTGCCTAAAACTTTTGCACAGTACTGTATATATATATGTATGTATGTATATACAGTACTGTGCAAAAGGTTTAGGCAGGTGGCTTTTACAGTGCTTATTAAAATATTTTTAAGCATTTTAATTGTTTATTGCTTATTTGTTTAATGGTTCTATTTCCTGTTGACTCTGTCAGTAGTATGTTTTAGCCTATAGGTTAAGGACTGAGCCCCATAATCGGAAGGTTGTGGTTTCGTGTTACAGATCAGTAGTTAACTCTGAGGTACACTTCAGCAAAGTACCATCCCGATTATACTCCCATAATTCCACCATTTTCCATTGCCTCTTTATTTTATAAGTTGCACTTGCACTCTACACCCTTTCCTGACCTCAGGATGCCTATTTTAACATTCTATTTTATAACACTGGGATATAATATGCCCCCTCCCCCTGGATTATAGTAAAAAAAGGCTCTCAATGCCTGCGTTGTATATCTGAGGGAACCATTGCACTGTTAAAGCTTTTTTGGCAGTGCTGAAAGTGTGGAGTTGAAGTTTGGACCTACAAACAGGTCCCTGCAGATTAAGGATTTGGAGATGATGTGTGTATCATCAAGTACCAGACCCATTATTGCTATGAAAAGTTCAGAACAGCTTGCTGGTTGAGCTTAGGTTTACACTGTGTGCACAATAATTGGGGAAGTGAGTATTTTGAGGATACATTTTAATATAGAAAAAATAAATCCAGTGCTATCCGTCAATCCTAAATATTAATAATGCTGAAACCGGATTGTTTTCCAAAGGAAACGCGAGTGTGAACATTCACAGGGGATACATATGTGTGCCCAATTATTAGGCAACTATCAGTGTGCAGAATTATAGCACAACAAAATGAAAAATGTAAATTTTCCCATTTTACTTGTTTATTTTCATTTGTTAAAGTGAAAATAATGAACTGAAAATTTACAAATAAACATTTCTATTATAGCCACCCTTCTTTTCAATAACAGCCATAACAACATAGCAACCACAGCCTCCCAGACATTGTTAAGAGAGATGAACTATTTTCCTTCCCTGTTAATCTCCCGTTTAAGGAGGTCCACATGTTCTCAATAGGGTTTAGGTCAGTTGAGGAAGGGGCCCATGTCATTATTCTTTAAGGGCTTTACTGGCGAGCCATGCAGTGGAGTACATCCATGCATGTGATGGAGCATCGTCCTGCAGAAAAATCATGGTCTTCTTGAAAGATGCAGACTTTTTCTTGAACCACTGCTTGAAAAAATGTCTTCTAAAAACTGGCAGTAGGTTTGGGAGTTGATTTTGGGTCCATCTTCAACCTGAAAAGGTCCAACTAACTCATCTTTAATAATACCAGCCCATACCAGTACCCACCTCCACCTTGCTGGTGTCTGAGTAGAAGAGTAGGAGCTCTGTGTCCGTTACTGATCCAGACACGGGCCCATCCATCTGATCCATGAAGAGTCAGTCTCATCTTACCCATTAAACCTTTGAAAAATATATCTTGAGATATTTCTAGGCCCAGTTTTGCCACTTCAACTGATGTGTCTTGTTTAGTGATGGTCGTGTTTCATCCTTCCTTACCTTGACCATGACTCTGATCACTGTAGACACCTTGTACTTCTGGACACTCCAGGTAGGTTCAGTTCTGGAATATGACAGCACTGGAGGATCATGGGTTCCTGGTAGCTTCATGTTTGACTCTGTCTCAAATCTTTGGCAGTTCATTTGCATCTTTTTTTCTCAACACATTTCTTGTGACCCAAAAACAAACGTTTTGTTGTTCTGTGATCACATCCCAATATCAATAATTTCACTGCATTTTTTACTTTTCAGAGTCAGTTCTATCTCTTTTATTTTTGGCAGAGGAAAATAAGGAAAAGATGCTGCCTAATCATTTTGCACACCTTGATTTAGGGAGTTGATCTCCTGAGGCCACACCCTCCCTCATTACACGAATGCTCATCACCTGATCTGCTTAAATCCAATTAACATTCAAATTTATACAGCTTGGAGTTGGAATATATGCATACAAATGATAATATGGTCAAAATACTCACACAATACGCCAATTAATTGTTCACACAGTGTAGTGGCTGTGGCATGTTATATGTCTATTTGCTGTGCACTGAAGTTATTTGGTCCAGTCTTAATGCTTTCTTCAAGTACACCATGAAATATGTAGTCATGGAAGAAATTCCAGGATGACACAGTTTGACGTCAGCCGTGGCAACACTATCATCAGTCCCACTGAGTTTAAAACGGATTACTCAGTTTAGTTATTTTATTTATTTTTTTTTTAGATATAAATGCCATTCAGCAAAAACATTCTAAATGGCAACACAAAATGACAGTAATTTAACATGGACTCTTTTCTTTTTGTGAATTGATGCTGGTCTTTTCCTAATCATGGGCAATAATAAAAGCATAGTGTCACAATTTCTCTCTCCTGGACTGAAAGAAGTTGCTGAAAGAAGTAAAGAAATCTTGTCAAAAGAGTGTGTTATATATATATATGATTCATAATACCATATACTTTTGGGACATATACTAGGTGATGCTGTTAATAAAGAATGCAAGATTATTATGAAAGTTATTATGGAAAATCCCTCCATCCTTTATCATGTGTGAGTGAAAAAATACACCTGGCCAGAAATGTATTTTCTGCTTTTAACCCATACACACTGTGCAGCAGGGAGCAGCCATATTCAGCGCCTGAGGAGCTGTGATGGAGACGGTACCTTGCTCAAGGATACCTCAGGGCAACCTAATAGTCTGGATTCAAACCCACTGTCCTGGGGCCTACTCCCTAAACACTAGGCCACCACTGCTCTTAGTGGTGAATAAATAAATAAATTAGTGGTGAATACTAATTTAATTCATTTCAGTTAATAATACTGAAGGCACAGTCATATGCTCTCTCTCTCTCTCTCTCTCTCTCTCTCTCTCTCTCTCTCTCTCTCTCTCTCTCTTTCACACTCTCTCTCACTCTTGTTCTCCTTCTCTCGCTCTCTCTCCCTCCCTCTCTCAACATAAACTGCAGCATAAAAAGTTGAGCCCTGCAGTGTCTTGAATCAAACTGAAGAACTTTTATACTTCAGCCCTGCAAGTTTACTCTGCTCTGAGTTGAAGTTTGGTTTTTGTTTTGTTGTACATTAGTGGGGTTGTCTAGACTACAAATAGCCCCATTCAGTGTCTAGTAGGGCTCAACATTTTCTGCTGAAGCCTCAAGTATAAAAAAAACAATTTCCAAAAATGTATCTGCTCAAACAGCTGGTTTCCTTCAGTGTCATGGTTGAACTCTTGAGTCTGTGGACTTTTGTGATACACCAGATTGCTGCATGACTTTCTGTTCCATTAGTACTTTTGAAAAGCCTGGTTTGCTGTTGCCATATGCTGTAAATGCAGGTTACAGCAATGAACCGACTTGTACATGTCCAAGCTTATTTTAGCTTTTCCTTCCAAGTTGACAGTTAAGTGCTTGTCTATCCCCTGCTATCCTGGTGAGCAATCAAGACATCACGCTCTGTCACGTGCAGCTTCTGCTTTGCTTATGGAAATGCATTGAGATTTCACTTAATCTTCGCTTCACTTACACTGCCACTCACATCTACTGCATCCTCTTGAAAACAATGGCTTGAATTAACTTGATTCAAATTTGCAAATCAGTTCCACAACTGTAAATGAACAGAAAAACCCAACTGTGCTCCAACTGTGGTATATTTTATTCATGAGGAAATGACACACATCAAATCAAGTCAACTCAGCACAACGCATTTTGTGGCCCAGATTTTTGTCATTAATCAGGTGATTCTTGTTTATGCTGGGTGTCATTTACAGCTTTTGGAAGGCTATCAGTGTGCTATTATTCACCAAAAAAACAGGCAATTGACTCCAGCTCCATTTGCATTACACTGTGTCTTCCAGCCCTTCACAGTGTGGTTGATTTGTTTGGCGATGCTCTAAAAATCAGTGCTGATCCGTGCTGTGTTTTGCCCCGAGTGATCTCCAGAGCCATGAGATCACAAAGAAGAACAGGGCATTCTTTCCCAGCTCACTGGCTGTTTCCTCGGAAATGTCAGGTGATATTATATTTCTGAGCAAGACTAATGGCAAAATCCATCCCCTGCATCCTGCAGGGAATTGCACAGGTGATCAAAGCTGACAGAAAACGTCCAGTTGCTTTTTTTCTTCCTTCTTTTCTCCTGCTATTACCCAGTCTCTAGTCATATGATTAATGCACCCTCTCCACTGCCATGTTCTTTTCCTCGTGCTTGTTCTCTATCTCTCTCTGTGTCTGACATGCTCATTCTTGCATGCATGTACACACACACACACACACACACACATACACACACACACACACACACACACACACACACACACACACACACACACACACACACACACACACACACACACACACACACAGGTATTTGCAAGAGGTCATTTATTTGCCCTAGGATGTTGACATGTTACAACTACGGCTGTTAAAGGACAGACCAACCTAGGGAAGTACCACATTTGTGTACACTTAGTTACTGAGCCCAGAGATGTTTGTCAACTATTATGTTACTGGGTTTAGTGCTCACTCTGGCAGTAAGAATAAAGCCTATGATACTATGGGAATAAATATGTCAGCCTCTCATGAGAACTATGAGCCGTGACTCCATAGTGTGAAGCAACGTGTCAAACACAGAATGGTTGTAATTTTGTTCTCACTACCAATGGTTACAGGCCCTGAATGCACTGGAGTGGAGGTGTACCACTTCTTTTTTTTTATGTGTAACCCTTATTGAAGCTAAGCTAGAAATAAAATATTTCTATTATTTCTAAACGTAAAGACCACAAGGTTTTGCAGTGGGTAGCGCTGTTTGTCTCACAGCAAAAAAGGTCCTGGGTTTGATTTCCAGGCACGGCAGTCTGGGTTCTTTCTGTGTGGAGTCTGGACATTCTTCCTGTGTGGATTTCCTCAAGGAGCTCTGGTTTCCTCAAACAGTTTGAAGATATGCACTTCAGGTGGAGAAAAATTGCCTAGGCTAGGTGTGAGAGTGTTCATGCGTCTGTCCTGTGAAGGACTAGTGACCTATCTAGGGTGTTTCCCTGCCTTTTGCCCCATGAGAACTGGGATAGGCTCCAGCACCACCTGTGACCCTAATCAGAATAAGCAGCTAATGAAAAAATTAGTGAAATGATGTCTAAATGTGCTATTTTGCAACCTACTAATTAAATCAATCTTTTGTTGTTTTTTAGGTTAAACTTAACTGACAGAACATAACTTAATAGCTTAGCAGTATTGCAGTTGCTAATCCAAAACTGTCTTATATGATAAGTTGGGTTGCCTTTTTTCAGCTGTCCCTGACCACCAGGGCATCCCACCTCTAGCACTACCACCATTGCGTTCCTGAGCAAAACCCTTAACCCTGAATTGCTCCAGGGGGACTGTCCCTGTAATCTGGAATTGGACGTCACTCTGGATAAGAGCCTCTGCTACATAAATGTATATTTCAAAAGGGCTGCTTGTCCTTCAATATTTCATCAATATTTTCACTTTTTATTCATCTCACATTTCCAGTGTGTCTTAGGTTAATGAAACAATCCTTTGTTAACTTCTTTGAATTTTGTATTTTGAAGGTCTACCTTAATCTAAAGAATCCAGTACAAACAAAAATAAGCAAATAAAAACACCATGGGGCCAAACATATCACTCGCATTGTTTCCATGAGAAAGACATAAATTGGTACTTTGAAACAAACAGTGAAAACCAATTCCAAAACAACAGCAACAGAACTTTGAAGATGTTGGAAGTAACAGACAAGCATCTATATATCAACAGAAAACGAGTCCTATTTCAACATTGCCTAAAAGGCTGCTCGACAGGGATGAAGACACTGCTTCAATAAAAGCAGCAATAAAAAGTGAGACTACAGTTTGCAAGGGCACATGGGGACAAAATCTTACATTCTGGAGAAATTTCTGTTGGTCTGATGTAACCAAGATTGACTTCAGCTCTACCTTTGTTATGATGACACGGCAACAGGTTTAAGTAGTCTAGAAAATGCATCCGTACTACGATGTAAAATCTGTTCAGCTCTGGAGGGCATTTTTTGATGTTTGAAAACATAATTTCAACGTGAGCTGTGTCCATGCTTGTGTGCTAAAAGGCCCGAGAGATGTCTACAGTCTACAACAGCCTAAACGGTTTACTTTAGAGAGGACATTTTAATGCATTTTGACATGCCATAAAGGCTGTTCATGGTCAAATCAAAGGGCATTCACTATGTAGGTTCACATTTTATCTAACACAGTTTGGAGGTTTACATCACACTTTGTTTGAACAGACAGACTCATAATTCCTCATGATTTCTGGCGCCATCCTCTTCACGAGTTCTACTTTTAAAAAGTCTCGGATCTTGATGTACCCCTTAATTGAAATGCATGTAAAACTCAATAAAGGTCCATTAAGAGGTGCAGCTTCAGCAGGAAGCCATAACTGTCCCCACATACCTTGTAAACATGTTTTACAATTCTCAAAGCAAATGAGCTCAGCTTTGGCTGTAAGTAATGATAAAAGTGATTGTAGGTTATAGGAGCCGGTAAAAAGCAGTGTGTTTAGCTAGAACAGACAGTGTGATAAGCTAGAACAGACAGAGCTAATAGGGCTGTGGTCTTTGGAGAGCGAGTGAGAAGACAATATCAGTGAGGAGATTGAAGGGCACTTCACTAGATTAATCCAGAGGCTTTTATCTACCTAAAGAAGCGCTCGCCTTTGGTATTGAAACGTTACACCAAGTGCTTTTATCCTAGTAGGAGACTTTGAACTTACCAGTATGCCAGCAAAGTTTTTACCATAATTCTGGGAGTTTTATTTTATAATTGTATTGACATATAATTGCATTGACGAACCCACCAATATCAGAATTAGCATGTTTTTTCTCCAAATATGGTATGCTGCAGACAGAGAGTTAAATATTTTATTCATTCTCTGACGTGAATCATGTGAGACTGGTAATGCACTGCAGATGCTAATGATACAGAGCTAGGAAATGTTATAGTAAAACCTGCAAGAATCAATGTGTTTAATATATCAGATTTATGTCATTCAGGAAATTTAAATGGGTGATTGATTTTTAATTTAGAGCTGCTTTGAAGTCCTTCTTGAAGCAAGGAGCTCGTAATTAGGACATGATGTTTGGAAGGAAACAAAATCATCATGCTGAAAATCATACCTTTTCATTTACATTGGTTTTCTCTCTGCCTGTCAGGTCACACTGCACTGCATTTATATTTGTTTTTATTATATTTCTTAAAAATATATATTATCATAACAATATAATAAATATATTTATTATGAACAACATTTATTAAAATGATCAAATTTGATTAAGCAAAAAAGGATGTTCATAGCATCTTTGGTTTATTTATTTATTATGCCAATAAAATAGTCCTAGGTGATTTATATGATTGCACAGCTTGTTAACTTTTTAGCATGATTTTTTTTTTCATACTTTATTGAGCCGTTTTATGAAAGTATGCTCAGAAAGACTGAAACTAAGACCTACGTCCCAAATTTCAGGTCAGACTGGAAAGAAAGTGTGGATGCCAGCCCCCAGTGGGGTTGTGATAGAGGGGTAGAGTGTGAGCCCTGTTAACTCCTGTGTGTTCTGACCTGAAGGAACACCCCATGATTCTCCAAGTGTTACATCATTAGGCCCATGGCCCAAGAGAAGCTTCTGCTGTTGCAGTAGCCTGCAGCGCTGCTGTTTTGGGAGATGTTCTGCGTTACTCGTTTAAACAAGAATCTGACGGCATGCTGTTTACAAGAGGTTTAGGAAGCCCAGTGGTGGCTCTTTATCTGCAAGTGTGTTAGAAACCTATTTTCTTACACTGGCAATTAGAAGTATTTCTGTATTGTCTTCTGTTTTTGGAACATTCTATTCACCAAGCTAACAATGATGGACGTACAGATTATCAGTTTACCCAAATTACTGACGTCATCCATCTTATGTTCAGCTGTGTATCGTCTGCATAACTATCAAAAATGACTGCATACACGAAAGCCGTTCTAAGAGACGATTACTGCATTGTGGCAGCGTGGTTAACACTGTTACCTCACAGAGAGAAGTTCCTGGGATTGATTCCCAGCTGGGATGACCCGAGTGTTCTCTGGGTAAACAGATTTCTTCCCACAGTCCAAAGACATGCACCCCAGGTGAAGTAGATATGCTAGATAGATATGCTGTGATTATTTGTCAGTGTCTCTGTCCTGCGACAGACCCTCAAGGGCTCCAGCACATCTCATGATAAGTGACTTAGATAATGAGAGAACAGACTTACATGCCTTTTTTTCTGAAACCTTTGGTTCACAACCTTTTATGCTAGCAACTTTTATCTTCTTTTAACATTATTTATTTTAGTAATTATTTTTGTCCAAATCTGTGCATTTTTTTTCATGAAAAAATATTGGCAACGACCCACAATTCACAATGTAATTATTGAACCCTTCAGCGGCTATTTCTTAAGGGCATTTCTGTAGTGCTCTGGGCCGGTACTTTTTGTGCTGCTCTTTAAGCATTTGCATTGCCAGTTGCCAGCATCACCTCACACAAAACCCTGAACTAAAACTTCTCGCTTTTTTTATGTGATTTATAAACTGCCGTTGATTTTCCATACGTAATTCAGAGAGAAACTTATAGAGAGAAACACATATAATACTTGTTTAATTTTTGGACACTTTTAAGGAGTATATTATATCCTCTAGTCTAGTAACAATAGAGGGATAAAGTTGATCAGCCACAGCATGAAGTTATGGGAAAGAATAGTGGATGCTATGTTAAGAAAAGAGGTGAGGATCAGTGAACAGCAGTATGGTTTCATGCCGAGAAAGAGCACTACAGATGAAAGTGAAAGTGACAACCCTTGTCATTGCGAGGTCATGGCACAGCACACATGAACCACAACGAAATTGGACCTCTGCATTTTACCCATGCACACTCAAACCCGTGCAGCAGTGGGCAGCTTTTGAAAGCGCCTGGGGAGCAGTGATGGGGACGGTACCTTGCTCAAGGGTACCTCAGGGCAACCTATTGGGAAGGGGTTTGAACCCCTGATCCTCCGATCTTGCGGCTAACGCCCTAACCGCTAGGCCACCTTTGCCCCAATGTTGCAATGCAATTTGCAGTTTGCTCTGAGGCTGTTGATGGAGAAGTACAGAGAAGGTCAGAAGGAGTTACATTGTGCCTTTGTGGACTTGGAGAAAGCATATGACAGAGTACCTAGAGAGGAGTGGATTTGAATGAGGAAGTCAGGAGTGGCAGAGAAGTATTTGAGAGCAGTTCAGTATATGTATGAGGGCAGTGTGTCAGTGATGAGATCTGCAGTGGGAGTGAAGGATGCATTTAAGGTAGAGGTTGGATTACATCAAGGATCAGTGCTGAGCCCATTCTTGTCTGCAATGGTAATGGACAGGTTGATGGACGAGGTTAGACAGGAGTCTCCGTGGACGATGATGTTTGCTCTGCATTGTGATGCAGATATTGTGATCTGCAGTGAGAGTAGGGAGCAGCTTGAGGAGAACCTGGAGAGATGAAGATATGCTCTGGAGAGGAGAGGAAGGCAAGTGAGTAGGTCAAAGACAGAATACATGAGTGTGAATGAAAGGGAGGAAAGTGGAGTGGTTAGGATGCAGGGAGTGGAGGTGACAAAGGTGGAGTTTAAATACTTGGGATCACCAATTCAGTGTAATGGTGAGTGTGGAAGAGAGGTGAAGAAGAGAGTGCAGGCAGGTTGGTTTGTGTGGAGAAGAGTTGCTGGAGTGATTTGTGACAGATGGATACCAGCAAGAGTAAAAGGGAAGGTTTACAGGATAGTAGTGAGACCAGCTATGTTGTATGGGTTGGAGACGGTGGCATTGACGAAAAGACAGGAGGCAGAGCTGGAGGTGTCAGAGTTAAAGATGCTGAGATTTTCGTTAGGTGTGATGAGGATGGACAGGATTAGAAATGAGTATATTAGAGGGACAGCTCAGGTTAGACATTTTGGAGACAAAGTTAGAGAAGCAAGGATGCATTGGTTTGGACATGTCCAGAGGAGAAATGAGGATTGTACTGGGAGGAGAATTTTGAAGATGGAGCTGCCAGGAAAGAGGAGAAGAGAAAGACCAAAGAGGAGGTTCATGGATGTGGTGAGAGAGGACATGGAGGTTGTTGGTTTGAAGGAGGAATATGCAGATGACCGGAAGAAATAACAATATATTTCATAACGCCTGTTCCGTGTTACCCTGAGCACTGCATCAGTACATTTATTCAGCAATATGTATCCCAGTGGTTGAAAAAAGGATAATCAGTAATTCGCTTTCAGTGGATAAGCTCTGCATGTGAGTGGAGGGGCACCGTCACTGTGGCTCATTAGTTTAAACTCCAGTGGTGAGAGTCAATGGCCTCTGAAAACACGTTCAGACGAAGTTCATGGGAGAGTGGCTGCAAGTCATGAGCTGAACATTCTTACAGTGATCCTTCACTCACTAGTTACGAGTTCCCCATTCTCTCTCTCTCTCTCTCTCTCTCTCTCTCTCTCTCTCTCTCTCTCTCTCTCTCTCTCTCTTTTCTTTCTTTTAGTCTCACTCTCACTCTCACTCTCACTCTATCTGCCTTGGAGGTGAATTGGAGATCCTCAGGCTTCTCTGCTAAAGCAACCCTTACAAGGAAGCTTAGTGTATTCAGTGAGCATTTGCCCGTGTGTGTGTGTTTGTGTGTGTGTGTGCACGGCTGAGGGTTTCTCAGTATAGGCCAGCAGGGCTCAGTTATTGCTATTTTCACTGCATAATCCTGATCTTTTTAGCACATTCTTTTTCACCTCGTTAAAATATGGATGTACAGCATTTTGCAGTGTAAGTGTTCTCTCTGTTCTCTTCACTATCACCCCCACTCTTGTGAGGAAACTGCTGCAGCTTGTGCCTTCCTAACTTGATGGGTGATACAATGGGTCAGCCAAAGCTGAGCTAAAGAAGTGGTTATTTTAGCTCTTATTTTGCTAAGAGTAGAGCAGGAGACATCTTGCATTATGACAGTGTTTACTCTGGCTGGGGTGCGTCACAACCAAATGCTCACTGGGGGTTGTAATATCATCTTTGGCTGCTGAGTTGGTGAAATGTTGTCATGCCAACATTGCCTTTTCAACTTGCCTTGAAGCATAAAACATGTAGAGCAAGGACATTTCCTTAATGGTGTTTCAGTACTGAGGTCTGAAATATTCTCATGAAAAAGTGAGCTGCATGGTAAAGTTGTAGATCCAGTCTGTTTGAAAATAAGGATGGCTGAGGCAAGACCACAAGATAATGGTATGTTTTGGTGTGGTTAGTAAACCAGCATTTTCTCTATGGTTAATGGGAATAACGGAAGATAGAATCCTGTGTCACTGATCCCCGGGTGCATAGCTGTCCCCTGCTGCATGTGTGTGGTTTCGTGCATGGGTAAAATTCAGTGGTCTGATTTTGTTGTGGCTCACTGTGTGTTGTGCCATGTTTCACAATGACAAGAATAGTCACTTACACTTTTTCACTTCCCTTCAAATTGAATGCATGCCAAAAAATGAAACTGGCTATGCTCTCAAGTAATTAATAGGCTGTATTTTTTGACTGTATAGAGTTTCGCAATATACTTTCTCATAGGGTAGGGAGCTAAATGGCTATAATGATCATTCACAGCATTGCTCTACTCGGGGAATTTTCCCTGATTCATAATTTAGCAATAGAAGTCCAATGTTATTATATTTTGCTATATCAATGGTCTAATCAAGCAGGACACTTATGCCATACTCTTCAAATTTAATTACATAATTACATAATTAGCTATTGAGCAATGGAATTAGTAACAAATAGAATCTCTGGAAGAAAAATGAAAAGCAGCTCAGCATGCAGGTTAATCCTTCAGATAGCTTCTTATTCTCTGAAGTATAATTCATAACAAAGTGGAGCACAGCCCTCTGACTGGAGAGTGTATGACAGTGCTTTTGGGCACTCACTTTTCATGGACGCTGATCACATCTCAGAATGAGCTAGTTGACCTCATATTCAGTGAGGAAACTGTCGCTGCCTCCCTTTTGACAGATGCACAGGAAGGGATGACCTCATCAAAATGAGGTTCTGACAAATTAAATGTGAAACAAGCGCTGACATTGACAGCTCTGACAATGACAAGCTGTAGAAGAGACACTTTCCGTGCATGACTTTACCCAAGAAGGTCAGAGAGAGTAATTACACTGCAACAACAAACACAAAAGGGCAGAGCTGCTCTCAGTTTATAATTCCAAGTGTTATAGATTCATTTCAGGGTAGTAACTGTAAGTATGAAAAACAGTTGTAACATTACTTCAGGGCTTGAATGCCTTGAAGAAGCCAGGAAAGATCACAGGACTCTCATGTTTCTGTAACCTTGAACAAATTCACCCTTAATCCCCCATCCCATCCCAACACACACACACACACACACACACACACACACATATACACACACACTCACACCACACACACACACACACACACACACACACACACACACATACACAAACACCAGTCCTAAGCCTTCCTTACTGGGTATCAGACTAACTCTGTGATCCTCCATCCTCTTATTGTCTCACGAGGAATAGTGTGCATGTGTGTAAATGACTGCATGTTGCTGGATGGTAGCCCTTTAAATATGGGGTTACACAATACTACTTGGTAGTGCCTTTTCTGTGAGAAACTGGAATTGGAATGCTGCAGCATGATCCACAGACTGAGAATACTTTAATATTAGCTGTTAAGACAAGATGGACAAGCATGTTTATTTACTTTTCACTAAGAGTCTTTTGCTAAGATACTGAGGAATGCAGAGTCATAATGATGTGATATGCAAAATAGCATATGAGCACTAAAATGTTGCACACATTTACAATATACATTTGTCATTTGATCTGTTATTAAATGATTATTAAATTAACTGAACCCATTGCAACTACTTGTCGTATATTATACGTTTTAAAAGTATCCAGGCACCTTTAGCAATGAGAAAATGTAACTTCTTTCAGCCACACTCATTGCTGACACAGGCATTCAGCTACACACAAAACTTGTGTAGAGTCCATAGAAAAGCAATATCAACACAAAGAGACTCTCTGGAGAAAGAGATTTTCTGGAGAAGTAGATGTGAAGTTGGAGGAAAGAGGTTTGAGTGGCGTTTGTAATCTATAACTAATTATCCAGCATCAGTATCTGAGCTTACTGCTGCTGTTTTGGCTCCCAAAAAGAGAAGGGGCAATGGGGAGACAAACATCCTATTCCTATTAATCTGATAAACGTGTCAAACTGATCACTTTAGCCACCTGTGAAGGTGCTCAAAGATGCATTGGCCCACTAAACATTTGTAATATGAATGCTATACAGTACTGAATGACCACCTAATAAACAATGTCATCACAGCAGAAATAAAGGCAGCTGCTTAAATTCTTCCTTCACCCGACACTGCAAGCTACTTCCAGACCCAAAATCCAATGAGAAGAGGTTGCTACAGACACAGTCAAGACTCATGGAAATGCCAGGTATAAATATATGGATTAGGTCTAATACCAAGTGTGAACAATGCCTGAGACTGACAAACAGGCATTGCAACTATTAAACCAAAGTAATGCAAATGTGTACTAGGTGGGTGTTTGGGAGCCTGTGCTTTCCTGCAGGGTTGCAACACTGATGACACAGCTTAAAAGTCTTCTCATTGTGTAAATCATCTGGTCCCCATTCCAGCTGTCATTCCAGAAACATGGAAGAACTTTCATGCTTTGCTAACCTTGGTCACTAAAACTAGGTTTAAAGCTGGATTAGATCAGTGATTATCAAAGTGAGGTTCTTGTAGGGGTATGGTTTGCAGAAAGAGTGATGGCAAAGTGTGCCTTTGATTTTTTTCTTTCTTTTTTGCAGATGTATAACATAGACAGGTTTTGGTAGGGATGAAAAGCAAAACTGGCAATGTGACAAAAAAGTAAAAAAAAATGTTGTCACTCAAAGACGAAGCGAAGAATTTAGTGACAAAGGAGCATACAGGATGTTCAATGGCTGTTTTGCATTTTTACCTGTACTAAAGAAAATGCTGAAAGAAACGGGACAAGAAAGATACACGTGCTGTTCATATTTGATCAGTTTAATAAACCCAAATTGGGCCCATTTTCTTTATATGTCTTTAAAACATAAATATTCATACACATTGCAGAAAAATATTGCATAGCGTAAGTGTGTGTACAGAGGTAAGTGTGTATATTTGTGTGTGTGTGTGTGTGTGTTTTTGTGTTAGAGTAAGACATCTATAATTCTCTGTTGCTTGTGAGTTGTCATGCCTTTCTTTGGTTCTGCCTCCATCACCTCATCCCCGTGACTGCACTGTGGCTGCTATGGCACTGGCTGTCAGGTTTGGTTCCAGTGTCTAATCGCTGTAACGGTGGCCCCTTCTACATTCTCATTTCAATCACAGGAGATGCTCACTCTGGGCCTTTTTTGTAGGTAGAGGGCACCTTTGCGCTTTCCCTCTTCGTCAAAGCCGTTAATTAAAAATCAAATGAGTCCTGTCTTTATTCACTGTGAAAAGACAAAAAAAACCATTAGTTAGCGAACAATGAGGAGTGTGGAGTGGAAAGTGGTAGGGAGACGCCTGGGGAAAAGGGACAGCCCGAATGGAGAAGTAGATCGCATTTAATTCAAAAAACTACAATTTAGCTTTGAAGTGATAAGATTTCAATTACACAGGTTTCAGACTAATGTTGCGTTTCATCCATATTAAAAAGAGATGTGTTCCCAGCTGGAAAATGGGGTATTGTAGTTGGATGGGAGTAAAGGGAACTTTCACCTTGTGGATGTCATACAATTGATTCTAGTGATGTTTAAAACATCAGTTTATTAAAAAAAAATAATGATGTATGCTCACAAACCCATTGCTTCATAGCAGCTCTTGCTAAATTTAACAAGCTTTGTAAAATCTTGGCCCAGCTAAAGCTAGCATTCAACCTGATCATGAGTAGAAGCAACCAACTTTACTTTTTATTCTAAAATGCATTTATAAAAAAATGTATGTTTAGAGTGTACATCCCAGCCACTAGGGATGCACAAGCCAGTGTATTTCTTCGTGCCGGTCCCAAGCCCGGGTAAATGGGGAGGGTTACGTCAGGAAGGGCATCCGGTGTAAAACTTTGCCAAATCAATATGCGGACAACGATACAGAATTCCATATCGGATTGGTCTAGGCCCGGGTTAACAACGACCGCCATCAGTGCTGTTAGCCTACAGGGTGCTGGTGGAAATTGGACTACTGTTGGCCAAAGAAGAAGAAGAAGAGGAGGAAGGCATGTCCAGAGGGAGAAGGAGAGAAAGAAGGAGAGGAGAGTGGAAGTGAGGGTAGGGACTTTGAATGTTGGCAGCATGACTGGTAAAGGTAGAGAATTAGCTGATATGATGGAGAGAAGGAAGGTTGACATTTTGTGTGTGCAAGAGACTAGATGGAAGGGTATTAAGGCCAGGTGTATTGGAGGGGGGTTTAAACTGTTCTACCATGGTGTGGATAGAAGGAGGAATGGAGTAGGTGTTATCCTGAAGGAAGAGTATGTGGAGAGTGTTTTGGAAGTAAAGAGGGTGTCAGGGAGGGTGATGAGTTTGAAGCTGGAAGTTGAAGGTGTGATAATGAATGTTGTTAGTGCTTATGCTCCACAAGTTGGTTGTAAGATGAAAGTGAAGGAAAAATTCTGGAGTGAGTTAGATGAAGTGATAGAGAGTGTACCCAGGGGAGAGAGAGTGGTGATTGGTGCAGATTTTAATGGTCATGTTGGTGAAGGGAACAGAGGTGATGAGGAGGTGATGGGTAGGCATGGTGTCAAGGAGAGGAATGCTGAAGGTCAGATGGTTGTTGATTTTGCAAAAAGGATGGAAATGGCTGTAGTTAATACTTATTTTAAGAAGAGGGAGGAGCACAGGGTGACGTATAAGAGTGGAGGAAGATGCTCACAGGTGGATTATATTCTTTGCAGGAGGGTCAGTTTGAAAGAGATCAGAGACTGCAAAGTAGTGACAGGGGAGAGTGTAGCTAAACAGCATAGGATGGTGGTCTGTAGGATGACCTTGGAGGTCAAGAAGAGGAGGAAAGTGAGGTCAGAGTCGAGGATCAAGTGGTGGAAGCTGAAGGAGGAGGACTGTAAGGTGGAATTCAGGCAGGAGTTAACGCGGGCACTGGGAGGTGTCGAAGAGCTACCGGATTGCTGGGAAACTACTGCAGAAGTGATCAGGCAGATGGCTAGAAATGTACTTGGTGTGACATCTGGAAGGAAGAAAGAGGATAAGGAAACCTGGTGGTGGAACCAAGAAGTCCAGGAGTGTATTCAAAAGAAGAGGGAGGCAAAGAAGACATGGGACAGTCAGAGAGATGAAGAAAGTAGACAGGTGTACAAGGAGATGAGCCGCAGGGCGAAGAAAGCAGTGGTGAAGGCCAAAGATAAGGTGTTTGGTGAATTGTATGAGAGGCTGGACAGTAAAGAGGGAGAAAAGGACCTTTACAGATTGGCTAGACAGAGAGACAGATCTGGGAAAGATGTGCTACAGGTCAGGACGATTAAAGATAGAAATGGAAACGTACTCACAGGTGAACAGAGCGTGTTGAGCAGATGGAAGGAATACTTTGAGGAGCTGATGAATGAAGAAAATGTGAAAGAGAGAAGACTGGATGATGTGAGAAGAGTGAACCAGGAAGTGCAGCAAATAAACAAGATGGAAGTAAGGGCAGCGATGAGCTGTTGGAAAGGCTGTTGGACCGGATGACATACCAGTGGAAGCATGGAGGTGTTTAGGGGAGATGGCAGTTGAGTTTCTGACCAGATTGTTTAACACAATCTTGGCAAGTGAGAAGATGCCTGAGGAGTGGAGACGAAGTGTACTGGTACCGATCTTCAAGAATAAGGGTGATGCACAGAGCTGTAGTAACTATAGAGGGATAAAGTTGATCAGCCACACCATGAAGTTATGGGAAAGAGTAGTGGAAGCTCGGTTAAGAAAAGAGGTGAGGATCAGTGAACAGCAGTTTGGTTTTATGCCGAGAAAGTGCACCACAGATGCAATGTTTGCTCTGAGGGTGTTGATGGAGAAGTACAGAGAAGGTCAGAAGGAGCTGCATTGTGCCTTTGTGGATTTGGAGAAAGCATATGACAGGGTGCCTAGAGAGGAGTTGTGGTTTTGTATGAGGAAGTCTGGTGTTACAGAGAAGTATGTGAGAGTAGTTCAGGATATGTATGAGGGCAGTGTAACAGTGGTGAGATCTGCAGTGGGAGTGACGGATGCATTTAAAGTAGAGGTTGGATTACATCAAGGATCAGCACTGAGCCCGTTCTTGTTTGCAGTAGTAATGGACAGGTTGACGGACGAGGTTAGACAGGAGTCTCCGTGGACGATGATGTTTGCTGATGATATTGTGATCTGTAGTGAGAGTAGGGAGCAGCTTGAGGAGAACCTGGAGAGATGGAGATATGCTCTGGAGAGGAGAGGAATGAAAGTGAGTAGGGCAAAGACAGAATACATGAGTGTGAATGAAAGGGAGGAAAGTGGAGTGGTTAGGATGCAGGGAGTGGAGGTAACAAAGGTGGAGGAGTTTAAATACTTGGGATCAACAGTTCAGTGTAACGGCGAGTGTGGAAGAGAGGTGAAGAAGAGAGTGCAGGCTGGTTGGAATGGGTGGAGAAGAGTGGCTGGAGTGATTTGTGACAGACGCGTACCAGCTAGAGTAAAAGGGAAGGTTTACAGGACAGTAGTGAGACCAGCTATGTTGTATGGGTTGGAGACGGTGGCACTGACGAAAAGGCAGGAGGTGGAGCTGGAGGTGTCAGAGTTAAAGATGCTGAAATTTTCGTTGGGTGTGACGAGGTTGGACAGGATTAGAAATGAGTATATTAGAGGGACAGCTCAGGTTAGACGTCTTGGAGACAAGGTTAGAGAAGCAAGGTTGCTTTGGTTTGGCCATGTGCAGAGGAGAGACGATGATTATATTGGAAGGAGGATGTTGAGGATGGAGCTGCCAGGAAAGAGGAGAAGAGGAAGACCAAAGAGGAGGTTTATGGACGTGGTGAGAGAGGACATGCAGGTGGTCGGGTTGAAGCAGGAAGATGCAAAAGACAGGAAGAAATGGAGACAGTTGATCTGCTGTGGCGACCCCTAAACGGGAGCAGCCGAAAGAAAAAGAAGAAGAAGAAGGAGTATGTTTAGAGTGTACGTTTTAAATGTGTGTGGCTTATGTAGCAAAGTTCATTTTTGTCACTTTTGACAAGAAACTTTGCAGCTCAAGGTTGAAACATTTAAAACTAAAACTGGGAGTTTTTTGAACAAGTTAAATGTATATAATTATTGGTATTTTCAGTATTTTAAAGCACATATATTTAACAGCATCAGTTAAACCTAGGAGGCTGCACTGAAACATGCAGGAGCCACACCAAATAACACCCATGAAAATTCTCCTTTTCCTGTGTCACACATGGGGTGTTTTGGGCACGCTAGAGGGCGCTCTCTATCACGTATAAGGTGTTTATGTCACAGGAGGTGTTTAGGGTACGCTAGAGGGCGCTCTGTTCTGACTGAGCACACCTGAGCCCCTGCAGGCAGGTGTGCATCATTGGGGCTGACTATTTAAGCCCCGATGAGTCAGAACAGAGCGCGGCTCATTAGGTAGGTCAAACCTATGCGTAACGGGTGGTATTGGTGTGTGTAAACTTTGTGTCTATGACTAGGTATAGGTCGCCTAGTATAGATCACTTAGTGTCTAGGGTTAGACTGCAGTTCCCCAGTTATAGGGTTTCATGTGTAGAACTGCAGTCCCCCGTAAGTGTGACTAATAAAAGTATGTTCTCAACTCCTGGCTCCGAGCTGACGTCCCTCCGGTACCCCGCCACCGTTACAGAAATGAGCCGCCTGTACCTGGACGTCACGAGCCACGAGGGCGAGCAGGAGTGCGTGTTGTGGGCGGCAGCGAGTGCTGTCGAGCGGACGCTGCAGCTGATGAGGACCGGGGGGCCAGAGGCGTGTTCTCTGGACCTCCGCGAGCATCTGGACGATGAGGAGTGGGTGCGAAGGACGCCGACGGCCACGGCAAGGGAGCTAGAGCGCCGTCTGAAGAGGACGATGTCGCTGCTCCCACTCGATATCATCCCAGACCCCAAGCTTCGCAGGGATCGGTTCGCGCTTTGTTCCCGGATGCTGATCTCCGAGGCTACAAGGGCGCAGCGCTATCTCAACACGCTGGACCGCGTGTTGTTTTCCACACGCGACATGGAAGGCTGGGCTTCGTTGACGGCTGGCGTTGCGCAACGCGGAAGCACGACGCCAACCACGCCGTAAGCACCTCAACGCGGAAGCACAGCGTCAACCACGCCGCAAGCGCCTCAACGCGGAAGCACGAAGCCAACCGCGCCGCACGCGGGTCAACGCGGAGATTCAGCACCAGAGAGCGCGAGAGCGCCGCGCGCCAGTAACCGCGATCCGCCAGCGGAAAAACCGCCGCATGCAGCTGATAGCGGGAACACGGCCAGCGCGATTCACAACCAGAGGTTGGTAGCTAACGCGTCTTGCCTTATTAACCGCGACTGCACGGCGTCCCCCGCGCCGCACCGCGACTGCACGGCGTCCCCCGCGCCGCACCGCGACTGCCCGGCGTCCCCCGCGCCGCACCGCGACTGCCCACCGAGAGGAATGCAAAGAAGGCCGCCCGCAACCAGAGAGGCGAGGCAGTGGCAAAGAAGGCAGTTCCTAACATAGAGAGCAGGAGGATGGTGGAGACCACTTCCTGCCTCGTGCAACCGGGGAGGTCGACCAAGAAGTCGACCCCCAAACCCAGCTCCACGAAGCCATCTGCTACACAGAAAGCAGAGAAGGAGCAGCCCCAGGTTAGTGGCAAGTTTAAAAGGAAAGTTCGGGTGCAAAGGAGAATTGAACATGAGGCTGCTGTAACCATTCAGGCACAGGTGAGGAAACACATAAACACATAAAAGTACTACCTGAGGCTACGCTGGGCAGCCAAGACTGTTCAGCGATATTATAGAGCTAGTAAGAGTATGAGGCAAGAAATGAAGTCTTTGAAGGAGAAAAAAGGGGCTGTTGTTCTACAAGCTGCATTCCGAGGGATGAAGACCAGACAGACTCTGAAACTGAAGCACCAGGCTGCCACGGTTATACAAAGGGCTTACAGGGCACACTGTGCTCGGGCACGATACTCATACATCAAACAGACTGTTGTTGCAATCCAGCTGAGGTATCGTTCCACACGTGAAGCCAGAAAACAGAGAGAGGAGTTTTTGACCTTGCGCTCCGCTGCAATGTTCCTGCAAGCCTGCTTCAGAGGTCAGAGGGTGAGAAAGGCTGTGATCCTGCACCATCAGGCCGCTTCCCTGATTCAGGCTGCGTTCAGAAGACACAGGGAGGTAACAAAGTACCAGGCCATAAGGAGGTCAGCCATCTTCATTCAAAGATATTTTAGGTCCTACATCAGGGGCAAAAGCAAACATGAAAGATTTCAGGTGTTGAGAAAGTCAGCGATACGCATCCAGGCAGCTTTTAGAGGTTATTTAGTGCGAAAAAATGTTAATGCTATGAACAAAGCTGCTGTCATCATTCATGCTGTTGGGAGAGTGCACCAGTGGGGATCTGTCTTCAAGAGGCCGCGCTGGGCAACAGGTGGTCGTCAGAGGAGGTTCGGAAGGTGGAGACCGGGACTTCAAGAAGGACAGAGGTGTCAAAGGGGTAAACATGCTGCGATGTGCTTGCAGAAGTCAGTCAGAGTGGAGCCGGTGAGGGATCGGGCCGTGTGGCACAGAGAGGCGAGGACAATCCAGTCCCACCTCGGAGGTGAGCAGATCAGCTGCAGTAATGTTCGGTTTGCTGAACAGGAGGAGTTGCTGACGGGACTCTACCATCAGCTGACCGAGGGAGCCTCCATGCCACAGGTGAACGCCACGGTCTCGAAGGACCGGAGGAAGGAAAAAGAGCGTCACGGAAGGAACAGTCAGTTCAGAGAGGGCAGAGAGGTCCTTCGCTTCGAGATACACGCGGTGAGGGTTTCCCAAAGAAAGGGACTGGGGAGAATACAGGAACAGAGAAACCAGATCGTAGATGAGATAACACGGAGAGTTGAGACTCCAACCACTCGGGAGAAGCTGGAGGCTAAAATAGCCACAATGGAGGGGCAATTGCATCAATGCCGGACAGAGCTGAGACAGGTGCAGGACCACAACATCGCTCTGCAGGCTGACCTGAGAGAGGCCCGTTATGAGGCCAGCAAGCTCACCGAGCTAGAAAACCAGGTCAGAGGTATGGAAGGTAAATTGGCCCTCATCGAATCTCTACTCACTTCTCCGACACCAGTGCCTGCTGGAACCCAGAGGGCAAAAGCCGAAACAGAGCATCCGGAGAACAGTCCAGCGGAGAAACGGGTAACGAACGCAGAGAGGGAGCAGCTGCCTTCAGGCCCCCTAGCGTCGGCTCGCCCCCGCAATTCAGCAAACCCAGAACAAGGTGACGTTTGGAGGAAGCCAAGGAGAACTCCTCAGCATGAAACCAGAAGCTGGGACACTGCGTCGCTGGGCCCCAAGCGACCAGGAAGTATGACCCAGACAAGGAAAAGGGCAAAAGACACCAGCACGAATCAGTTCAGGGAGATGGACAAGAACTTCGGCACCAGAGATTCGGGGAGAAGCGACGCGCGGAACCCGACTGACAGGGGTTGTAAGCAGAGTTTAGACTCATTGAAAAAGACTTCCTCTGTAAACCCTGTCTCTGTGTAGCTCCCTTTCAGGTCCTGTCGAGTCCAGGTGTTCCGTGGAGTCAGGCAAAGCCTCCAGGGACTTTAGAGCCGAGTTCAGGCACCAGGCAAAAGGGTGGACGGAACTGCTGGGATTCCCCTCACCACCACCAGCTGCCTGACATGACTGGTCGGAGGTCCTTTAGGTGTTTTTTTTTTTGTTTTTGTTATGGACCTGACCAGGTGTCCCCACAAGGGGCTTCTGTTTGTTCTGTAGTCTTGTCGTTTTGGCCTCCCCCCTGGGTTTCGGCTATGTTGTAGCGCTTCCGGAGCCGCGCCTTTGGGGGGGGTGGGGGGGGTTCTGTCACACATGGGGTGTTTTGGGCATGCTAGAGGGCACCCTCTGTCACCTGTGTTGTGTGTTGGGCACGCTAGAGGGCGCTCTCTATCACGTATAAGGTGTTTATGTCACAGGAGGTGTTTAGGGTACGCTAGAGGGCGCTCTGTTCTGACTGAGCACACCTGAGCCCCTACAGGCAGGTGTGCATCATTGGGGCTGACTATTTAAGCCCCGATGAGTCAGAACAGAGCGCGGCTCATTAGGTAGGTCAAACCTATGCGTAACGGGTGGTATTGGTGTGTGTAAACTTTGTGTCTATGACTAGGTATAGGTCGCCTAGTATAGATCACTTAGTGTCTAGGGTTAGACTGCAGTTCCCCAGTTATAGGGTTTCATGTGTAGAACTGCAGTCCCCCGTTCCTTGTTTGTGTAAGTGTGACTAATAAAAGTATGTTCTCAACTCCTGGCTCCGAGCTGACGTCCCTCCGGTACCCCGCCACCGTTACATCCTGATCCAGTGATCCCTCTTCTCCCTTTTTGTTAAAGTCAGGTTTTAGCTGCAAGAGGCTCTTTTTTAAGTCTTTAATGAAAGCCCATTGAAGCTAAAAATCACATCTACTTTTTTCATCTATAAAAATTACCTCCAGGACTGAAAGAATGTTCAAACTTACAAAAGAGAAAAACATGAAAGTTCAGTTCCACTGAACAATGTTTTAATAAGTGATTCCAGCTCTATAAGTTGACTTCATGTAGTGTCAGCAAGTAATAATCTCTACAGTTTCCTATTACGTTTAGTGATTTTCCCCCAGCGTTCTCTAAAGCCTCTTTATCCTCATAACAAAGTAATACATACAAAAACACATTTAAAATTGATTGGTCACTTTGAACCACCTTAAAACACACACCTTCATTGTCATACATTGCAAAATCCAGTTTTTTAAGGGGCTAAAGTCTTTCCTAGAGCTTAACTCCCCCAGGGTTCCCCATAATTTGAACATCTTAATTTGAGCTGCCTCTCTTAAGCCATTATGTTTTTATCAGGTACTAGCAGTACTAATTTGCTTCATCAGCTGATTGGTCAGGCTTTATTCATCTTAATTTCTTATTTGTGTGTGTGTGTGTGTGTGAGTGTGTGTGAGAGAGAGAGATCAGTAAACTGTGATGGCCAAAAGAGAATCGACCATGTCCATCACTAATTATGAAACTGTGAGCTTACAGTACTGTGCAAAAGTTTTAGGCAGGGGTGGAAAAAATGCTGTAAACAAAGAATGCTTTCAAAAATGGAAGTGTTAATCATTTCTTTTCATCAATCAACAAAATGCAGTGAATGAACAAAAGAGAAATCTAAATCAAATCAATATTTGGTGTGACCACCCTTTGCCTCAATTCTTCTAGGTACAGTTGCACACAGTTTTTGAAGGAACTCGGCTGGTAGGTTGTTCCAAACATCTTGGAGAACGAACCACAGATCTTCTGTGGATGTAGGCTTCCTCACATCCTTCTGTCTCTTCATGTAATCCAGACACACTGGATGATGTTGAGATCAGGGCTCTGTGGGGGCCAGAAGAACTGATGCTGGTTTGAAGGCAAAAGGTAGTAACACCAAATATTGATCTAATTTAGATTTTTCTTTTGTTCGCTCACTTTGCATTTTGTAAATTGATAATAATAAACAATCATTATTCATATTTCTGAAAGCATTCTTTGCTTACAGCATTTTTTCCACATCTGCCTAAAACCTTTGCACAGTACTGTACGTTCTTTTGATACCATTTAAAACACCAAGGCACTGAAACCGTAGCAACAGGACAATGTTAGGAAGATCACTTCCTAACATTTATATCTAATTAAAAGTTAACATCTCCTTTTCTCTTACTTTAGCATGAGGTCTACATGTACTGTAGTCCTGTAGGGCCAGATGTGATCTCCAACGAGAAAACATAAGATTTTAGTGCTGAATTGCTTGACAAAACAAAGCAACAAGCACCTTTAAACCCATCCCAGATTCATCTGGTCCATGCTCCTTTAATGTCAACCAATAAAAAACTAACAAGCAAATAACATCCATGAACAATACACAAATTAATAAGATTTGTTCTACGGTACATCTGGACAAACAGCAATATGTGATTTGTATCGCATATGCTAGTTTCTCTGGTTTACTGCACAGTAATTACAGTACAATGTTTCCCATAATTAATAAATATGTTATTCAAATATAAAAGTTCTAAGTTTAAAAAGATATATTGAACCTGAAATGGATTCCTACTGTCTGGAGGTTACAAAATGTGAGGCACAGTTTCACAAATTTTTTTTTCTGTAACCTTTTTTTGCCCCATAGGTGCTTAAAACTTGCACCATATAAGGGAGTAGGAGGTCTTTTCAGGTTCTGCCAATTGTGTATTGGCGTATTGCATATTGAGCCAGCAGTTTCCCAGCTTTTAGGTCTTGCATCCCCTTCTACATCCTGACAGAATTGAAAAAAGTTGTCATGACCTTTTTGATTTTAATTTTTACTGCATGTGAATGCATATCCACTTAAAGCTGTGAAACACTTGCCTTTTATTACTTTAAAATCTTGGCCCAGACTGTAAAGGATTACTGCCATATCTGGTAAGATATTTATATCACAGAAACCCAAAGCACAGAACCAATATATGACCAACTTCACTACTTGTCCAGCTGTGTAAGATAGTAAGATTGCATGAATTTGTAGTTACACGTGAATAATTATTAGACTTACTTGCCAGTAGTCAAACTAGTGCATAAATGGCAGTTAATATGCGGGATCAGAATCTCTGCACAGCTCAGTGATGTTTGGCACAACTGTGGTCAGTTTAAGCCTCAGATCTTTCTCAGATCTGGTCTATAGTGTTAATGGATGTTCTTCATGTTAAATCAAGGAAACAAGCTTTGAAGTGGTTGTTGAGAAGGGCACAAAAAATAAAAAATAAAAATCTGACAGTCAGATTCGGATTAAAATAATAATTTTTAGTTTTTGCCATTTTGATTTGATTTTACAATTTGCACTCTGTAGAGGAAGCTTTTGCATTTTTAGGGGAGTGTGCACCACACTTTTGGAAACACTGCATTAGCAGACTGTTCATCATTTAATGTTCCAGATCACATGGGTGCAATGCTGAAGGCTTAATTCTAGATAAGTATTTTGTAAACACAATGAGACTCTCAGGTTGTAAAAGGGTCATGGTGAATAGTGTATAAAGTTAATGGTGTAAAAAACCAGTTGACCTCCAGGAAGTAAAAAAATGTTTTTTCCCTTCCTTGTGGAGTTACATTTTCAGAGGTTCAAGGCTTTGTTATGACAGCGACGAAATGCTTGAAATTGCTGAATTGGCACATGGGTTGCATGTTGATTGAATTACTAATGTGGTTTAGGTGTGTTCTCAAGGCCAGTGACCTTTATGGCAGTTTAATCAGTTGCGCGAGTGGAGCTTTTTGTCAGTTCATTGATCACTGACAGCATCCCATTTCTTTGTTTACTTTACACCTCAACAAAGACAAAAAAGACCATCATTATCCAAGTCAACATGGATTCCCATCCTACATTAGCAATGCGCTCCCTTTTTGAGGTTGCGTGCACAGCCTATTAAAGCTGTCTCGGGTCACTGCCATTACGGAAAACACAATTAGAAAAGCCATTAACAATAATGATTAATTAGCCATTGTCCTCTCTGCATTGGTATTATATGCAGCCACTGGAGAATCCACCCTGTGTGTCTGCATCCGCTAGTTCTTCCTTCTCTAAATCTCTCTCTCTCGCTGTTCTCCCTCTCTGACATGCTCTTTGCATTGTTCAGCTTGTAGAGGGTTGTGTTTATGTCATGTTGTTGTCCTCCTGTCCTTCTTATACTTACAGGAGACTTTTTAGAGATGAAGCTGCTTTTCGTGTTTATTTCACCTGCTAGGTTGTACTCATGTTAAATATGGGATGGTTAAGGGCTTATTTGGAAGGGGTAATGATTATTACTAGTAGTAGGCAATTTGTTATGGGAGCAATGCCCAGCTCCCACACTTCCTAGCAACACACACACTCTATGTGGTGGCAAGATAATGTTATGATTTTGGTCTTTTGCTAACAAGGAGAAGGGCATCTCCCCTAATCCTCTCCTCTTATTGCCAACTGATTAATTGTATGACAGTGGAGCAATCTAAGTGATGGTGCAAACTACTTTACCACCAATTAGGTCTAATGGTTCATTTATTGGGTTATTTCTTGCAAACCATAACCACATTTACTGTGACTAACACAGACAAATTTAATTTAAGAGTGGCTATATGAATGGATGTAGGAGTAAAACTCTAGGATTATTTGCATTCGTTTTAATTCAAGAAGAGTGACGACGTGAGCCCTTTAATATACTCAAAGTGATTGCAACATGTAGCTGTAAAAGTGTAATAGAATGAATGTCTTTGCAATTGCAATATCTTCCAACATAATTGCCATACTGGTATGTTGTTCATATTCTTCTGTTAAACTCCAGTTTTACCCTCAATATGAGCTTAAAGGGTTTGCTGATGATCAGCTGATTTAGATTTTGAGGAAGTAAGGTAGGAGTGGCCCTCTCTACCTTTTAGAAGCTCCTAACACCTTTAAAACTCTAACTCACATTTACCCACAAGTTCACCTGTTCATCTCATTTGCTGTACTTTTAAATAGTTTAGCACTTAATGCTCACTCTTCTGCTCTTACTGCACTTTTCTGAATTTAATCTAATGTAATATGATATTAGTGCAGTGATGCACTAGACTATGACCTCCTTGAATGCATTTCCATATGCTGTTTTAAAGCAATAAGCTACATGAGGTGTTCCAGTGATTTAACCGCATTTAAAGGGGATTTGGTCATTCTGGCATTATAGCCACAGCAGCACAGTTTAAGCCACTAGAGCCCATGTGTTTCTTCACATTTCAAGTACAAAGTAAACAATGATCACCAAGAGAAAGGTACCAGGGCATCTATTTGTTAAAATAAAGGAAATACAATTCATGGTTTGTTGAGTGGGAAATTTAATTTTCTGTATTTTTGTATAATTTATACTTATTTCCAGTCAAAGATGTTTAGGCAAATGAGTTTAGAATTTTTTTTACAATCCAGAACTAAAATTGGGAGAAAAGATACTTTACTGCAGTTGCCTCTCAGTAGTTTTAAATTTATATTTTTATTGTGTTAAAAAGTGTGAACTATATTAGATTGTCAGCAAAGTTTGTTGATTATATTAGGCAATATAGAATTCTTGCTCTTTAGCTCCATTCCTTTGGTTTCCATTTTTATAGTCATGTATGTAATGTAGTGATATATTTAGAGACCCATATCCTATATTGTTCTTATATTTATTTATTCTTCTCTCTGAGGTTTTGTGACTTGTGTCATTCTAAGCCTCAAATACAGTCATAATTCATTTTGATATAACCATTTTAACTTCTCTGTGTCCATTTAGAAATAAACAGTCTGTTCTATTACCATGCCTTTAAAAATGGCATATATAGGAATTACCTTAGTAACTGCCCTGCACCGTGCTTCATTCAGAAAGCAGCACGAAGTGCCACTCTACTGAGATATTCACTGTGAATAGATGGGTCTGTGTAAATGAGTTGGTTTTCATGCCATCAAGGAAATGGTCAATTCAGAGAGTTCTGTTTTTGCAGCTCCATTTCCATGTACACACTTCATGAACCGAGGAGGGAACAGTACACTTTAACATTTTAATATCTGAATATGAAATTTTTGTTAATGTGCTTAAATTGGCCCTTTTACATTGGTCTGTTTCATCAAATTGTTATCGGCACCTGCTGTTTCATTTCTATGTAAGGTGATGTGTAGAACACTCCATCCGTTATCTGAACCACTTATCCTTATCAGCGTCAAGGGGTGCTGGAGCCTATCCCAGTGCTCATTGGGCAAAAGATGGAGAAAAACCCTTGACAGGTCCATCACAGGGTAAATATCTCCTGTCCATCAGACATCTTTGGACTGAGGGAGAACATGGGGATGACATGCAGAGTCTACATCTAGGGCAGCGGTGGCCTAGCGGTTAGGGAGTTGCCCTCGCATCGGAAGATTGTGGATTCGATTCCCTCACAAGTAGGTTGGCCTGAGGTACCCTTGAGCAAGGTACCGTCCCTGTCACTGCTCCCCGGGCGCTTTCAATAGCTGCCCACTGCTGCACGGTGTTTGAGTGTGCATGGGTTAAATGCAGAGGTCCAATTTCGTTGTGGTTCACTGTGCTGTGACCTTTAGCTCCATTCCTTTGGTTTCCATTTTTATAGTCATGTATGTAATGTAGTGATATACCCATATCCTATATTGTTCTTATATTTATTTATTCTTCTCTCTGAGGTTTTGTGACTTGTGTCATTCTAAGCCTCAAATACAGTCATAATTCATGTGACAAAGGTTGTCACTTTCACTTTTCACAAGGTGTCCCATTTTGGGAAGCAGATCCAAAGCCATCTCCCTGTGAGGTGGCAGCTAATTACTGCATATAATTCACATCACTGGAGTGGTTCCTATAAGGATCTTTTGTGCCTTTAGTTAGGGAGTGTAATTGTTTCTGTTTTTAAATATTTTAAATATTACTTTTTCATTTCATTGACACCAGCCGCCCTGTATTGTGATATTTAAGGTACACAGTTGGTTCCTAAGGGTGTCTTTGGGGGTTCCAAATAGCATTTTTTTTCTTTTTGATTTAATTTATTATAATTTTACACATAATGTATATGTGATACATATGTGGTGGTAGTGGTCTACCAAGTTGCTCCAGTTGCTGTGCTAAATGCCATGAATGCAAATGATACAGTTTGAGAGAGGAACAATTATGTTGGATGAAGTGAAAGTGACAACCCTTGTCATTGCGAGGTCACAGCACAGCACACGTGAACCACAACGAAATTGAACCTCTGCATTTAACCCATACACACATGTGCAGCAGTGGGCAGCTACTGAAAGTGCCCAGGGAGCAGTGACAGGGACGGTACCTTGCTCAAGGGTACCTCAGGGCAACCTATTGGGGAGGGAATCGAACCCACAATCTTCCAATCTGGGGCAACTCCCTAACCACTAGGCCACCACTGCCCCTAAATGCATGTTACATCAGAGTATGTTGATGTCTTCATGGAAATGTATGATGGGTAATTTCCCACCAGTACATTTTCCATTTATGGAGTGTTTTCTTATAGCAGAGAAGGAAATGCTGTGTTTATTGACATTCAGTTTATTGTCAGCTCTACCCCCACAACACACAAACAGCAATCTCCCTCTCTTTCTGTCACTCTCTCTGTGCCTCTCACTCTCTTTTGCATGACCATCTGCTGTGTTTGTCCTTATATACACTGTTAGAGCCTCTTGTCCTCAACCAAATATTAAAATGTGAAAACAAACACCCACAGTTTAATCCTAAAGCAAAATAAAGATCTATATCTATATCTAAGATTACTAAATTTAAAGCAAGATCAAATCATAAGACCTCCCTGGTCTCATGCCTGAATATCATTCTTTTTATTTTTCCTACCATAACACTTAGGCTTTACACTTCAGGCTCAATTTCCGTTCATTATATAATGAATATGTCAATACGTAATACTACTGCCATATGCCGTATTAAGCAATATATTATAACCTGCTGAATCAATAATGTGACATAGTTCAATATTGCATTGTAGATAATTGCTTTTGATGATTTGCATGCATATCTTCATTAAAGACTGTTGTGGGAAAATGCAAAAGTGTGTTGCATATATTTGTTTGGTGTCTGTTGTCTCAGCTGGCACCAGATTCATACTGTGGTGATATATATAACCAGTCTATTCTCTACCCACCTTACTAGTCTCATTGTGGCTGTCTTGAGTACACATGAATGAAAAGTTATCAATAACCCACAGATTATTGTAACCCACAGATGCCATGATCATGCTCAAAGCGTTACTAAAAGGGAGGAAGTAGGATCTCAAACATGCTGATGTTTACATATGCAAATTGTATTTATATAGTGTCAAAGTAAGCATTTACTCTTGTAAATTGTGTGTTTATTATTTAATTAATTATTGAAATAACCACTGTATTACTTAATTAATAATACAATTGATACTGACTGCCCTGGACTGACATTCACTACAGTAACTACAGAAGTAGGAAGAATCAGGAAGGTCTCTGATGTTCATCAACACACTTCACATGATTTACCCAATCTACACTCCTGATCTAGAGCTGTGATTGATGATACTCTCAGCACACAGTTAAAATCACTTTTTTTGTGATACTGTAAGATTATACTGTGATAATGATAATCAAATATATATTGAAGCCCTAATTGCTCTCTATCTCTTTGACTCCCTCTTCTTATGTCCTCAGGAACCAGACAGTGCTGCATCAGTTCTGCTGCCCTGCCCCTGAAGCTCCAGAGACTGAATCGCAAGCCTGTGTGCCCAGGTAAGAGCTGCTGCCTGCCTCCTCACTGACCTCGCCATCACCATGGCACTCACAGGCCTTCCCTGGTTTACAGTGGTGCTAGGCAACACAACTGCCCCAGTTAAGTCTGTCTTGAAGTGGTTGTTAGTCTTTTCACTATTTCCTCATATGGTTTATAGATGTAGCTGCTCCCCCTTCACTGCAACCTTGAAGATGTAAGACAATTCCAAACCCAGGTTTTTCAAGAAATAGGACAAAATGTGTCATGAGAGTGATTAAAACATAAATAGCTGTTCCGAATACTAACCTGTTGCCAGCCATTAGAATTCAGAAAAAAAATGGATGGCTGAAGCAGTATCATTTCTCACACATGCAGTGTATCTAGAGTAGATAAGGACATAATGTTGAAAGTTCAGATCAGTCTTTAGGCCAGTAGTCAGGTTAAACCTAAATAATCATTTAAAGTTTGAAATACATCATAGCTGGGAGATTTATTTTGAAATTCTTAATAATGGCAGTCAAAGAACGTTCTGTTAAATATTAGCACTCCCATCACTTTACTGAGAGTTAAATTAAAACAAACTGATTTTTAAATTAATGTTTGTATATAATTTATCTATGATTTATTGAAGTAATCAACTGATTATTGATATAATGAGAGGGAAAGCCTTGGATTCAATTACTGACCAATTAAAATCAGCAAATCAGGGCTGGAAAAATCAAAAGGATACTAGAATTTAGGGAAAAAGTAATTTCCTATTCCACAAGCGCAGCAGTGTTTACAAGTGCATCTTGATAAGGACACGGTGAGGTGGTGAAAGACCAGATCAGTCAACAAGAGATTCTCTCTCTTGGCAAGTATTCAAGACAAACTCAAATCAGTATTTAAAGTGGCTAAAACAGTGTAGCTGAGGGATTTATTCTGATAGAAATATGTTATGTAATCCTTGATGGAAATACAATCATAAGGACTGTAGTTAGTTTTGCACAACTGTTAGACTAAAACACATCTAGTCTCCTTCATTACACTTTCAGTACATAGTCCATGTTTTTTCGAAACATTGCGTATAATGAGAAAATGTGCATTACAATGGATCAGCAAATGCAAGCACATATGCTTTCGATCCAAGCCATTTTAAAAAGCCCATTAGTTCTGTGGTCTCATGTCTCCCACAGCTGCAGAGCTTTGCAAATTGCACTGACTGGAGAAAAAAGGCATCAATAGTAATTAAGGAAAGCATTTGCAATATTTGTTGGGCATGCCGTGTGTTTACAGAAGTTGGGGGTTTGTCGAAGTACTGAATCAAAGAGGAAGAAAAGCTGACGGAAACCTGCAAACAAAGGCGAAGCGGTATTGATGGCCAGGGTACCCCCAGTGGTGCCGATCACAATAAGTAGCAGTTAGAACGCAGCAGTGGCCCAAGAAGCAGCCTCTAAATCATAGCCTAAGCGCTGCAGAGGCCAGCCGTTATTGAATTAGTCTCAGCGAGGAGGCCAAAGAGGAATGGAGAAGAGAGATGTAATCACACTACTCCGAGATCTTTGTCTTGGTCTCATGTGTTGCAGTGGATGAAATAAAAAGCAGATCGCCAAAGAAGAGGTGGTTAGATGGGTGTGATAGTGCATGAGAGGAAACTGTCCTAGAAACAGAACAAGGCTGCCACAAAACCATCAGACCGATAAGTTCACCTGAAAAACCTGCATGAAGGCCGCTATCATCCAATAAAAGAATATAGGAGAAGAGATAGATTACCAGTCAGGCCACCATGCCCATGTCCAGAGTCTCAGACTCCCAGGAGCCGTGGTAGGTCTCAGATTACAAGGCTTCAAATGAATAAAAACGTAGCACTTGTGTATGTCCTTACAATAGTCATCTTTAAACAATGGTTTCAACATTATGTGAAGTCCTCAAATATGTACATATGAAAACAAATGAAATACAGAAAGGAATGTGATCAGTATTTAGGCTCCAAAAGTAGCTATAGATGGGAAATCTTTTCTGTTTTTTGTGATGTTAACATTTAGCCTTTGGTGTTTAGTGATAGCATTTAATGCAAAAAAGAGCTAAATTTGTATTAATACCTTTATATTCATAACATAAAGCTCAAACTGTAATGTTTAATATACCTAGGTTCTAACATCTCTAACATATTTAACATTACCTTGGCGAATATATGTTTGTTTTTCCAAAAAAATAAATAATTTAATTATTTTTAAATATATAATCCAAGACAGCATTAAATCAGCTTTCAGGTCTTGTTTTTAAAAAATGCATTAATGCACATTAAGAAACTCTTATCCCTAGGGCTTAAAAGGTCCATATCCAGCCCCATATGTTGCTGTAGCAATTAAGCTTGATTATTTGTTTTAAAGGTGAAAATGATGAATCAACAAACACATGTATATTACATTCTTTTTAAAATTTTTATTGGTTTACGAATGGCCTCCTTGTAGGGATGGGCAACATGACAATATTTATTTACATTTATACCATATTGCTAGTAACTACTACATATTTCTGTGATATACACTGTGATATTTCTGTATCTGTGATATTAGAATTTAATTGCCATTTCTATTGCTTGGCCTTGGCCAAAAATGTGACTACTAGATTGCATTCCATACTGACTGCCCTAAAATAATCTTTTAGTTTTCAGGATTCTTAGAGCCTTAGAGGCTATGAGTGTACAGATGATGGCCATTGCAGATCAGACTCAAAGTATTTTATTGGCAGCAGAAGAAGTAAACCTGAAATTAAAGACAAGAGAGAAAAGCAGACCACTTCAAACAGAGCGCTCAAGGCAGTCTGTGGGTTGCTGGTTGTAGTATGTTTGCTTTTTTGGTTAATTACAAAATAATCTATCTTTTTTTTTTTTTTCACTTGTCCTTTATTTTTGTTTAACCTTGATGTTTGTCAGGGAAATTGTTCTTCACGCTCAGTGCATTCATAAATCTGTCATTTTCATTCTGCTCACTATATTCCTTACTTTCAGTCTCATACAGCTGGGTTTCAATGCTGCATATTTTTTATGCATCACCACATTAGGTGCATCTTTCGTTCCTGCTTATTAATTCTCCTACATGCCATGCAGCATTTGACACAAATCCCCTCCGCAGTCTATCCACTGTACATGTGAAACATTTTTGTGTGGTTCATGACCAGCTCTAGGGGGGAAATTGTAATCTTCCTGCTACATCCTGCATGCTTGCGGCTCTGTAGAGAGTAGTGGCTATTTGTCTGTGTTTCTGTGTACCGCCCACTATGTCTCAAACACAAGCACTTAACACAACACACTCCAGCAAATAGTGAATATTGCAAGCATCAATCAGGTTTATTTCACAATAGCGGAAAAAAAAAAAACTAATTCAGGGGTGGATATTATGGGAGAAATATGTAACACAGCTCAGAGACCTTTCGCCACTGGCTGTGGGAAGCAGAGGTCTGTCCTGCCTGTGTTTGTTTGCGGGTCAGGGAGCCAGACTTGGAAATCAAAAATCTGAAAATAGCTCTTTGTATAATGGAGGCGCTTCCGGTTATCTGCCTAAACAAGGCCTCATTAGCATATAAAAGAGCCCCTCTATCACTTCCCCACACCCTACAATCTCTACTCAGGGAATAATGAAGCCCCTTCATATTAGACCTGAACAACGGTCCAAACAACGCAGTGGCTGATGGGCTGCTTCACTCTGCTTTGGAAAGATCATTTCACCTCAAACGGTGGGAGGGGGTATTAGCGAAGAGTTGAGCTTGCACATCTCCTAATAGCCTCATTGTTAAGGGCTTTGTGTTTAGTTGTCTGTGTACAGGCCCTCCAGATGGGTAATTGTGAGCTTGCAGTTCACAGATGCAACACAATGAAAATAGCCAGAGACATACAGGCTCTCTGAGGCGTGTAATAAGCCAGAAAAAGTATGTCCTATCATATAAGTGCAATGATTTATTAAGGCTTGGGGATTAGTTTCTTTATATGTGATGTCTAATTGCTCTTGTCAGTCTGATCATCATGGTCAGCATCTGATCCTGAGCAGTCGCAGCTCCTTTACCCATTTTAGAGGTAAACCCTGTTCCTGGCAGTGCACTTGTGGTCTTGAGGTTCTCATTTACACATTATATATATATGTGTATGTATATATTTCTGTCAATCAGATGTATTGGCAATCAGGAAGTGAGAGTAAAAGATGCCATGATTGTTTGTAAATTAGCAAATTAGCTCATAAAAAGGTGCTCAAGTTTACAGCCTGTAGGTCACTGAAACCTGTTCCTGCTTTTAAGCCCAGATTTCAGACTTGGCGATGGACCACAAGACACAATCGCTTCTCTGTCTTTTGGCTAAGATCATGTGTAGTGTTTGTTCTTATCAGTTTAATATCTGATACGTCCTCCATATGAGGACTGCATATTAAATAGATTTTTAGAACAGGGAGACGGTAAAGGAGCTCGCTCCATCCTGGCGTAGTGGTTAGGGAGTTGCCCTGGATCGGATGACTGTGGGTTCGATTCCCTCACCAGTAGGTTGCCCTGAGCAAGGCACCATCCCTGTCACTGCTCCCTGGGCAGCTTTCAATAGCTGCCCCCTGCTGCACGTGTGTGTATGGATGAAACGCAGAGGTTGAATTTCCTTGTGTTGTGTTGTGCTGTGATGCATTTCACAATGACAAGGGTTGGCACTTTCTTCCAATAAGATAAAAACTCATATTCCTTTCCATTTTTTCTCTGCCCCATTATACACAAATAGTCATTATGCTGGTGTATAGTAACTGTCCTAATTTCAAGACATTTGGACCATGTTACCCTTATTTTTTGACAACTGATACTTTTATTCAATTTAATAGGTATATATAAAGGTCCATAGAAGTTTAAAATGAAACATTTGGTGTCATGTTTTGATATTCAAATCGTCTGTTTTTTTTCTTTCTAAAGTTTTCCTTTGTTATTTACAAAATAAGGTAAAACTGTTGAAATGTATTGCTGGTATCTTGCATTACACTGAAAAGACTCGATGGTAGTGCACACCGCTAACATACTCGCTGGTAAACTTCCTTCATGTGTAATTGTTGTGCTGTCTTTAGAAATTATGTGATGTTTTGGATGATTTTGCTCTTTTATCTGAATGGCATTTATGATACTGCCAATACATTGACTTTGGGTGTTTTACAGATCTTTCGAGGAATGCTCAGTGTACTTGCATGCAAGCCTGCGGCACATGTATCGTGTGTGTTTTTTGGGCTGTGGGGATTCTAGTCCGTCCCTTGGCAGCATTGCTGCAGGAGGCATAGTTACTGCAATATGGGTCCACGTCTGGGATGAGAAGTCAGAGAAGAGAAAAAAAAAACATTGCGACTGAAACTGGTCAGGACAGACATCAGCTGCGGCCTTCTTTTAAAAGCACATGCGCTCTTGCTGATATGCCACACACAGGCACACTAGAGGAACAGGACGGAGGGTTTTTCATTCACAAATCAGCCCTGCCTCTTCCCCTCTCAACTCAAACAAGTCTGACATATTTTTGAAACTTTAAGAGCCCTTTCACACCTAAAGGCTTTAAAAACAACAAGCGCATGGAAGAGCACAATTGTTGCTTACAACTGATTCTGTTGACTTCGGGTTCAAAAATGAACTTGAAAAAGTGAAAGTGACTATTCGTGTCATTGTGAGTACGCACAGTACAGCGAACCACAACAAAAATTTCAATTTTCCAACCCTGTGGCCGACTCCCTAACCACTAGGTCACTGCTGCCCCGACATGAACATGAACTTATTTTTCCGATGGTGCTTAATGGTGCTTAACACATGATCAGTTTTGGTAAAGCTGTAAGTAGTATTTCAACCTAGACTGCCTCTTCCTTGACTGAACAGTGCAGCCATTTTTTAAACATCACATTTAGAAGCACAATGTATTTTACAAAACAAAAAAAATAAATAATAAAAAAAAAAATTACAAGGGGTAAAGAAATGCTGCAATATGTTCAGGTAAAAAATGAATCTAAAATTAGAATGCCATAAAAAATAAAAAAGGACATGCATTTCTAGTTTTTAAACCAAAGCATAAAATTTTAAAGCAAAAATATATATTTTTTTATATAAATTTGTATTAAATTATATATATTTTAATACAATGCATTAGTACATTCAGTAAAACCCTTGTAATGCTTTTCTTAAATTTTCACTGCCAAATCAAGAAAAAAGGTTCTCAGGTTATTATTCAAATGCAAGCTTGAATAAACACTATTATCTACACATCCACATCTTCCTTCTGCCATGCCTTTTATGATCAAGGCTACCAGGACAAATTAACAAAACTAATTGATAAATGCTTCAGCCTGCCTTCAAAAACCAAAGAGTGGTGGAGAAGTGAAAGTGAAAGTGACTACGTCTCATTGTGAAGCACATCAAAGTTCTTTCTCTGCATTTCATCCATACACCTGCAGCAGGGGGTAAAGATTCGAAGGATTCGAACCAATGACTTTACGATCACGGGGCCTAGTCCCTAACCACTAGGCCTTCACTGCCTTACGAAGGCTCGTTTTCAATCATCTCACCAATTGGTGTAGATTTGTCTCTGTGCAGGTAGGAATGAAGACTGGTGTTTCAGTGATACGTGTGGGTGGAAAGAGGGGGAGAAACAAAATATGCTGTTATTATTAGCTCATATTTTAGTCTGGGCCATTTGCCTTCTGATGGATATGATTTAATTACTTTAAAGTAAATAAAAAATGCCCATTATGTTTTAAGGCAACCTCATTTTGGCTTAAAATGATATAAATGAACTCCTGCTGTTTTTCTCACTGCTGAAAATGAGAGCAAATTGGTGTTAGGTAGTGGTCATTGGTCATTTCAGTTGGATGTACTTGCATCAGGGATGCACCAGGATGATTTTACTACCTTTGCCTAGACAGAGTTGAAAGCACATCTTTGTAACAGTGTGATAAACAGGATAAAAAAATATCTATCCAGAGATGTGAATGTATTTATGCTACTTTATGAATTCTTAGGCTTCATGTTTTACTGTCATTTTGCTAAGTTTGATAAGGACCAAATGAAAGAAAATGAAACTTGCAGTTTGTCTTGCTGGACAACACCGCTTCTTTTCATAGTGTGTGAGTGTGTGTATGGGTGTGTGTAAAAGACAGTAAGACATGACATTGACAGGTTCTGGGTCATGGAAAGTTCACAGTGGTGGCTTGTAAAGAAGCACTGGTGCAGGAAATTTTAAGGCGTCCTCTTTTAGATACACCTTAACAAGGTGCCGTGTGCTAATTACCTCACACAATGTCCAGTAATGAAGTAGTGTGGCTGGCGGAACAGATAATTGGTCGGTTCTATTGTGGTGGGCAGTGGAGACAGTGTAACGATTGCAGATGTAAAGATCTGGATTAGCCACAGTGCTTTTTTTCCAATAACACAATGACACATTCAGAAATGCTCACAGGTTAGGATGACTGTACACATCCATCGTGGGTTATTTTTGTACACCAGCCACCTCCTTTACTCTTTCTGCTGCTTTCCCCTCTAATTATGTGCTTAATTATTTGTGGCTTCCTTCTTCTGTTGCTCTTTCTCTCCAATTCTGTATTTCTTTATCATCTCTCTGCCCCTTCACTCCCACTCACCCTCTCTTTCTTTCCTTACCTCTCTCTCTCTCTCTCTCTCTCTCTCTCTCTCTCTCTCTCTCTTTCTCTCTCTCCCTCTCTCTCTCTCCCCCCTCTCTCTTCTGTATTTCTTCTCCATCTCTCTCCCCTTTTCTGTTGACTCACCCACTCTCTCTTTCCCTACTTGTCTTCCTCCCTCTCTGTCACTCTCTCTCTCTCTCTCTCTCTCTCTCTCTCTGCTGTTGTGGATGGTGCATTTAGTCTTGCTGCTCTGGAGGCTGCAGTGTCATGTTGATTTGTTTATGGCTGTGTTCTTGGAGTGCTGTACGCTGAGGTGAAGTCAGGGTGATTCCTGGATAACTCCCCAACTGCGTATGATTACACTTCATCTTCCACACGTCGCGTATACTGGAACAAATCCCAGACCCATCCCTCCCTTCCCCACAGGAGCTTTATTGCCTTTTTACATTCATTGAGTTCATTTATAGGCCCCATTTTGAGATGTTGTGCATGTCTGAATCTGATTCCACGTTCACTGTACCCATCAGAAGCTGGAGACCATCACACTTTTTAAAGGATATATAATACACTGAGAAAGACTCTCATGATTACTCAATTTATTATAAATACTCAATAAGGACAAAATCAATTCATGACTGCACTGATTACTGATTCAGTTTGCGTGGTGATGCTGCAGATTCTCCTGCTTTAAGGGGCAAGGCCTAATGGACACACTTCTTTCTTACCAGTTCATTTTATTTTCCATCCATCCATTATCTGCCGCTTGTCCCAAACGGGGTCACGGGGGAGTGCTGGTGTCCAATCCAGCGCACACAGGGCGAGGACGGGGGACACACCCTGGACAGGTCGCCAGCCCATCGCAGGGAGGAGCGGGACGGGGACGGCACCTTGCTCAAGGGTACCTCAGGGCAACCTATTGGGAAGGGGTTCGAACCCCCAATCCTCTGATCACGTGGCCGACACCCTAACCACTAGGCCACCACTGCCCCTCATTTTATTTTATTGTTCATAATGTGTATTGTTTTTGTGTCTAGTATTTTGGAGTCTGTGGAAACCTTAGTAAAGATCACTTTCTTACTCAGGTACAAAACTGAAGGAGCTGAAGGAGAATTGTGACTGATACTTAATGGCAATTCCCATCCGTGTCAAAACTGATGAATTTTAGGGCAGAAATTCTATTGTTTTTGGGTTGACTGCACCATTTCCTGCCTTTTGCACACTCCCTGGGTGCCACACCACATGGTTAATATTTGTGACAGTTGACAGCTACCTTGGGAATAATGTGAAAGACCCCTTGTTGTGATGTCAGTACGCATCAGCACTCTCTTCGTTTTAACACATTTGGGCCACAAGAAGGTCAGAATGTTTTAATAGTTTGTAAAGTTACAATGATTTAGGCAAAACTATTCATACCAAATAAATACTAGAGCTAAATATACCTAAAAGGACAGGCTGCTTTATGCCAACAAAACCTTTTCATTTCTTTTGTTACTTTTATTGAAAAGAGAGAGAGAGAGAGAGAGAGAGAGAGAGAGAGAGAGAGAGAGAGAATTATGCACCTGATACAGCATATGTAAATTCTAGTGGGTGTGTTCATTAAGGAATCTGCAGAGACAAGAAAGGTCACATGGCTAATATATTTTTTTTCTCTTTTCCCATGCCGTGATGGCTCAGCTGTAGCCCCATCAGTGGTGTGCATGCTGCATTTAGTTTCTGATTTTCAGCCTGGAAGCCTCCTGTGTCCTGGCACAGCCTGCTTATTCTCGTGACTTTCTTTCTGTTGCCTGTCGCAGGCATTGGTCCACTGCCTCCCCCCTCCCAGCTGTCCTCAAGTGAAACAGCAGAGTAATTATTCATTTAAACACCCTGGTTACTGATGCACCTGATGGCTGTCGCTCTAAATGGCTGCACAGAATTGTTGTATTTACTCTTAAGAGCCACAGATGGCATGTTGGAAGCAAGCATGAAGCAGATGCAGCTTCCCTTAAAGGAAAAGTTCATTAAGTTTAGTCCATTTTTAAAGGTCACAGTAATCCATACAGTGCACTCATCACCTACACAAGTCTGTGCCACCTTTATGAAGGTCTGGATGCTATCTATCTATCTATCTATCTATCTATCTATCTATCTATCTATCTGTCTATCCATCTATCCATCTATCCATCTATCCATCTATCCATCTATCCACTCACAGATGTCGACCTTAGCTGGACTTCTTTTAGGTTGAAAGTTTAGCTTGTGCTTTTTCTCCAAGTAGGTGTGTGTGTGTGTGTGTGTGTGTGTGTGTGTGTGTGTGTGTGTGTGTGTTTAAAAACACCTCATTCTTTTGCAGGAATTCAAAGCTACAGTTTTCGTGTCAGTGACAAGCTGCAAGGCAGTGGCACTTTATGCAAATGAAGCGTAATGCAGAGATTCAGCAACCGACTGCAGTTATGAAGCAAACTCCTCTGAGCAATCATGTCTCTTACTATCACCCTCATAACTCTCTTATTTTTATTTTACTGTCTGTATTTCTACAATATGATCCACCATAGGTTGACAGCTGATCTTTGAATGTAACTTTCAGTAGCTCTCACCTGAAGGGAATTCTCCAGCTTTTTACACTTTAATCTCCCAAACAGTAACTTTAAAAGAAAAAGAAAAAAATCTTAACTTCAGTGTAAAAGCTTTTAACAGTATGTCTGTTGCTCCCACTGAAATGAAATTCATAGCATAAATGGCAGCTGGCATTTTAAAATGAAATATATTATGTGTGTGTGTGTGTGTGTGTGTGTGTGTGTGTGTGTGTGTGTGTGTGTGTGTGTGTGTGTGTAAAACCATACAGTATATTGTATAGTTGACAGGGTCCCCAGTGATTCCAAGTCATTGAATCACTAGGTTTTAATACTATCCTGAATGCATGGCACTAATGTTATGCAGAGAAGGACTAAAAGCGTTCAGGTTTTGTGTTCCCCTTGTGTGCACTGATGTGTAATGAAGTGCTATTTCCATAAAAAATGGCAATTCAGCAAAGATTTCATGGCATGGCTCATACCTGGCAATGAATATGAGGCAACATGTGCTTGTGCAGGAAGTGTTTTAGATTTAGCATGATGAGAATTGGGGCTGTGCAATCCCAAATGTGGAGTGAGAAACACAAAACATAAATTTTAATAAATAAAATCTGTTAAAAACAACGTCCTTTTAGGCACAATGGAACTGAGGTCATTTTTATCAGATTATTGTAAAGTTAAACTTCATTCCGTGAAGCATTAATAATATCTAACTTGGTTTAGCTACTTCGACTTTCCATAAATATTTGTTCCCATTTCCTCTACTCAGTATGCCAAATTTAAAACAGTATTATAGGCATTCAGCAGATGCTCGTATCCAGAGCTACTTCCAGGTCCTGATTGCAAGCACAGTCCCTCTGGAGCAACTTGGGGTTAAAGGTCTTGCTCAGGAACCCAATGGTGGTGCAGGGAGGTGGGATTTGAACCTGCAACCTCTCGGTCCATAGATGAGTATCTAATGACTAGACAGCTACCACCAACTGTAAAATAGTCATAAAAAGTGTCATAGTCAAGTGTCAAGTGATTCCACAATACTATGTATTAATATGGACATATAGAGATTAGATTATAACTTTTTTCATGCTCATAACATTTTGCATGTTCATTGTTCAGGGAGGCAAAGGCAACACATCGCCTCTTACTGACAGCTCATGATATCACATGCAGCTGCAGGAATTATAAGACTGAGCCCAGTATAAAGACACACGCACACACACACACACAGTCACACACACACACACGAATTTCCCTTTTTAATCATATGCTTCCAAAGTTCATGTCAATTTTTAAGTCACTCAGTATTACTCCTCTCTCCTCAGTCACACTTGCTCTCCCTCCCCTCTTCCCTCCTCACTGCCACACACACACTCTCCCCCATCTCTCTCTCTCTCTCTCTCTCTCTCTCTCTCTCTCTCTCTTTCTTTCTGAAAGACTGAGTTCTACCTCTCTCTAGCAAAGTGACCTTGTAGGCCTGCTGTGCTGTTGTCATAGGAACGAGAGGGGAGGTATGAGGATGAAAAGCAGATTTTTATTTGTTCTTTTCAACAGTTTTAAATAAATACAAATATTTATTATTTTAAACAGTAATTAAGCAGTTTTCTTAAATTGACAGCTATTCACCTTTTGGGGTGAATAGTGTGTGTGTGTGTGTGTGTGTGTGTGTGTGTGTGTGTGTGTGTGTGAGTGTGTGGTGAACAGAGTGAGAAAGATAGACAGACAGATAGGGAGAGGGATGGATGTGTTGTGCATCGCATGAGTAACGCTGTGATTGGTGTAAGCATCTGTTCACTTCTTGCCCTTCTTCCCTGTTCTTCCCTGGTATAAACAAGCCTGACTGTCAGCCAATCAGCCCTGGCTTATTTGCAAATGACTTGCCTGTCTTCCAATAGCACAAGATGTTGCTTACGGCATCCAAGGATTGCAGCCAGTTAGCCCTGGCCTCTGCTCAAGTAAAATTATTCAAACCAGAAGGAGGTGGCAGCTGAATTTAACAGCTTTTTGAGCACATTTGTTACACCAGGCCCTTTCACTTATCTGCCACATAGCTTTTAATCATTCCACCAACCTGTTTAGCATCCAAATGAGCCTGATAACACAGATTAGCTCCAGTCACAACACAGCAATGAGGTAACATATATGCCTCTACACAGCTCTGCTCACACACCTAATTTAGTTCTGCTCTTGTTTGCTGAATATTGTACCTTGTCACAGGTTTATAAAAGCAGTAGATCACCTGAGGTTGTATTTTACATTTTACCACGATTCACTCCTTGTTGTCATGTGCACTACCTCTTCGGGTTTATTTCTACATACATATTCATCAGTAATACATTCATACATTAATAAACTGATCATTCTTGCATCAAATGCGCCAATTTATCCTTTATTCTAACCATTTATACTGATTAGGGTCATGGGGAACTAGCCATCATAGGACAAATGGCAGAGAAACACCCTGGACTGTTTGCCTCTCCATCACAAGAAGGACACACAGGCAATGATGCACAGTCACACCTATAAGCAGTTTAGCATCTCTAATCCACCTGACTTGCATTTTTGGATTAAGGGAGGTATGGGATTGAGGTGTTGGAACAGAGACCAATTCATAAATTGGGAATTGACCATAGAAACCTCTTGCTTGAGGTGACAGAATAACCAATGCACCATCGTAAACCTGCACCACATTAATGAAATATTTTAATAAAATATAAAACTGAATAAAATTTACATATTTGATCCAAATCTGAGTACATTTACATAAAAAAAATATTTTATATATATATTTTTATTTATTTCTTTTTTCAATGTAAATGTACTCAGATTTGGATCAAGACAATTTTATCCGCTTTGCTTGCTTTGGTGTGAAATTGTGAAATCTCTTGATTAAACATCATTTTCATTTCAGCAAAGAGTGACTATTGTGCATGCACGCATCATTGAGCTGTCAAATCAGTTGCAAGCGTCAAGTGTTTTGAATGCACCCTAGATGACATGCACTTTTAAACGTTCCCCTCCATCTACACTCGTACTGAACTCCCAGCGCACACAAAAAGACAAGTCATAACATCATCTTCTCTCAGAAGTGTTCTTTCTACCACAGATGCAGTTTCACCACCCCAGTGACTTTTGTGTTGTTCATGCTGGGGTGATGCTGTATAATATATCATCTGTACTGGTTTGCTGTGAAATAAATTTTTTCCCATTTTTAGTGGTACGATAATGACAGATAATGTGCATCCAGAACAATCAGTCATTGCCTTAAAAACACTGACAGCTGTAATGAACTACATTAATTATCTCATTGAAATGGCACTTATCAAAGAACGGGATATATTGGGACGCAATTGAACAGTCCATTTTTGAGGTTGATGTATAAGAAGCAGGACGAAAAAGACAAGCATAAACCTCTAAGTGACTGGAACTGGATGACCAGCGGTGGTGACCCCTACACGGGTGCAGCCAAAAGAAGAAGAAACATCTAAGCGCCTTAGACAAAATAGGCCAAATTGTGATAGCTTAATGACTGGGTCAGAGCTTCTCCAAAACAACAAGTCTTATATATTATATTCCTTACTTGCAGTGGTTACTGTCTACCAACAGTGGTCCAAGGAAGGATGACCAGTATACCAGTTACAAGGTCATTGGGCCCCAAGGCTCATTAAAGCAAGAGGCTAGCCTATATGGTCCAATCCCACAGAAGTGCCTCAGTTGTTGAAAAATGTAATGCTTTCTATGATGGAAAGAACACATAGCACATCATAGCAAAAGTGCTTAGAGACAGTATGAACAGTAGATTATGGGTTCGAGTTCCAAAACAGTAGATAAACCTGAGGTACCCTTGAGTCCTGCCACAGTCCTGTCCCTAACACTGCTCCCTGCATTCTGGATATGATTACCCACTGCTACATAGTGTGTGTGTGTGTGTGTGTGTGTGTGTGTGTGTGTGTGTGTGTGTGTGTGTGTGTGTGTGTGTGTGTGTGTGTGTGTGCGTGTGTGTGTGAAATGCAGAGGAAGCTTTTGGAAGTGGTCCGTTGAACGTTGCGATCTATTCACAATAGTCACTTACTACATAAGGGACTGAACAGCAGCACACAAATCAGAACATCTACTTCTTACCTAAACTGTTTTGCAGACCAATTACACCCCTCCATGCCAGTGATGTTCCCTGATAGCAGCCTCTTTCAACACTAATTATGCCTCTTGCCAGATTGCAAAAAAATGTTCAGGAACAGTTTGATTAATATGAAATTGATTCCCCAGATCTTATTCCGATCAAGCATCTGTGAGGTGAGCTAGGAAATCTAGTTTGAGCTAAGGGGTCCTCACCTTGCAATTTACATTTTACAATTTACAATTTACATACATACATGAATTAAAATGTATAAAAATACTGTAGTATCATATATTTGTATCATATATTAAAAATATATTTTCAGTTTTGTCATTATCACCCAGCACTGCAGTGGCCAGGCAGGGAAGCTTTGGTCAGATGGAGCTTTTCCCTCATCTCTGTCAGGAACTTGTGAAGTCCAGATTGGACATGGCTTCTGCACTGTTCTGATGACTTTGCCAACATCTACATCTGATGCGGTGAAGCCAACACACGGTGGCAGTGATCTGAAGAGCATTCGGACTGAGGTGGTCGCTGGGGAAGTGGTGATATGTGAGAAGCCTTTCACTCTAGTGAAATGTGAATAAATCTTTCATTCTTGTAGAGCTCTTTCATCCCACATGAGGAGCTGAAAGCACCCTTGAAAGTGAATGGGCTTCCAAGCAGTGCAGACAGAAGGCAGAAGCCCATGTAGAGCCAGCCAGCACTTTGCTGGAGGCACTGTAGCAGAATAGACAGCAGACAAAAGTGTTAAGGTAAGAGGGAGCTTCATGGGAGCAGAGTCTCATAAAGCAACATACAACTCAATGAGATTCCCATGGTGTCTGCAAAGGTGTTGGAGAAGTTGGATTCGCTTATATGCCATTAATAGTAGATGGATAGTGAGATAGTTGGATAATAGTAGGAGAGAGTAGTTACAGCTGCACTTCCTTTTTTAATACAGGAAAACAATTCCACCAAAATCCCAAATATGGATGAAATATTAAAGCATGTACTGTAAAAGTTGGTAGCAGTTCTTCAAGAGGAATGTTTTAGATTTTTTCAAGGACTTGCCACTATTTAAAATATTTTAATTTCATATATTAAAATACAATTTAGAATCAAATATTACAGACCACACTGAGAAGTATTCATTTTTATCTTCCTATTTATTATAATAAACTGATTCTTCTATACTACTGAAAAATTGATGTAAATGTCCTGCAAAGGCACTTTTTACCATGCAAACATTAAAAACTACATTTTAGGTAAATTCTTCTTAATTTTGTTACAGAGTTTTAATACAGTTGTAACAGCAGCAGTGCAGTATAGCTATGTGAGAAGTAATGTTTAATGTAATTCTGTAAATATATCATTATATTTTTCTGCAGTCAGTTTAGCTTTAAATATGATTGAAACAGTGCTCCAAAAACCAAACAATAGTTTTTGAACAACCATGTGTCAGCATCATATGTGTGTAGCTTGGGTTGCTTCCTTCCAGGGACTCTAGGCTATCTATTTATGTCTCTCTCTCACCCCCTCAAAAAGTGTCTTGGCTGTTTCTGGTCAATTTACTATGATATTTATTAATAAAACCAACAACATATAGCTGCTAGTAAGGGCTAGAGATAGCCCTGATCCTAATATTTCTCTTTTCTGTGCTTAAATTGAGTCCCTGGGTGGAGGTTATGACGCAGAAGGAGGATAATGAAGAGCAGATCATTGCCAGAGCTCTGATGAGAAGCCTGTGTAAGTGTGACGCTGAGGCAGAAAAAGGGCCGGGTTTGCGGCCTTTTGCACCATGCATTTTCTAGTGCTTTCCCCTTCCATCCCTTTCTCTTCTCTCTAATGGCCTGCTGTGAGATTACTCATAGCTGGTGGATCCAGGGAGCAAGAGGAGAGCTAGTCGATAAGCCCTCGCCTGCTGTCTCCAGGGGCCGAGGTGCTGCCGTCGAGAGAGTGAGAGCTTTTTTTTCAGAGATAGTGCACTCTCCCACACTTACTCCACTCTTCTTCACTTGATTGAACTGTTTTTATTTTAAATTAAGGTGGCTATGAGTTTCAGAAACAAAATTTGGAAAGTGTCTGAAAGTCTCAATGACTTGTGTTTGCCACACACCAGAGCACATATGGCAATACATGGCATACGATGACTAATGACAGTGCTTTGCACAACATTTTTAATGGACCTAGATAATGTAAGATCAACTTGTTTTGGTCAACCAGATCAATGAAGATGGAGAGAGTTCTTTTATGCTAACTATTAGCTGTGTACAATATGTTCAACATTAACATAACTACTGGTAATGCATTCACTGTTAAAGATGTGTTACACTAATGATTACTAGCTGTATCGAATTTAACAGTTATACAACCCAGTTATACAAAGTCCAGTTGCTTCTGTGCTGTTGGTGTTACTCCATGACTGTAGCTCTCTTGTTCAAATACAGCTTTTAAAAAGTGAGAAACATTTTTTAAGCTAATACAATGGCAAATTTATTCATCATTCATCAAATACATCTAGCCTGAAATGTCAATTACAGGAAAAACTCTGCCGTTAATGCTGGCAGTATCACTACTTTGGCAGACTACAGAGGATATTGCATAGGGAGACCTATAGTGCGGATCAATCAAGTTGGCCAGTGCCCTAGTAGTGGGGTAGATGAGCCAGCAACCAGAAGGTCACAAGTTCAAATCTCAGGACTGGCTGTGTATTCCTTGTTGTGCCTCTGGGCAAAACATTCAACCCCCCTCATTGCCCCAGGGTTCTGCTGTTCTGTTCCCAGACTAGCCATCGGTAGGCTGCAAAAAGCAGCAGGTTTAATTTATGGTACGTAAATTTAAAAAATGTTTTTTAAAGAATTTTATAAATCATTTACTTAATTTTTTTAGCCATTAAATGAACTGAAAGTAAAAGTGACTATTGGTCATCGTGAGCACACAGCACAGCACAGCACACAGTGAACCACAACAAAGTGCACCCTCTGTATTTAACCCATACACATCACACAGTGTATGTATTGCAGCATGTATATATTCATCCCTTTTTAGGTTTTTCACGGTATGAATGGTAACAGTTTTTTAAAATAGTGTGGAAAATGAGGCACAACAAAAATGTATATTTTAGCTTCATTCCAGCTGGGATGATATGATTATTGACTTACTAGTAGGGGTTATTGTTTCTCCCATTGGATTTCAGTGAAGATAACTAAAATAGTGATTGGTTTATTTAACAATCATGGATGTTAAATACTGTTGTATTCTTTGGTGGAGAGATTCAATCTGCGTTGCAATAAAAAAAAAGAAATTTTAGTTTCCACATGATTGCATGTCCTGCAATCCTGAAATCCTGTTTAATTTGAAGGGCCTCAGAGGATGGAAAATATTCATGTAAAAACAGATCATGTAGTTAGAAGTGAGAAGCATACTTGTGATTAATTAAAAATAAATAAACAAATAAATAAATAAATAAATAAATACCAGTAAATATAGACTTTAAGGGAAAATGCAGGATTTGGACTGTGACCTCGCTGTGTGGTTGCAGGCTGTAATTCGGAATGTCATCTGTGAATAGCAGTTAGTCATCATTGTTTGCCTCCCCGTCTGTTCTAACAGTATGCACTCGAGATACGGGTTAGCAGTGTTGGCCGAAACACACTGAAGGATTTTGCCAGAAAGTGGTGATGGGTCCGTAGCAGCCAGAGTACACTTTGTTCTCTTTAGAGAGAGGTGTGAGTGTACGTGCAGTTCTACAAACTCCTCTACACAGTTCTTCTCTGTCTCACACACACACACACACACACACACACACACACACACACACACACACAAACACACACACACACACACACACACACACACACACACACACACACACACACACACACACCGATATACAGCTAACAAGTTTAATGGTTTTACTACTGTCTCAAAGCTTCTCATGGGTAATCACACTCAAAAAAGAAGAGAAACATGATTATTCCTCCTACATTTACATTGCAGCCTTTTGCAGACGCTCTTATCCCGAGCAGCTTCCATGTCCTAATTACAGGTACAGTCCCCCTGGAGCGATTCAGGGTTAAGGGTCTTGCTCAGGGACTCAGTGATGGTAATGCCAGAGGTGGGTTTTGAACCTGGGATCTCTTGAGCCATAGGCAAGGCCTACCACTAGACCGCCACAACCCTACTAGTTTTCCTAACGTCATCAAATTGATGTTCACATAATTCAGAAGGTAGTGATGCTGTCGAATGATATGAGAAAAAATATATAAAGTCAATTGTCAGGCTTTGTGTCACATGATCATTGTCAATTTTTCACTCACTCATCATGTCAATCATCAATCTTGATTAAGGTCCCGGCTGGTGTTGGAGCCTCTCAACTTTCATAGGGCGAAAGGCCGAGAAACACCCCAGATAGGCTGCCGGTCCATCACAGGACAAAAAGTCTTAACATTTAAGTAAGTTCATGTAATGAGCTTGCAAGTCATACTGGAGTATGTTTATTGGGCAAAAATCATAAAACTTTCATTTGAAGAATGCCTACTGTTTTCAAAAATTGACATTGTAAAAATCAGACACATGTTTTTCCTTGTACCTCCCATTGCTGTAGTACAGTAAGTGCTGATCTGCACTCCTTCCTGATCATGTCCATAATTGCTTGGCCGTACAGCAGTGAGAGCCTGTGCACTGGGAATTGCACATACTTGGTAATAATTATTTCCCATTATTATTGTCTATTTAAATCACAAACTCAACACCTCCCTGTGCAATACAAGGACAGCAATATATGTCCTTTGAAGAAAATAGGAATTTTGTGTCATTTTATTCCTTTTTGACTTTAATTTTCAAACCTGTGCTTTTCATTTTAATTCTATTATATGAGCAGACCTGACGCTTCTACACCAGACAGAATATTAAAGTGAGGATCAGACTGGGAGCTTTAGGAAAGCTTCATAGTTTATGTTTGCCTTTGTGGATTTCAACAGTCATAAGTCAAAATAATGCTTCTTTCTTTAATTATGTAATTTTGCCGCTAAATCCTTGACAGACACAATGGATCAAGGGTATACCATCTTTGTACTGGTTTGATTTGAAGAATATTACATTTGATGCATAAGCGTATTAGGAATTATGGACAGAAGACCTAAGGTTTTGGTGTCTATCTGCTTTTTCCACTGCTATTTTTCTCATTTTGATTGATACCCTTTAGTGAATGCAGTTCTCCTCTGGACTGTCTTTTGATTCTCTTGGCTTCTAAAGGTAAAATGATGTCAAAAACTCTTATCTTTCATTTCCAGCAAGATATCTGTCTTTGCCAGCTCTGAATGCTGGGAAAATAAAGTCCCAGACCCATAGACCCAAATACAAACCAAAAGGCTTCAAACGGTGTCCCCTTTGGTAGTGTAACCTCTTCTCCAGCAGTGACATAATTGGATTTTTTTTTATCAAACCATATCTTCCCCCACCCAACCATCCATGCAATATGTAGCCTTCCTTTGAGAGAACCTCCCTACCAGCTCAAAAAAATAAACCTTTTCACTTACTGTATCTAACCTTGCATGAAAGCATTCTAGTTACTCTTTATACAAGAATAGAAAGAGCAAGAAGAAAGGGTTTTGAGACATATGTACCTGCATATAGCAAAGCATATATTGCAAATTTTGCTACATGCATTAATAAATGGATTCCTTCTTACCAAAACATTTGACAAGAATGTAATTCTACTCCAGATTAAAACATACTGGCATCTTCTCACATACATTAGATCTTGTAGAAGTGACAGTAAATGTAATGTAGCATACTTTTAAGCCCCATGGTTCCATAGCTGTTATGATGGCTTCTACTATTAACTCTAAAGTTAAAGGGCAGTGGTGGTCTAGTGGTTCAGGACTAGACCCCAGCATCAGAAGGTTGTGGATTCAAATCCCAGACCAGTAGGTTGCCCCGAGGTAACCTTGAGCAAGGTGCTGTCCCTATCACTGCCCGCCATGTGCTTTAATTAGCTGCCCCCTGCTGTGCGTGAGTGTGTGGGTGAAAAGCAGAGGTTGTTTGTTGTGGTTCACAATGACATAATAGTCACTTTCACTTGAAGCCAGACATATCTTTACATTTTTGGCTGTGACTCAGTGATATCTAACACTTTTATCAAATGATCTTTATAGTCATGTTTAACACAAACAGCAGTTACTGATGGACTTTGTTAATATGGGAATATCCTTAAATTATTATCTTATTCATTAATTGTCAGGATAGTAAGTTAGAAAATTTAGCAGCAAAACATGGAGTTGATAAATTGCTTGTACACAGGGCAGACCATTCACTTGCAAACTGGCAGTTTGGCACACTATATTTGGGTTTAGTCCTCAAGCCAGAAAAACTGGACATTCTGCTCTTCTTGACCTAAATAACTGGCCTGGAAAATCATTTATAGAAAAATCTGTTTACTTGTGCATAATACAGTTCAGATATTTGCTTTGACTAAATGGTTTTTATTTTAGGCTCTCATAGGTCAATGTATTGCTACCTAGCTGTATAGAGGCCTGTCAAACTTTGGACATTTCTCAACTGAATCCAGTCTCAACAGCAGTGCCTACAAAACGTATTTCTGGCTGATGAACATTCATCCATAAACGAATAGGCAATACAGTTGGCACTGCTTATGTTGTGTAGATATGACTTTTTGGTCCTTTCTACACCCGATTGTAAAAGTTCCTAAAACACAACTTGATCAAGACACATGTGCAGTCATTTGTCTTCTGCTTGACCCTTCCACATTTTGTATGATCCTCCCACTGAGAAAGCTTGTTTTTAACACCTCCCATAAAGTGCATGTTAAGGCTAATGCATCAATTAAAGTGAAAGCGAATGAAATACAATACAATGAAATGCATCCTCTGTACACACCGTGCATCGGGGGCAGCCTTATCCAGCACCCAGGGAGCAGTGATGCGGTACCTTGCTCAAAGATAACACAGGGCAACCTTCTAGTCTGGAACTGGGACCCATGACCTTCCAGTCCTGGGACCTTGCCTCTACTCACTAGGCCACCGCTGCCCTGTATACATAATACAAAATATAGCCAGGTTTCAGTTAATACAACTGGCTCTACATGTCCAAAATACTCTGACATCTGTGTTTAAGGCCCTACATGTCCAGAAATATTCTAACCCCTTTAAATAGTGAACTGAGCTCCTTTACATTGCTAAGAGGGTTCAAATGCACACATACAGTTTATAAAATATCCATGGTGTCCAGTGCAAAACATCCACTAGAGGGGAATAAAGCTCTCCATCCCCTGTGGAGTAGTAGAGCTATTCTCTTCATTCAGTACCTTTGAGTTGAAGTGGTGTATGTGGTCCAGAACTTCCAATATCAGTACTAGACTTCACTAATAATCATGCGGCTGAATACAGTCCAACCCCGGCAAAAGTGTTTCTAATATCTAGTGTAATGTCTTCCCAGAAGGGCGATGGCTGTTGTTAGAGCGAAGGGGTGGCAATTTTCTGTTAATATCTTAGATTCCAAATAAACATTGCAAACATTGTATAGTAAAAAATAATTTGCTTGCTTTGGTCGACATATCTGTCCATCAGTGTAAACGTAATATTGCATTCTAAGAACATATTATGTGGGTTCTTCAGATTTTTTCTATGAATGTGAGATTAAATACTCTGGACATGCATTTTGACAGGACATATGAAGGTACATTTGGTGGATTATGGTGTCTGAAGAGATAAAAACCCTTTATTGGGCTGCAGCAAGCTGGTCAGGCAAACATGTCTGTCTTTCATCTCATTCTGTCCATTTCCACCTGATAGACAGCCTCCATACAGGAGTCACCCTCCTCTTCCCAATCCGAGGAAAGCGGAAAGGAAACGTATCCTTGCAGTAAACACGGCAGCCGAGCCACATAAGCGCGTTTGTTCCAGTCCCCAGGGTGGAGGGAACAGAATGAAAAGAATGTGTGAAAGAGGGAGTGAGAGAAGGAGAAGGATAGGAAAGAAAGGAGAGAATGCATCATGACACGCACACTCGTCTGCCTCCAGTCCTGTTTCTTGCACATGAAGCACGTCTGAGAAGACGAGGCTCAGAAAAGCCTGAAAAAAAGTGTTTTATTTATAACTTAAATGTTTGAGTGAAATATCGAGACTTTTCTTTCAGACTGTTCAAGCTTTGAATGATATTTGAGGAATAGTCACCTTGTAGTATTGCAGCATTTATTTAAGTATGATAAAAAATGGCACCCAGAAGCTGCTGAAATGTTATGAATGTTTGTGTCCTCTCCAAAATCAAAATACAGGACATATGAAGCAGCATTTGCAACTATTATTATTAGATAGTCAAATATTTTTTACATTACATTACACATAAAGAATATTAATGCTTTCCCCTGTAATGTTATATTGTGGACTAGTCTGGTTTTTGTGTTTATTATCAATGACAATATGTACAATATGATGAATGACAGTTAAGGGGTAAGCTGACATTTTAATATATTTCATTGCTTTATTTCAAGTTTAGCCAGAGCTGAATTCAGAAATGATTAAAGGTAGACTAAGAGGTAATGGGCTTTGGCCGGTCTGAGGGAGTATATGTAGCCTCTAATGCATTAATCATTTTTTGGAAATGCATTCCTGAGACTACTCACTCTTGCCACTGTCCCGAATCAAAAAATCCCATTAATATACAGACCAAGAACACAAAAAATCATGGATGTTATATGTTATTCGGGATATTTATCAATAACCATAGCTAGTATCACGTATCTCATTCGCATGCGTTACTATACCTTTATAGTATAGTAAAGACTGATATATGCAAACGTCCTGTATTCTGATATTTGCATATGCAGAAGTATTAGTGACATCTGTCACTATAATGATGGATATATGATATAGATTTTTGATCTCTATCCCTGCTCTGTCACTCCCTTATTCTCTGTGTATCTTTCTCCCAGTAGTCTTTTACTCACTGTCTCTCTCTTCTCTTTCTCTGTTACTCTCTCTCCATTTCTGTAACTCTTCCTCTCTTACTCTCTCTTTCTCATCCCTGTTTTCCCATTTCTCTCTCCCATCTCTCTTCTCTCTAAACAGCTGTGTGTGGTTGTATGTTTGCCTGAGTGTGTGTGTGTGTGTGTGTGTGTGTGTGTGTGTTTGTGTGTGCCTGAGTGTGTGTGAGTGATGCGAACACAGAAGCAGAGCTGATTGGATTGTGTTTTATGTGCTTCCAGACCAGCATGCTGCCTTTGTGAGAGGATGCGTCACATGCCAGCTTCCATTCAACACACACACACACACACACATGCATGCACGCACACACACACACACACAAACACACACACACACACACACACACGCACACGCACACGCACACGCACACGCACGCAAACAAGCACTCAATGTTTCAAACATATTGGAAGCTCATTCTATAACATCACAGAATCAAAGCTGTTACATGTCACATAAAGTAAAAACATCTGTTGACAGCACATAAGCCGTCATTCAGCAAGCAGTATCCTGACTTAAGTCAGCATCCTTCTTTACTGTGCTAGCTGAAGCAAGATCTGCATTGCAAAGAAAGGCTTTATTCTTTCCCCCAAGCTTCTGTAGTGCGAAAATAGCTTTTAACATCCACTGTGGAGCATCAGCACAAGAGCTGCATAATATGGTCAAAACACTAGTATTGCAGTAAGGGATTATGCTTCAATCCTCAAAATATCCTCATGAACACTCATCTGCAGGGATGGGGAAGGGTGTTTTGATTTGTGAGCACTGCAAGTGGAAGCAGTATATACTTGACAAAACATCAGGCACAGTGGTTGGGCTTACCTTTTAGCATTTATTGGATACATTAGTCAAGAATTTTTTTTTTTCTGTATGTGTTCAAATAACATACAAATAATATTTATTAACTGTATGTTTTTAAAGTATTTAGGTCAAACCCAAACTGATGCAGTGAATAACTTTTCATTACTTTTAGAACTGTGTCAAAGACTTATCCTGTGGTCGTGAAAAAAAAAAAAAAAGTTACGCTGTTTCAGAAGGGTCATATTATTAGCTATAAGTAAAACTAAATCTGATTGCTGAAACTATTAAAATTGAAAAGAGCCGTCCATATATATTAAAGCCTGGAAGGATAGAGGTGAAACGTTATCTTCAAGGAAGAAATTTGGTTGGAAAAATGGAATGATTGTGATCAAAGATTATTTAAACATGATGAAATCTATGTTATATGTATAATATAATATAATATAATATAATTTAATTTAAGGGGCAGTGGTGGCCTAGTGGTTAGGGCGTTGGCCACATGATTGGAGGATCGGGGGTTTGAACCCCTTCCCAATAGGTCTCGCTTCTCCCTGCGATGGGCTGGCGACCTGTCAAGGGTGTGTCCCTTCGCCCTGTGTGAGCTGGGATGGACTCCAGCGCGACCCCGCTTGGGAAAAGCAGCCCAATGAATGAATGAATGAATGAATGAATGACTGACTTAATTTAATTTAACTCACAGCACAAGAAGTATTTCAGCACAACCCAATGTGAGGTGAGCACAAGTAATTGGGACTGCATAGATGTGAAAGGGAAAGAGAGGTTCAGGATGCTTGAGACATCATTTCCACCCTTGGATTGGTCACCCTGGATTCTACACCCCACTGAGAACATTTGTGATGTACTGGTCTGGTCAGACATTGTATATGACAGTGGTACTAGGCCCAACGACAGCACTGACCTCCAACTATACATAGACTTTGCCTGTCTGCACCTCAGTCTGCTTGTTTTTTTTAGCAACATGCCCAAACTTGCGAGCAGTTGATGAAGGAAGTGATTTGTCTCACGCTATTAAATTAAACAGTGCAATGCTACAACAGATTCTGAATATTTGTAAAAAGAATATGAAATTAATCTACAAAACCCACCTTGAAATAAGTGTGTGCATGTCTTTGCTGTACTCAACTCATTTAAAAGTTTGAATCTTTAATTATTAGATTTTATTTTAAGCTGTTATAGTTAAACACTCAGAAGGATTACAGCCACCCCAGCTTCTCTTTTTGGAACTGAGGATGGTCATGATGCATTGCTGTTGCAAAGGGCGACATGCTAATAAATATTATCCAACATTTTTGTGGCTCCCTAATCGACCCCAAGTCTCAAAGCTGGGTAAGCTCTTTTTCCTCCTCCCTCTTTTTTCTCTACCCCAAGCTCACAATCAGGCTGTCAAAAAATGCATCCTGTTGTTTGTTGTCCGCCTTGCGGTCATGCCATCCTCTCCCCCCTGTGCATGTGGAAGAGTAAAAATAGTCCTGGATGTTGTGCTTATTGAGATGTGAATGCAAGGCTGTAAATAGGGACCCTGCTAGGATAATGATACGGAGCCGAGGCCATGTTAAAACCATGTTAAAAACTCAAATAGCATTTCATTATTGGCCACATCAAAGTGTACCGTTCTGCTTCAACATCTGCCACTTTTTTCTTGGCTTGCGCACCACATATTATTATTAAAAGCTTATTATGGCTTTTTACTATTTATACTTTTTATTGTATAACTATGCAAACATTTCCCTCTTCAGAGTAATGGTCTGCTCTTAATACCGCTTTTCTAGATGTAGTGCTTGTGGCACGAGTCATGTACATTGTGTTTGCAAAATAAAGTGGTCCGTTTCAGGCCCTGTGGTGCTGATTTATTGTGATTTAGCTCCAGCCTCTGAGGAGCCTTTTTTCCGCTGAACGTCACATATACATCTTTAAACGACAGCCATTTTCATCTGCTTGCTCTCTCTCTCTCTCTCTCTCTCTCTCTCTGCTTGCTTTTTCATTCTTATTCGGTTGCTTTATTTAGTTCCTGACCAGAGTCGAGATCCATTTTAAATGTCCCATTCATATTCCAGAACTTTTCCATGTCTTGTTTGCTGGAAAATGAAAAATGGCTAAAAGCGCTTTCAAGATGACATTGCGTGATTCGAGCACTTTGGTCTTTCAATCATGATACATCATTTTTATTGCTTATGTTGCAGAAATAATAAAAAAAATTCTCCTTCGTATGGCCATGACAGTAGGAGGGTGTTTTTTACAAAGGCAATCAAGTAAGAAATAATCTATCTTCGTTGTAGGGTTGCGACTGGTTCACACCTGCTTTGGCCCAGCTGGCTTCCACAAAGTGCCAAACCTGAGTTGAGTTGTGCCAAAAAAAGCAGATGTTTAAATGTCTAATGCTGGCCAGTTGGATAGTGGCCAGACTTAAAGCCTTTCGACCCTGCATTCTCAATTGTATTTCCATCACCTGTGTCTTTTAAATTTCCTCCATCTTCAAGACAAACTTACAGACCAATGGGGAATGGTAATTAATACATCATGTATGTTACATGTTTTTGTAACCAATTACTTCTTTAGCATTCCCTTTAGTTTTGGTTAGGTCATCAGCCACAGAGGTACCAATATCGGTATGTGAATTACATTTACATGAGACCAGCTATGCTATGTGGTTTGGGGACAGTGTCACTGAGTAAAAGACAGGCAGCAGAGTTGGAGGTGGTGGAGTTAAAGATGCTGAGATTTGTTGTAGGAGTGGAAAGGAAGGGCAGGATTAGGAATAATTATATTAGAGGAAAAGCGCAGGTTGGACGATTTGGAGACAAAGTCAGAGAAGTGAGACATGATGAGTCAATTGGAGAAGGATGTTGAGGAGTTGCCAGGCAAGGGGAGAAGAGGAAGGCCAAAGAGAAGGTTTATAGATGTGATGGCAGAGGACAAGCAGGTGATTGGTTTGAGGGCGGAAGATGCAGAGGAAAAAATGGAAAGAGATGATTCTCTTTTGCAACTCCTAACTGGAGCAGAATAAGTAAAAGAAAAGTTATGTTTATATATTTGAACGTTTTGCCATTGTTTAAATGTCATAGAAGGAGAGGAGCCTGACTCTGCAAAATAACACCACAATTACCTTTTACCAAATTAAAGTTTATTATAAATTACTTCCTCTGCAAACACAAGTGTGGGATTGTCTAAAAGTGTGGAATCTTTGGACAGTTTAAATGAACTAGGCGTGAGAAATAATTGAGCACAGTGTAAGAAGAGCCATTTCAAGGTATTAAAGCATTGAACAGTCTTTACCATTCCAAGGGAATCAATGGAGCAAGAACACCCATCATAGATTACCCTCACTTTGTTCACTGTGAGCCAACTGTACATTGCATCAATTGCAAAGTGGATATTTTTATTTTGCTGCCTCAGCTCCTGTGTTCTTAACCTGTTCTGTTCTGAAGTCAGCCGATCCGTTGAAAGAGGCTGTGAAAGGCACTGTGCAGGAGCAGCAGGTTGAAATATACATGTGTGTGACAGGAGAACAGAGGAACTTTCGGAGAGTTAATTAGAGTGGATAGAATTTGGGGGACATGGGGTGCATTCAGCAGGACTCACTCTGCCCTTTAGTCAGCTGGTGTGCTTTAGACCATCATTAAGAAAAATCCACTTTGAATGCTTCAGTGCCTATCACACACCATTGTAGGACTCCTCAGCCCACTTTGTGAGTCAGCACAAGAGGCTAGCTTGATCTCTGTAGGCTGAGAATGGTCTAAGCTAACTGGAAGCAGTCCCTAAAGGACCACTCATAGACCTTTTTGTTCCTATGGGCTTCAGAAACCAACGACAGCTGAGAGTCTTCTTTCTGAGGGTGTTTTTTTTTTCTAGAATACAGATTGGGAATGCGAATATGACCATTTATTCCACATCAGCTATAAATATTTCATAAAAGTGTCTCAACACAATCTTTTTTTAATTTGGCCATCATTAATTTTTAATGGGGAATCCTAGAAACTTCAAAGAACTAACATGGTTGCCTTAATATGTTTCAACATCAAGTCAGTCTTCAAAATAATCCAGAAAACCAATTATTCATCAGTTCATCAGTTTAAAAATCTGCCATCAGTTTAAAAAATTCATCAGTTTAAAAATCTGCCAATTTAAAGCAGTGATCACCATCCTCCTGAAGATCTAATGTCCTTTAGAATTTATCTCTGGTGTAAATCTGATACTCTTGATTATGAACAATTAAGTGGACTGATGGTCTCGGTGAGACAGGTTCACTCAGGTTTGGAAGCGAGCTCTTCATGCAGATCTCCACCCTCAGGATTTCTGACCATCGATATATAGTATTTTTTATATAACACACAATAGAGGATCCTTGGCCAGTGTATAAAAACAATACATAAAGACTTCTGCTTGGTTTGGCAACTAGAGAAGCAGTTGGTTGCTTTATTTAAAAAAGTTGCAGCTCATAAATTAGATGGTGGAAATGTAGCCTGTCCAGTGTCGTTTGCTTGCTTTGAGAGGAGCTAAGAATATGTTTGTCATTTGGAGATATTGTGCCTAACACCATTACAACATGTGAGAGGAAAAAAAAGCAGTGCAGACTTAAGTATGGAATGTACTACAAAAGTAGTTATTTTCTTTTATTTGTTATTTATTCCATAGGTAATAGCTATATAGCTGAAGATCATATGTAATAACAATTGTTTAACCGAATGGCAGTAATTACAAGGGTTAGCTCCAGCTAGTAAACAGTGATTCAACATTTCAGTTATTTTTCTCCATGTGTATGTGTCTTCGCTTTTGATTTTGTTATATTTTGTTCAGGGGACCATTAAGAATGGGTCACATGTGAGTGGCTTTCTCTGATAAAACAGCCAATTGAATTTGATTAAAGTGCACATTGCCCAGCATGCTGCTCAGAGACCCTGCTATCCCCCTAAACATCAGTTAGCTATCCAAGGTCACAGGAGCTGTAAGTCACTGAAGGTGTTTTCGTTACAAACGTTCTATTTCTCTGAGTGGGTGCTGGATGTTTCGCCAGCCTTTTGACTCCGGAGAAAATGGAATGAACAAGATAATCTGAGAGAGGACATGAGCTACAGTGGAAGGGACTGCCTCTCTTTCCATAAAGCCAGCCATCCTAATATATTTTTATCCGATATCAATAGATTGATTTATTTGTCTTTTATTCATTATTGGCTGAGCATGGACATCTGGACGACAGTTTCGAGGGGTTACATAATTTGCAATTAGATCAAATGCAAAAAAATGTTTTTCTCTTTGAGCCTGCTGCTCAAAAATGCACATTTTAATTTGCAGTCATCACTGGCGAGAAAGCAGCCACAGCTAAGCAAGGGCATAATCATTTTGCGTTGTTTTTGTTGTTGCATGATGGACTGAATGCAGTAAAATATGCTAACATTCACATTTTCTCTTGTTTATCTCAATGTCAGTGTTGTGCCCCTGCCTTTCGTAGTATTTTCTATGTTTTTGTGTTTAAATGCAAGCACATGAACGTGTCATATAGTAATGTGTTGTTGGGAAATGCCACAGGGGGATACATACAGGTACATATTGATCAGGGGGATAGCTGAATTCTGAGTTTGATAAATATCTGTCTGTCACCATGAATATCTTGAAGTACATTGAGAGCAGTTTATTTTTCTCAGTTCTTGGCAATATAATAGTATGACCAAACTGAACAAGGCTTTTCAATCCGAGCCCTAGCTACCACATAAGACTTTGTAATAATGGATGACTATGCGGCACAAAGTAATGCTTTAAAGTAATGCAATTAAGGGTGTAATGCATTTTAATTATGCGTTTTGCATTTAAAATTTCATATATGTTAATGATCTGGGCCTTTACTCATACAGTATGCAATACGCTTGAGCTTGCTAGAGCTGCAACAGATGATTGCTTTACTATGTGAATATTCATGGCACTGAGTGTGCGGAAAATAAAATGTGTACCCCTCTACTCAAACCAAATCATTAATCATAGGTGCTCAGTTTAATCAAGAACTTGACTGACTGACGTACAAATCAATCAAGCACCAAAAACCAAAGATTTTTATAATGCTAGCAACTGCTTATAATGGCTACAATCTAGCATTTGATTAAGAAAAGTTTCCCTTCTAATGAAAATGGTGTATGAAAGTGGGAAGAGGAAGGGTGGATGGCCTGTTACAATTCTTGACAAATTTCTGAAAGGGCCATATAAAAGGCTGAGACTAAATAATGAGCTAGTCAGCAGTTGATTCCAGAGTTGAAGAGAGTAAAGTCCAGCAGACCATTACATGCGCAGGGTAGTGATACTCCAAAACCAGGTTTTAGAAGCACTGCTATTTAGAGAGCAATCTTTGCCATTGGCTGGTTACTTTTAAAGCATTTTGAATTAGCGTTCATTTACCCATAAGGGAATATCCTCTGTTTCATGACCATACGATGACAGAAGCATTGGAAATGATGCAAAGACGGAATATTTTACTGAGCATGACTTTGGAGATTAAAGTAAAAGTTTAAAGCCCAAGGCTTATTTAATTACATTATATCTTTATTTGTAGGAAATGAATACCATCAATGGTGCAGATTTCGTTGTTCATATTCCTGTCTCATTACCACTTACTAGAATGCTAAATAGTATCTAGCGAAAGTGTCTTACTGTCATCGTGAAACACAGCACAGCTCACAGTAAAACGCAGCAAAATGAAACCTCTGCTTTTCACCCATGCACACCATGTAGTGCAAGAAGAATTAAAGGTGATGGTACCTTGCTCAAGGGTACCTCTGGGCCACCTACTGGTCTGACATTCGAACCCACAAGCTTCAGATGCTGGGGTCTAGTCCCTAAATACTAAGCCACTGCTGACCCAATCTAATATAACTGAATTTGGGACAACAATATGTAGGTTCCACTTCATTGTTAACCCATAAACAGAGTTTGATCTGACAACTTATCAAGCAGCTCAATGTAGGGATACATTAGACATGAATTCAGATCCAAACATGTTTTATTAATTCACTGTACCCAGAGCTACAGCTTGTTATCCAGCTTTCAGTATTTATTGCATCTGTAAGCCCTACGTTAGTGATGTTTCTCTGTTTCTGAAATATTGGTTTGTAAGCCCATAGATGTGATAGTTTTTGCTTTTTTAATGTTTCATTAAAATCTCCTGTGTTCTCAATTTCTATTTTTCCAGTCTTTGCTTCTCCTCTTCCTGTTTTCCTCTCCTGGCTCTTGTTTTTTTTTTTTTTTGCTTTTATATAGTAAATATGCAGTGTATAAACGCATTCTCAGTGGCAGCTACCATTCCGAAATCCCTACAAATCTCTTTTTATCATTCACTCATCTTAGTCCATTCAGTGCAGTATATGAACAACGCTGATAGAGATCAAGATCATTTTGTGCTGGGTAAAGATACTCTGTACTCTTCTGCTTCCTTCTAGGGGGAGAAGAGCACTGCGTCACTTGCAGTTTTCAAGCTTTAACTGGTTTCTGAATAGATTCTTATGTTCCAAACAGCAGTGAAGTAAATGCTTGTCTTAGAAAATGCAAATAGGAAAGAGTGTTTCTAGATGGGAAGGAGAATTGGCAAAGGTTCCAGCAGTGGAAGATTGTAGGAGGAGACAGTAAAGATGGGTTTAATGGAGAATGGGTCAGAAATGGGCAGAAGAGATTATGGGTTACCTGGGCAGACTGGCTTAGTCTGGCTGAGCAAGGTTAACTCTTCAGTGCTGAACTGTATGACCACAGTGAAAACAGCAACACAGCAATCTGCTGTTTAGAGGACACTGGACTGCTGCTGTTTTGGCAACTTTTGCTGACCTACACCTCACTATTGCTATTTTGCTGACTTTCGCTGACCTAAACCCTACCATTGCTCTTTCACAAACTTTTGCTGACCTAAGCCTAGCAATGCTGTTTCAGTAGGTATCGCTGACCCAAACCCCAACACTGTTCTGCTAACTTTTGCTGACCTAAACCCCAGTTGTCTATCTGCTTTTCTGGCCCAAAGCAAATGTTTCAAAAAGAGCTTTTACACCAACAGCAGCAGCTGAGCCATACTAGAGTAGTACCATGTGTGCAGGTATGCAATATAACAGCCACCTTGAGCCTGCTTTCTTGTTTCATTGTTTATGGTCAGCTAGGTAACAGTATTTTGCAGCAGGACAATGATGTTATCCTAAACAGATGGTTAATTTCTCTTAAAAACGCTGTTTATCTTGAAGGCTTTTCAGTTGTTGTTTATTATATTATATTGTTATTGAGTTTATTGGGCTTTTCTATTGACATTCGGGACCATACAGTGAACAACAAACAGAAAAAATTGCATCTTTTCAGCTTCTCAGTTTCCATATTTTAACCAATCAGATGGCAGTGACACAAGCAGCTTGGTTGTCGGTGGAGATTTCATGCTTTCGGCTATACTACCCAGAAGGGCCACACCAGCATTTTTCCAGCTTGAGGGCAGCCCCCTTTTTTAAACAAATAAACAGCTCATTTTGGGGTGTCTTAGCTACAGCTCTATTCTTGGTGTCTGTGAAAAAAGATAAAAGGATTGTTGTTTTTATGGGCAAATTTATGCCCACAATCCTTTAATCTTTGTTTGCCATTACTTTAAATATTGTGTTCTTAAGAGCTCCAAGGTTGAAGCTTCGGCATAGATAGAATGCATCCTTCCACTCATCCATGCATCCATCCACCCATCCATCCATCCATCCATCCATCCATCCATCCATCCATCCATTATCTAAACCAGGGTTGCCAGAGTCTATCCCGGTGCACATAGGAGTGAAATGCACTTTGGACAGGTTAACAGTTCATCACAGGGCAGACACACAGACCAAAACACTCACCTATATAGTCAGCCAATCAACAGGGGCAATTAAGCATCTCCAATCATGCATGTATGTCTTTGGCCTGAGAGAAACCCATGTAAACACGGACAGGGCATGGACACATGCAAAGAAACCTGGCTATCCTAGATAGGCAGCTGGGAATCAAACTGAACCTTCTTGCTGGGAGGAGGCAGGGCTTTCCAACCCAGCAAGAAAATACACACACTCAGTCACTCACGGATTATTGTAATTGCTTATTCTGAATAGGGTTGAGGGTAGAGCTGGAGTCTGTTCTAGCTCTCATGGAGCAGAAGGTGGAGAAGTATCCTGTTATCAGTCAGGCAGAGCAATTTAGCATCTCCAGTCTACCTGACATTTATGTCTTTTTTACATGTTTCTCTCTCTTTGCCAAATGAGTGGTAAACTGAAAAGTGTTAGCAAAGTAGGCTCATAAATAGGCTGTGTTCATTTAAACTATTCCTGAAATTTTCATTTTTAAAAACTGAAAGTTTAAACCAGTATCGTAATTAGAGCTGAATATAAAACCACAACACACAGCAATTAGTGTTTTTAGCACCTAACCAAAAACATAATGTCAGCAATAATGTAGCCTTTCACTAACTGGGCCATGTTTTTGTCATCTTTGTGCTGTCTTTGTAGTTACACTCATTTTCCCAAACACATACCCCCACCTGATCGGGGGTAACTACTCAAAGCTCAATGTTAAAGCTAGTTTGTGTGCTAAACCTAAACATTTTCATTATAATTAGTCAACACCTGACATACACGGTCAACAATGGAAAGCCTTTTGCCAACTGGAACAAGCCTGAGGTTCAGTCTGGGAGGCTCACAAGGACCACTTGTTCAAGTAACGTGAAGAAAACGTGAAAAAAGATTTGCACCTGAAGATAGTGCTTTGAACAAACAGGAAGCTGGAATTAGAGCACAGAAAAGTGCAGCTCTGATGGTACAGGGGGCTTTTTAACTGTCACTCAGCTACTGGGAATGCTTGCTGGACACAGGGCTTTGTGGGATTGTGGGAGTGGGTGAACTGGAGTGCTAGAGTTTGTCCTTAGAGCGGAAGCAGAGACAGGCGATATCAAATTCTTTAATAATCAGCGCTTGGTTTGGCAGTGCTGGGCACAGAGAGTGCAATCACAGTTAGTATTTCACACATACTGTGGGTGGACTGGGGATCATTAAAAGAGATTGCACTTTCTTTCCTCTAACAGTAAACTGTTTCTGTGACAATGCGGGGGTAGTTAACACAGCAGGGGTGCACATATACACACACATGCACACATAAACATTCATGCATTTGGAGATACAATATACAGTGTTTCCCTAAGAAAACTTTTATTAGTTGCCAAAATTATGTTCTGCAGTATGATTATAAGGTGAATTATAACATATTTGTTGTTGAGGTTTTGGCCCAGGAGGCATGAATACAGCAGGACTTTTATACTTTTAAGTGTTTTGGGTTACATGCCACTAAGCCTGTAACTCACAAGAGTCATAAAACAAGCTTAAAGTGCACACACTGCACACACAGCAGCACATATAGAGGTTAAACGCAACTGAATGCAAGTTTTCTTGGTATTGCACTGAAGTAGAGTACTTTAAAGTGAAAGTGACTATTTAGCCTTGCACACAACCGAGCACACAGTGAGACACAACAAAGTGCATTTTCTGCTTTAAACCCACCCTCCCACAGTGTAGCTGGGGGCAGCTATATCCAGTGCCCAGGAGCATCAACAGGGACGGTAACTTGCTCAAGGCACTGCAGAGCAAACTACTGGTCTGGGATTTCACCAGACCATTAGGCCACCACTGCCCCAAAGCCTCTTGTCGATGAAGGTGGAATTCGAACCCAGCCGTGCAGCGCACAATGGATGTGCAGTCCATCACCTTAACCTCTTGGTCACCTTGCCTTTACTTGAGTATTTATTTTCCTGACAACCTTTCACATTTACTCCTATATTTTAACACAAATATCTGTAGTTTCTGCTCCTTACATTTTAAAATAGACTAATTTTGTTTTTATCACATTTAAGAGGAATTATTGTTCTGTTTTATCCTAAATGGAAAACATGCAGAAAAGTCGATCACATGGTAAATATTCTGAGCAATATCGTGCTTTTCATTAATATGACAGGAAATTTAGTTCACTTTGCACAGAAATAGCCAGTATAAATGTGCTAATACATGAACATACACTTTTAACCTTTGAATCGAATGAATCACTACTTTCATCACTGTCATTTCTGACACTAGAATCTATACTTTTGCCACCTATGAATGTAAACAGTTTTCTTCCTCTTGTCTGACCAGTACTGCTATATTTGAAACCAAAACCCAAAAAAGGACAAGCTGATTTCTGAGCATGGATAAGGCTTTCAGTGTAGCCCTATTATTTAATTTATTTCAGAAGGGTTGCCTCTATACCTTTGATCATACAGTGTATAAAGATGTAAGCATGCATTTGCACAAGCAAGAGTCTCCCTGCATTCCTGTGTTGCATTGCGGTGGGAAAGTGCCAGCACTCAGCGGTACAGTGTGTGCAGTGCATATCTATCAGCATTCCTCCCAGAAGCAAGAGGCTCAAGCCAATAATCTGCTGCAGAGGAAACAGAGAACACTGCAGCTCTTCCTGTCCCGCAGCCATGCAGTCACTTCATATATTAAGATCAAGCAGCCATTACTATTCACAACGCGATACAAAAGCTTTAGGATAGAGGCCTGAATTAAATCATGACCAGGGCATCCGAAAACCAGTGAGGCCACTTCATTCTGGATTTGAGTGGTGTCTAGGATATGTCAGCACCAGTGCAAAGCCATGCAGTCAGACAAAAACTGATAGAAGCCAGACAAAATAAAATGAACTGGCAATAGGCTCTGTTTGAACTCACATATCAGTGAAGTCAGTGGTTCTTGTTGACAGATGCTGGTGTGTGTCATGTTTGCAAGGAAAGTGAGGCACAAGCGTGTGGCAGACTTCAGGGTTCTTTAATCTGATTGACACAATGGTCCAAAAACCATAGGCAAAACAGACACAAAACAAACAACAGTTGAGGCTGGGTTGGTCTGGCAAACCTTAAGTACCTGGCAGACCAGGTGAAGAGGATTGGAATTAATGAGTGGTTGGATTGAAATTCCAGCTCAGAATTCTGGAGACTAGGACCATGGCCATGGCTGGGGTTCGGTCACCATGACAGTGTGTTAGTTATAAGACAGATGCTGCTGAGAAAATGTGAATAAACCACAGCAGGTCGTCCTGCGAAAGCTGCATTGTCTAAAAAGGCTCACAAATATCCTTTTACAGATGTTTTTTATGTGTATTATGTAAGTGGAATATACTCTATGAAGCATCTGAGTCCAATGCCGAGCTACCATCTGGTCTGTGTGATGCATCTGATGCGCCAAGGGACCCTGGCGGCTCATCGGTACCTGGAAGAAACTTGGGACTCCTCACTGATCCTGGAGTTTAAAACCAAACTAACTTTTTTACTGTTAGTATACCCAAGGGGGTTGGGTAGCCGGTTGACCTTGGACCCTCAGAGGTTTTTTTTTCTTCACATAGTGGAGTTTTTGGTTCCTCTCCTTCGTAGTCTTCCGGCTTTAGAGTAGAGTAGAGTAATCTTTTATTATCCCATGAATGGGAAATTTGGGCGTTACAGGGCTCTTATAAATAAAAGACAGGTGTACAGAAGAAAAAAGAAAAAAAGAGGAAAGAGGAACAGGAACAAGAACAGTAGAGGAGAAAAAGAAAAGAAAAACGAAGAAAAAAAAAAAAACATCTATTTTATCTTTAACATCTATTACTGTAACCTGTTCCATCATCGACCATCAATGTAAAGTGCCTTGGGGCAACTGTGTTGTAAAAGGCGCTATACAAGAATAAATTGAATTGAATTGAATTGAATATTGTTATGTAGCATATCTCTACTCAATTAAACTGTTGTACTGAAAAAATCACCTTTATACAGGAAAATAAATAAATAAATAAATAAATGCATAAATAAATAGGTAATAAAAAGGAATGCAATTTTCAAAACAATTTCATAAAACAATAATAGGAAAATGGCAAGAGGTGAATGCTGTGGCCCTTACAAAGACTTCTGTATAACAATAGAAATTATAATAATCCATTTTTAATCAATTGGTGAGCAGAATTTGTGTAGCATTATTAGATGGTAAGTAAAAGAAAAGGTAAGAAAGGGAGAGAAAAGAGGACAAGCACAGGAGAGGAAATATGTCGTTCTCACACTCTTTGGAGATTCTGACACAAGGCAGGTCAGAACACAGACATTGTCCGTTGGAACCCAGAAGCTGAGAATATGTTGACAAAAAATGGTGATATATATATATATATATATATATATATATATATATAGAGAGAGAGAGGAGAGAGAGAGAGAGAGGGAAAAGGAAGTTTATCTGGGTCAAAGTGGAATATTGGTTGACAAAAATGCAAAAATGCACTTCACACACAGTATGCTCTCACAAGATACATGCATCTCTCTCTCTCTCTCTCTCCTCTCTCTCTCTCTCCCTCCTCTCTCTCTCTCGCTCTCTCTCTCTCTCTCCCTCCCTCTCTCTCTCTCTCTCTCTCATCTCTCTCCCTCCCTCTCTCTCTCTCCCGCTCTCTCTATCTATCTATCTCTCCTCTCTCCCTCTCTTTGTCCTTGCATTAAATGTGGAGACTTTTATAATACCACATATGAGAGCCAGTTACTTTCATGAAGCTATTTACCAATAGAAAAGAGAAAGTCAAGACAGAAAGTTCAAGCAAAATCACCACCCATCTGTCCGATCTACATCAAGACGTTTACAACAGATCTTTTAATCAAGTTGCAAAGAGTAACCACCATGACCGGATACATTTTTTCAATGAATCCCAAAGATGTTTGATCAGAATGAAATCTAGCAAGTTTAGAGGTTAAGTAAACACCTTGAACTATTTATCATGTTCCTAAAATCATTCCTAAACACGCTCTGCACTGTGTGGGGGGTACCATCCTGCTGAAAGAAGCCGCTTACCATGTGGGAATATCATGGTCATATAAAGGAGTGAAGCTGGAGCAACATTTAGGAATTCAGTACATCTCAAAAGAATTTCTACCTGTCTTTCTGTCTTTCTGTCTGTCAGTCTGTATGTCTGTTTGTCTGCCTGCCTGCTTGTCTGTCTATCTATCTATCTATCTGGCTGCCTATCTCTCTATCTGTCTTTTATTTCTGTCTCTGTTTGTCTGTCTGTCTTTCCATTTGTCAAGTCAGTTTTATTTATAGAGCGCTGTTTACAACTGTTGCTGTTGCAAAGCAGCACCCAGAACTAGCCAAAGGCAACAGATGCAAAACCCCCTCAAACTGGAGGAAGAAACCTATAGAGAAAAAAGACCCATCCTTTTTTGGGTGACACTGTATCAAGAAGGAAAACAACTGACTAAAAATATTTCTAATATTATAAGTTGTTGAGAGTAAACAAATTTAAACATTGGCCAGTACAGTCTCTAGTTTAATGGATATGAGGTCCATTAGAATCTGTGATTAGGAGTTCATTAAAAGGGTTTAAGGTAATAATAGCAATTAGTAGGGGAGCTGTAGCTTTGGTTAGTCTTGGTATGTGCTGGTTTAGCTGGTCTGGAGTAGTTAGGAAGGAGAGTCTGATGGCTGATCCAGTCTAGAGAACAGTAGACTCAGATGGTGGACTACCCGATCTGGAGTTAAAAACTCTTACGGTGTTTAAAGGGGTTGAGTTAGTGGGCAGCCTTTCCCATCGGAAAATACATTAGCTGCCCAGGTTAATGAATTACTAGAATCCCTTAACAATTAAGTTTTTAGACTAGAGACCGTGTCATTAGGCAGTAGCTGGAAGACTATTCCAGAGATGGAGCGCTTTGTATGAAAAGGCTCTTCCCCCACCTTTCAGCTTTCAAGACTGGGAAGCAGCATATAGCCAGCATCATGCTTAGTATGAACGTTCACAACTGGAGATACGTTCAGAGAGATATGTTGGAGCAAGGCCATTTAGTGTTTTCCATTCTGTAGTCTCCTGGCAGAATGGAATGATTCTTGCTTTGTCAGCTTCTAATGTTCTAATGTATGTATTTGGATTTTCTTTAGAAAACATTTTTGATTGTAGCACCATGGAGCAAGATCTTTTGTCTTATTCTTTAGAAGTTTTCTAAGCACATATGGTTGACAGGTCTGGAAGGCTTCTGGGTATCAAGCATGTCTGTTCGTCCATTCATCCATCTATCTATCTATCTATCTATCTATCTATCTATCTATCTATCTATCTATCTATCTATCTGTCTATGTCTGTCTCTCTGTCTGCCTGTCTGTCTGTCTGTCTGCCTGCCTGTCTATCTATCTATCTATCTATCTATCTATCTATCTATCTATCTGATGAGTACTTTGTATACAGTCCTTTACTTGGTCTATGTTTTCACATTAACTTACTCACGGCTGGCCATTACCTCTGTATTTCACTGCAGTTGTTTCACTCATATTTTCACCACTTCTTTCATCCAAATTTCTGTCTTTTCATCAGGAGGAGCTGTTACTCTTATCACTACAAGAAAATATTACAACAAATCTTTAGTGTCTGACCTGGCTGTTTGAACCGTTGCACGTCAGAGGAAACAAGGGTTCTGAAGAGCAACAACAAAAACAGACAAGAAAGACACACCTCTGACAACAGTGTTTTTTTTATCTTTTCCTATTTTTAATCCCCAAGACCTAAGCCACCTGCTGAAGAGAGAGACTTTATTCCATCATTTATTATTTACAGAGCTTCTCTGTTCTTGTCGCTCTCAGCCAAAAAACACACACTCTCCTAGGAACACACACTCTTTTTTAGCCATACGCAACTCTAGAGAGTGAAGTCAGGGGTGTATTTTTGTGGAATTTCTGAATACACAAGGAGCCAGACATTTTTATTTTACAGAAAAAAAACAAAACATAGTAAAAGACCTTTCCTTGCATTTTAGACAGAAATGTAGCTTTAGGAAAATTATTGAACTGGGAAAAAATAAGAATACTCTCTCTCACTCATTTTCTAAGCTGCTTGTCCTAATTAGAGTCAGAGGGGTGCTGCAGTCTATCTCAGCTCTCACAGGGGCGAAAAGCGGGGGACACACTGGACAGGTCAGCGGTCCGTCGCAGTAAAAAAATACTTAAATATCCAGTTCAGAAGCTATAAAGGCAACAATAATATATGGCTTTTTTCTGTGCATTTTATTGTAGTTATAGAATTACTTATATAAATAGTTATTTCATGAATTAAGTTTATGTGCAATATGTATTTTTACAAATGTTTATTTCTGAATTCAAAATGGACAAAACATGGCAAAATGAGGCTGAAAACAATGTATTTCTGTTTGTATTATAATAAATTCAAAATTCAAATCATGATAAAGAACCTCCTCTTCTAGCTGCAGATGCATGTGGGGTAGTGACTGAAAGAATACGGTCTGAATTTCGTTGAGATACAAGAGAGACATAATTAAACTATATGGAAAAGGTGGTGATTCATTGCTTAATGCCATGAAAAGCATATGTAATATAAAATAACATCTTTAATTATACTTTGCCATCAAGAAAAGCACTTGTTTCAGTCTAATACTGAAAATAACTAGAGAGTTTAAAAAGTTCAAATGAAAAAAACACCAATTTCACATAATCCATCGGTGATCTTCATAAGTTACTTTCTTTTCTGAATGTTTAACATACATACAGTGGTAAAGTAGGAGTTCATTTTGTCTGGCTGTAATTTCAGATTTCAGCCAGCAGGCTCTCTCCCTGCCCGGGAGCAGGATGTACTGTGTGTGTTTGTGTGCACTGTGCTGCATATGCTCACAGTAGTGTTCAAATTTCGTGCTCACTGACTCCCAGCTTATCGTCTCAGCCATTTCAGGAAAGTACAGATTTTTATCCCTTGACTTTTATCTTGTGGCCCTCCGGTGATGCTAAGAATGCCTGTTGGGGCAGAGAGATACTGCCATGGCGCATCTGCTTTTACCCTAATACTGTTGCTCCAATTCCAACTAATAACTTTATGTGTAAGCATGTATAAACTTTTTTATCAATCTTTTTTTTTAATCAGTTCTGTTGTGTCTAAATGTCCTTCTGTGCTTTACTGGGCTGATTTCTAGAACAGATCCCCCCCCAAAATTCTGCAATGTTAGAGACACATGAGTCCACATAGTCCAGGATGATTAAGATGATAATCAGCAGTCTTTTGTTGATTTATATATCAGCTTCCAAATAGAATGGTCATGCTAATTTGTTAATCAGTCTAATAATACCAAGTTTAGACCTCATTGATGATTACAGCTTCCCAGGTCCAACTTGGTGCAGTCTAGCCATTCATTCACAAAGGCACAAAATAGCAGAGAAACCTCACTGGTTAGGGTTAAAATGACTGAAAGCATCTGGCTGGCCTTTCTAGTTTGATTAACCAATAGCTGGGGTTGCAGGAACAAAATGTTCCTGGTTTCCAAAAGGGCATTTCATAGAACCACACACATCGACACTCTGCATGCTGCCTTGAAAATCGATACTTTTAGCATCACACTCATCTTCAAGCAAACCCCTCATGCAGTTCCTCGTGGGGAACAGGAAAACAAATGGAGTATCAAAAGTTCATATCAGATTGCAGCTGGAAGCAGCATCTCTTTGTGTGCCATCTCCTCGGCTGGGCCGAGCATCAGGACGGAAGGATAATTGAGTTTCTGCTTCATACATAGATTCATGCAGGTGCTGGAAGATGTTCTGTTAAAAGCCTGAGCGAATGGAGGCTCTGGCTGTGACCTGTCTGAATACTGCAGCACTCTCTGATGGCCTGCACAAGACAGGAGCACGCTGACCTGAGTGCTTCTTTTAGTGCACACACACATGCATATTCGCGCTCTGGAAGATACAGAACAAGAGTGAGTGAGGACTCAGGGCGAATATGTAAAGGGAGGGAATAGATGGATTAAGTGGCGGACAGTAAAGGCATTATGAAGAGTAAAAGCAGTGATTAGTGATGAATGATTTGTTCTTTATGAATACTCAAGAACTCCACCGGAAAAACTGCACACCTGTAACATGACAACACACAACATGACTGTCTGAGTCTAATCTTGAGGATGATTTGTATTTGATCGGATTAATTTTATACTGCCTTAGTTATTTCTGCTGCCTGATGCTACTTGAGCCAAGTTACCCTCATGCACCATCTTTCCTTTGAATTTGATTTAGTTTGGAAAACTAGTCATTTCCAAAGTCAATGTGAACATTTGCAAAATTGTGGGATCATAGAAACCCATTTCTTTTCTCACTTGTGTGTTTTTGTTGTAGCTCTGTCTGTAAAATTGCCTAAACCAACTCATCACACAAGATCAATGAAAGTTGGGTATATCAATCTCAGTCAGTTCAAGCCTTTTAATTCCAGAAAGGCTGATGGAGTGGGTTCTGTAATATTTTTGAAAGGCATCGCTATCATTACAGTTCATGTTAATATTTTGCATATTTCGATATTAATTCACATCTCTAAGATATCATGTATTTATTGAGGAGCCTGTTAGCCATTACTCAAGTTAAGCTACGCTACTTTTAGAAAGTGCCTTAGGAAGATACGTAGCCCAGTCACTGATTGTCAATTTATTTCATTTTTTTCTGACTTAGTTCATGAACTATTCAGAAAGAATAAAATATTTAGTAATTGAAATGAATTCGAAAAGAAACCTCACCTCTTAGTATTCCTTTTTTTGTCCTTCAGGGAACTTATTTTTGAACCAGCTCCATTCAAAATCCTTTGAATCTTGGTGCCATCTGGTGATGCAGCTCACATTACCATCAGATTGGAATAGAACCATTGTAGTAAAGAATGGAGGAGGAGGGTAAACAATGGAAATATGGAGAAAGTCTAGCCCTTATGCTGACGTGGTTACCGTTGGAAAAACCAGCAGTTTTTGGGTTCCAGCAGGGAACCTACTTATTAGTTTTGCGCCAGCGTATCTTTGGTCGAAACGTTACAAAATATGGTGCCCAAACCAGAGCAGTTTCCCTGTTGGCATTAAAGTGCTTTTGAAAGACTTTGAGAAATCTAGTGATGGGAGGATGAACAGAAGCAGTGAAAAGTGAAAGAGTAAGGGTGAAGGAGGTGGAACAATGTCAGGCGGGAGAGTCCCCTGGTCCCACACTAATATCAGTAGTCCCCTAGAAAAAGAAAATATTCTATCCGGCTGTCATCTGTGTCCCCATAGAACACACAAAGAGACTTATGCTATTCCCCCAGCAGGTTCGCTTTAGTCAGGCAAAGTGAAAACATGGCCGTGCTGGGTCATAACGCATACACTCATCGGCTTGGGGCGTGCACCTGTCGGCAAACACACACTGATAGCTGCATGACTGTGTCTTGTTGTCTGTGTGTGTCACATGTGGGGTGTTACAAGTCAGTCACTGTGTGTCCTTCCCCTTCTCTGTCTGCTTGTGGGCTAACTGTGCAAGGCCTGCCCTGCACAGTGGAATGCTGGAGGCCCCGGCCAGGCCCCTTCATCTCTCTCTCTTCTACCCTCTTCCTCCAAGAGGAGGAGCAAGCAGGAGGTTGAGAGGGAGAAAGAGCCGACTGAGCTGGAGGACGAGGTCAAATGGTGGCCGGGCTGCAGGCTGACTCTACGTTTTCTCCTTTTTTAAGCAGTGAAGAGACTCCTTCCGTCTCTCCCGTCGCTTCAGCATCCCCAGGGGCCTGCAGCTGAGGACCCCAACCTTTCAGATGCAGGGAGCCCTGTCACACCAGCTGATGGAGGAGGAGGAGGAGAAGGAGGAGGGGGGGACAGAGGAGGAGCAGAGGAGTTGGAGCCAAAGCAGGAAGTGGCGCGAGAGGCGAGGAGAAGGGTAGAAACGCTGGCCCAGGCCCAGACCCAACAGCTGCAACGGGAGGAGGAGGAGAATGTGAAGAAAGAAGTCGAGGATGAAGAGGCTGGAGGAGGACGGATAAGTGCAGGAGGTGGCAGAAGGCCAGCCTACACCACACACTCCCGATCCAGGGTGCAGAGGCAGGGCCTGCAGCCACTCACTAACTTCCAGGCTACAGAACTGTCAGCTCGACCTCAAAAACAAGCAGGTAGGCCGCAAGGCACTGTGAGGGATGGAGCTTTGGGAGAGGGAGGTGTGTGCACGAGTGTGAGAGAGTGATTCGGGAAGGTTTTGCCCAGTGTTGGTGGAGGTTGCTGGAGTGTATGATTTTTTGCTTTTTTCTGGGACACTTGGCAAATAGAACTGTTATTATAGGTTAGTGTCAGGCCTGTTAGTGTTGAATGGTTCCAGGTTTACAAGGTTGGAGGTTAGAGCTGGCTGTTTTCTTCAGGTTGGATCATTCATCATCATCTTGCTCATTTCCATGCATTTGCATCAAAATTACCCTGCTTATCTCCATCTTCCCCACTAGTGTGGCACCTGATGCATGAAATTCAAGCAAATGGGAGTCATAATTGACCTGTTAAACAGATGCGTTTGTTCATAGCACCTGATTATTATCCAGAATTGCTCACATCAGATCACTAAAATGTTGCTCAGAGTCATTAATGTTAAGTTTCCAGTTGCTATGCTACAAAACTGGAATGTGTTATATTTCTAATTGAAACTAAGCAAAATAGAGAGTTCAGTTTCATAGAACAGGTCACCATGCAAATATTACGTGAATTAAATGAGAGACTAACAAACAAATAAACATTTCCATACCTAAAGAATGAAACTGATAAACATGAATAACTTCCTCCAAGTTATTTTCTTATTTCGAGATAAATAGGCTATTCTTAAATTAAATACGGATTTTTGAATATATATAGTATATTAAGTTTTATAACTTTCCTACCAAAGAACCACGTTTATGAACATGGGCTTGTTTCTCTCTCTCTCTCTCTCTCTCTCTCTCTCTCTCTCTCTCTCTCTCTCTCTCTCACTCTCTCTCACTCTCTCTCACTGTTTACCTGGACCTGAAACAGGGCTCAGTTGCACAGAAAAGGCTTATCAGAAAACAGAGTTTACAACCTTAAAAAAACCTTCACATTTAAGATCCAGGCCTCCCAATCCGAAGTTTATCAAACCCATCAGTATCAGATGTTACCTGTGAAAATTACAATTTAATGCGAGAAAGATCGGTGAAAGATACAGCAGGAAGATATGCCTTAGATGTCTGAGTGAAAAGAAACAGACAGAGAGAGAGAGAGAGAGAGAGAGAGAGAGAGAGAGTGCAAGATAGAGATTGCGTTGTCATGGTAACAAAGGGGGTCAAAAATTCCCATGACTTTTATTTCAGCTCTTCTTTCATGCTGAGCATTCATATTGTGTACTTTTATTACTGGGTTTGATTTGGATACGAGTAAGCAGTCGTCTTGGTGGCAGCCTTACATCATTAGAGGTTAGTGTGCTCTGCGTGAGACTGATTGAGCATAGTTCAAGCAAGCCATGACTTTGAAAATTATACACTGTGTAAGCTACTTGACCTCTGAACCACTTCAGTATCTATTTAAGCCCCAGATGGGCTTTTTCTGGTGTTGATGCTTCAACAACTGTCTACAATTAGATACTCACTAAAGCACATGATGAGATGAGTGTTCATGGTACTCTACGTTGCCAACTCATTTCAGCTGTATTTGACTTTTTACTGGTTATGGAACTGTTTAGCATATTCTTTTTTTGGATGATTTAGATCAGTGTTTCTACATGTATTTGCATAAAACATGGAATGCATAAATAACTCAACTAAAGATGGAATGAATTGTTCAGATTTGCAGGAGAGATTTGATATTGAAGGTAGAGCTTTGAATACAACAACTAGATAATGCAATGTTACTGTTAGATTTTGGAGGCTGAAATAATGCTATTTGTTGTGATTGTACTGTGTTTGTCCATTGGTACCCATTTGTTATTTAGGTGAAAAGAAACAATGGGTGGGGTGACTGATATTTATATCAACCACTACAATATAAATTCACAGCTTCAACTATCATAGAGTTGTTCATTATATGATTACATTGTGCATATATGGCTTGCCCATACATTGTATATATTTTTGTAGAACTGTTAGGAAATTGTTACTGTTTTGCACTGCTTGTGCAATAAAAGAGGGATATTTTATTGGATTTCACTTCACCAACCTCACCATACCTGTTGAACATATATTTATCCTTTTCAGTTTACTATCTGCACCATCCTCTATGTAATTGGTCAAAATCACTGCCACGCATGGGATTTTAGGCCTGAGCTATGAGAATTCGTGAAGCCTCATCAAGGCTCACATATGGTCATCACAATGAGCCTGTGATGTTTCTCATTAAAGCACTTTTTAAAATGACTTGCATTTTAACTGCATGGTTTAGAGTTGCGTGCCTTTGCTTGGAGCTAGGCTTTCAGATTGGTCCTAAACGTCAGGAAACAAGAAGGACACCACTGTGATAATGCTGATTTCTATTCTTCCTCCTTTGTGATATCTTAAAGTATGTTAGGATTGATTTTAGATTAAATGCAGGTTGAGCTAGTAAACGGAAATTCAAACTTTACATTTACAACTTGCAATATTTTTTACCTTTAGTAGAAGTTTTAAGCAACTTTTTTAAGTAAAATGTCCTTGTCTTCCATATCTAATAACAGACTTAATCCAGGTTAGAATATGGTTAGTATTTGCTTGGATCTTTGCATTTTAGATTTGATAGGGAAGCTGTGCATAATCAGTGGGAACTATTTTTTAATTTTTTTTTAACCAGGGAAAATTAAAAAAGACAAGCAGAATGGTTGGGACAATTGCTTGTCTGGTATTCCTTGACTTAGGTTATGAAACACGTAACACAGGTAAAGAAATCTTGAAGACTTGAAAAATATTTAATATATAATCATATCTGATATCATATTGGTTTAATTCAAACAATACATAATGTGGCAGTGAAGGATACCATAAGGGCTGCAAAACGGGGACATGTATACACTCCTTTTCCTCTTTTAACGTGGCCTTGTTTTTACCTTGAGGGTTTAAATCCATGAATGCGTATCATGTAAGTGTGTGTGTGTGTGTGTGTGTGTGTGTGTGTGTGTTCAGCTGTCTGTCTGCTTGTTTCAATTGATCTTCTGTCTGTAGAGAGACAGGTTAAGCTTTAGCAAGGGTCTTTTCTAAAGTAAGTGGAAGTGCTGTTGGACATTTTGGATTAGTGTCAGATCAGGGCTAGACAAACTCACTTGCACACAAAACCTTCCCAGTCTGGCTTACCTGTATTTCAGTCTGTATTATAGTGAGGCCACAGTTTCCTCTTTATGCTTTGTATTTAGCAGTAAAATGTATTTTTTTCTCACTTTCTAACCTTCTCAATGTTATCTCTTCATCTCAAGATGATGCAAGAGCCAACATACCGCTCAGAAAAGCTGAAAGAATTTGTTGCCATAGCAATGGTTAAATTAGACATTCAGAGAGATTTGAAAGTGAGAGTGAAAAAATTAGTGACAACCCTTGTCATTTACTGGGGTCACAGCACAACACACAGTGAACCACAGCAGGTGGACCTCTGCATTTAACCTATGCACACACTCAAACTACCGATGCAGCAGTGGGCAGCTATTAGCGCCCGGGAGCAGGAACGAGGCGGCACCTTGCTCAAAGGTACCTCAGGGCAACCTATTGCAGGAAAGTTTGAACCACGATCATACAGAGACTACTTGCACACTAACCACTAGGCCGCTAATTGGTCATCCTTCCCTGAAAAGCAACTTCATTTGTGCTTCTTTATTAGAAAGCATTTCTTAATGCTAAAGTTTTAGCTAACACTTTGTCAAAGCCATTCACTGGAAAAAAAAAAAAAGAGATTGACAAACCAATACACATTCTTGAACCAAACTCTCTAACAGCTTCTCCAGGGGAAAAGTTTGACATATTTATCTCCAGGTCTTTCTCCAGTCTGCTGATATTTAGGAAAAGAAAAGGATTAGCACATTTGATGACAGAGTGCTGAGTGAGACGAAAATAAATCTTATCCTGCATTTGTTCTCCTATCCTCCTTGCCTAATTCTCCAGACGTTTTTGCTTAAAAATTAGTATATATCTCTTTACCTCACAGTTGGTCAGAAAAAACCCTGTCAGATGTTCCTTTTGACATTTTCTTCACATTTGGTCACTGGTTGTGTGTTCTCCTACAGATGAGCTAAATTTCAAAGGATACAAAGAATAATGATGAGCTTTCTTGGAACGCCATTGACACTGAAACTCATGTCTGGGTTTAGTTTTGGTCTAGTATGTTGAAATAAGGAAGACGCTAAACTTAAATCCAGTATCAAGTAGTGGTCATTAGTATTTTTGATAAAATCAATCAGTTCACTCATCTGCTGATTAGTACAAATTCCCAGACAAAAACTGGATTCATTGTCTCAGTTTGAAGACCCCCAATGCAAGGCCTACAGACAGCTGTGAGAGAAAAAATGTACCAATGCGCGAAAAGTTATCTCCTCTATGTCCTAACACTTTAGAGCACTTGAGAGCACGTCCTGCTCTCTGTCATTGACACTGATCCATTACAAACAAAATGTCCCTTGCATATGCAAACATGCTAATAATCTAGTGTTTGCAACTCCAGACACAGTCTCTCCGAGACTCCACAGATAGCTACAACTGAACTTCTTCTGCGTGATTGCCTATTTATGCTAATCAAGGCCCATGTAGCCTCCCAATGAGACCTTTGATTATCCCGTCTCACGCTGATCGGCTCATAAATATACATGCATCCGTGAGATACACATCAATGCAAATGAAGGATTAATGTCAAGCGCCAAAAAGTAGACGTGTGTGACAGAAAAACCAGGGTGATTGGTTCACTCCAGTGTGAATGTAATTGATTGGCAACCATTTACTTAGATGTCCAGTTCACAGACATGAGCTGAGTGTGAGGAGTACATTCAGGTCTGCTGGTATGGTGACATTTGTGAAGTGAAATGTAAAGCACTGTGGAAAAGGAAGAACGTCCTTGGAGAGTGGTGTGAATAGAATGAAAAAAGAAAAAGGCTGGATGGCATCTATACTTCATTGGCTGAAAACAATATAATCTAAGCAGAGAAAGGGGAAAATATAGATTAAATCGGCAGTAAAAAGACTGTGTCTGGGCTGACCTTTCCTGTTGGAGGTTTTTTCCGTTTTCCACACAATAATAATGTTATTTATTTTCAAACAGGATAAAAAATGGGCACATCAGTGAGCACTAAGCAGCTTGCTCGCGGAAAAAGTCTGCAACACACCCTGTTTGTAAATCGGGCATCCAGATTACCAAAGCAGTATTTTCACTAGGTTTACACTCCTAGTTGTTGGATTGGTCAAAAGGAAAAAGATTCACTCATGGTTTGGAAGTATGCATGGATATCAGTCATAAATGCTATTTTAGTTATCCGAAAGGAAAAGAAGGAATCTAAAATCTAGTCATGTAAAAAACATGGCTAAATAGGCAACACTCACACGGCATGATGTATGTTTTAACTGTCAATGTTGCATCCAGGGTGGTAGCATGTTCATTACTTTGATAATGGCCAATATTTAGAAGTGAGGAGTTCAATTAAAACCAGTCAATATTAGGATTAGTAAAATAAAATATCATCAGCAATTAGCTAATGTAAGGTTACAATACCAGCACTATAGCTATAAAATAAATTGATATCATGACATCTCTTATAACTGCATATTTAAACCAATAATTACATAATTAGTTAAATCTGATTGTATTTTTCTTTTTTAAGCTGGAGTGCACTTTCAAGTCAATTTTTATCATTTTCTGTTATGAAATTGTTTAACAGCTAAAACATATATCTTTATTCTTTCTGCAAAAACAAAATTACTCATCGCAATATGTTTTCATCAAATCTGAACTGCAGTAAAGCCTTGCTTACAGGAAAACAGTAACTGACCATTTTAAATTCACAATCACTTGAAGAACATCTCACCCAATAAAGTCGAAGTGATAGCATATTTGTAATTCACAAGCCATTTAAGTGTAAAGATTATAGGATTAATCCTTTTTGTTTATTCTTTGTTTATTCTTGTCATCAGAAGTGGGAAGTAACAAAGAACAAATGCATTTGTATTTGTACTTAAGTAGTTTTCAGGGCAAATCACTTATGGCAGCCAAAACAACATAAAAAATTTAACAATATGAATTAAAAAAAAAAAAATGACAGCTGAGAATAAGCGTAGATTGACTGCAATGTCCATAACTAGCAGTGGCATTGATGAAACAGTGAAATTAAAATTATATTCAGTAAACAGTTCATTCATGTCCAATGAGTTATAATATTAACCATTCAGTGTACTTTTTATCTCACAGTACAGAAGAACTTCCACTATTACCTTAGTTCTCAAGTTCAGGTAGCTTTTAGTGTCATTTCAACCATAAACAGTACACAGTATCTGTACTGCCTCAGAACACCAGCCTACTTTTTCCACCACCTCTCTCTTCTCATGGCCATTGCCTGTCACCTCCTAACATGCTTGGTTAGGGCATGTCTCATTTGAGTGCAGGTGATAGCACGCTCTGTTGGGAAGATGGCAGGCCAGCCGTGGACGGAGGACTTGATCCAGCTGTCAGAGTCCGTTTGCCTTGCTGATTAGAAGTGAACAGTGTCATCCCTACACCTTCCACAATTATGCTCCACCTCTCCATGGCCGTGTTCAAGATAAATATACGCCATTCAGGCTTGGTGAAGTGATCAGTGAGTAGGGCAACCAACCAGCTAGTGGTAGATTCACATGAACTACTCTCCCTCTCTCTCTCTCTCTCTCCTCTCTCTCTCTCTCTCTCTCTCTCTCTCTCTCTCTCTCTCTCTCTCTCTCTCTCTTGCTTTCTTGTCATTCTCTATAGCTTTTCTCCCCAAACCTTCTCTGTCTTTAGTACTCATTCTTTCCTGGCCACTCCAGTGCTGCATATCTCTTTTCATGGCTGCTGACTCTCAATGTCTTGCTTACCTTTTCTTAAGTTCCAGACAGACAAGCATTGAATGATAAAAACTATTTTGGCTCCTTGAGATTTTGGCTCCCACAAAGCTTTGAAAAACAAAAAAACAAAATAAAACAAATTATTTAATGTACCTCAGCTAATCAATGACCATCACCCCTTCCCGAGACCCCATCTAGAGTTCAGGACCACTGTGCATTTATACCAAGCGCTCATACACAGCCTCCGGGTTGTTACCACAAACACACTCTTTTTAGGACCGTATTTTATGTGTTTTCACCACAGAAGTTTTGAGGCCTTGTCAGGTTGAGTGTGCGCTGCGGAACATTTCTGATAAAAAATGATGAATATTCAAGGCAGGTTGTGCCAGTCAGGAGGGATAAAGTGAGCGACTCAAGCCTCTCTCTGTGAAAAGAGATGTGCCATGGCTCAAAGCGCACACCCCATTGACGCAGGCCTTAGCATTCCCCAGGCGTGCGTCTCCTTTCTTACCGGAGCGGAGCTGAAATATACATTGCACAGATAAGATGCTTTTTCTAAGGCTTTTTTCAAGTTCTCTTTAGGTCTTTATACCTCATGCAGTTTCGCAAAGGTCATTCCAGCAGACCACAGCTGACTCGTTATCACGCAGTGCAAGTCTGGTGGGCCTCAATGTGGATTAATCTCTGCTCGTGTCCATCAACTGACAACAGGGCAGATTAGCAGGTGAAAGTCTGTGCCTCTGATTGACACAAAACATTAGAGCTTGGCTCAACATTAAAGCCTGTATAAATCGTGGTGCCTTAAAATAAAGACTGCTATGCTGGAGAACCAGTTTTGCGCTTATACTTGCACACAGAGAGGACCATTCCTATAATACAGGCCTTTGATGCCCCTTTAATTAATTTTTCAGTAACATTCAGGGAAAAATCTGGAAGCACTCCTCATTTCTTTATATTTTGTTAGAGAATCAGCTTGTTGTTGCAACCTGGGTAGATTAAATAAAAGAAATTGGGATAAATTATTTGATAGTCTGATAACCACTGATCATTTGGAAATCACCTACACCTTTTTCTTCACTGCTTCAAGCCAAGTTATATGGATTTTTTCTGCTTGAATGATTCATACATACAACAACAACAACAAAAAAATCCTCTAATACTGGTCAGGTACAGGGACTGGACTGAAAATGAGCCTTCCTTCAAGAAGCCTGGAGAACTATTCCACAACAATACATTAAGAAAATACAAGAACGTCTTGCTCTTTGGAAGTAAACATGTAGAAATAAGGAGTGGCTCAAGACTTTTTTCACAGTGCTGTACATCAAAAGCATTGAACAGTAGAATCTGAAGATCCTGTCTATATTTGTTTCCTCTCCATTAGATGTGAAACCTCCAGAATACATCACTCCTTGTCAAGCCATATGGTTCCCACCTAGACAGATGTGTAGTTTTCCTCAATGTGTGATATACACATTACAAATTCTAAAGCCTGATAGAAAAATATGAAAACATCAAATTAGGGCTGGAAACCTGAAAAAGTGCTGCTTTCCCAACATATTGACATCCTACTTGTAAATGATAGAACCTCTCTTGTTTAAATGTCCATCTGCCAGTAATGACTCACTGAGAGAGCTGACTGATTAGGGAAGATGACCCTCTCAAATATAGCCTTAATGGCAAGAGCCGTCTAAGTGCATAAATGGTACATTGTGTGCTGTACTCTGTCATTTCTGCTTAACAAAGCAGTAGGCAGAGTACAATGAAACATATTCTGACAGCCTCTCTTTTTCTCTCTCCCTGTGTGTCAGAGATGCTCCAAAGCCAATCATTTCTGGGAAAGAGATGGAAGACAGTTTCATTTATTTTTTGAGCCGCAGCCAAATCACATCCACTGCAAGAGTATTCTCATGAAGGAATAAAGCTTTTCTTTCGCAGGCGGGATTGATGAGTCACAAGATGCACAGCAGTGTAGAAGTGAAGTTGAATGGAGGCCTTGGTTCTGTGAAGTGGTGGTCTGATCACTAGGTCTGAATAAAGTGCTCATGTTGTCATATAGGTCTCAGCTGGCTCTCTACATCTTCATCTTGAGCTCGTAGACCACCTTCTGAGGTGATCTATTTATTTTTTTTTGTTTACTGTACCTTTGTGTTTTGTGTGTCCTTTTTAAAAGTTTCTTTTTGTTCTTTGGCACCAGTTTCAATTTTTGTCAAGATTAATGGACTAATACTGAAAGTTTCTTCCTAGTTGGGTGAAATAAACAAGTGGTCTAATATTGTTTGTTTTATTTTGACTATTGGTGCTTTTTTGCTTAATCTTTCAAGCAGCTTTAGACTGAACCTCAGTTCAAGCCTATATCCCCCTTATCTTGGTTCATTTCATTCCCAGCAAAAAGCTTCCTTAAGGTGTGCTGAAAACAGCTGTTGAATTTCTAACACTTGTGTGCCTGTGTTTCTAAGAGAGCATGTGACTCCTAAAAATATATTGTACTATTGATGTAGAAATTAGTATAATCCTCATTATAAACTTTCATTAATGATTTGCATGCCATGGTACTTAGCGAATTCTGCTCAGTTCTCCTTGTTGATTTAATTTCATGCGTCTTGCTCATTGTCCTCATCATGTCTGCAGCTGCTCATGCTTATCTTTGCATCACCCTGCTTGACTTTTCTCCCTTTCTTCTTTTTTCTCCCTTTCGGCAGATCGAAATGTTAGAGCACAAGTATGGAGGCCATCTCATCTCGCGCCGCGCCGCCTGCAAGATTCAGACGGCCTTCCGCCAGTACCAGCTCAGCAAGAACTTTGAGAAGATCCGCAACTCTCTGCTGGAGAGTCGTCTTCCCCGACGTATATCCCTTCGGAAGGTGCGAGTACAAAATGCAGAGGGATTTTCAGCTGAGCGGGCATTGGCTGAAGGCTGCTCCATGGCAGGTATCCCCCTCGTCCGCTCCCCTTCCCTTCCTACACCCGTGGGAGGCACCCTCACAGACCTGGAGGATTCTTTCACTGAGCAGGTGCAATCTCTGGCTAAGTCCATTGATGATGCTCTCAGCAACTGGAGCCTGAAAACCATGTGCACATTGCAAGAAGGTGGCACCTACCAGTTCAGTTCTGAAGCCTTCGGTGCTGCAGGTGGCAAGCCTGGAGTGGCTGGGACAATGGGAGAGCGAGCTTCCATTGATCCAGCTACTTTACAAAGTGTTATAGCCCAGGGGGACAACCCTGACAACTTGCCCCGTAATGCCAGCAAGTTGATGATGGCTTTCCGTGATGTGACAGTCCAGATCGATAGCCAAAACTTCCGCATGTCCTCCTCAGTCATGGAGTCGTCCACCTCTGTATCCCTTGGAAATTGCGTTCAGCAGGGAACTCCCATGGCTGAGAGCACAAAACTCTCCCCAGTGGAAGAAGCAAAACATGAGGAACAGCCTACACAGCCTCCCCAGGAGCCTGCTCCACCACCGCCAGAGCTGGACTCAGGGGAAGTACCAGATGGGGACTTCCCTGCTCCTCCACCAAGTGAAGAAGAACTTGTAGAGGACCTGCCACCCCTGGAGAACACGGAGGTTCCAGGACCTGAGGTGATACCCCAAATAGAGACAGTAGTGGAGGCTGTGCCTCCAGCAGAGGTAGTGGGATCTCCATTGGCTCCCAATGTGGAAGTTCTCAAGGTCAAGCGCAGCGAGTCAGATCTGGCAGACAATAGTTCAGAGCAGATGAGTAGCAGCAGCACTTCTACATCTGCTCGATCTGCCTCTGAAGCTTCGTCCAAAGAAGCTTTGCAGACCATGATGCTCAGTCTACCCCGTTACCACTGTGAGAACCCTGCCAGCTGCAAGTCCCCTACCCTCTCCACAGACGTCATGCGCAAGCGCCTCTACCGCATTGGCCTCAACCTCTTCAATGTGTGAGTACTTTCAGGTCCTTCACTCTTTTTTGCCTACAGCACTTTTGGTGCAGAACTGAAAAGGGACTCGTAGGTTTATTAGAGTGTGGAATTCCATGAACTAGATAAAGTACACTCTAAAAGATTTAAAAAAATCCCTTCATTGGAAACAATTAACTTAATTAAAGCTTAAATAAATATTTTACATTTTGTAACACAAAGAATGTATAGCACACAAAGATGACATTGACACAGAGACATTTAAACACTTTCACTTTTTTCTCTTTTCAAAAACCCACACACTAAAACACATAGTCATCACCCCCAGCATGTCTTCAGCTGTGGCTAGCACCTTGTCCCTGATGCCTGTCACCTTGATTTTGTCTGAACATCTATAAATAGCTTGGCTTCTGTCCAAAGATGCTTCCCTTCTTCAGGTGTGTATGGTCCACGTTTGCAATGCTGAAGTGAATGTCTTTGCCTTTTATCCTTCAGTTAACATTGTGAGTATACACATATTCAAAATACTCAACATGCTTTTGTAGTATTACAGAGTCATTTTACAGACCAAAAATGGTCAAAAAGAGAAAAAATGCTTTGACTGATATAAGAAAGATAAAGAAGGTTTAAAGTGTAATCACTGTTTTTTCTTGAAGTATCAAAAGGATATACAAGCCCAAAGACTTCTGCTTTACAGCTTTAAGACTATTTACAAAAAACGTTAGTGAGATGATGCCTTCAGTAGCCACTGTTAACGTAAAAAAGTGTAAAAAATAATTTAAAGTATTACATGTTACTGCCTTAAATAAACATCTGTTCCCTGTTGGAATCATAGTACTTACATTGTACTACATTTAGTTAAGGCCTTATATTTCAATGCATTGCAGCTTACAAAACACTTCGGAAACTGTGAGCTTCATTAAGTAAGTTGCAAGGTGGGACCTCACACAGATGCTTAATTGGACTGAGATCTGGGGAATTAGAAGGCCATGTCAACACCTTGCACTGCTTTTCATGTTCCTTAAACCATTCCTTAAAAATGTATGCAGTGTGGCAGAGTACATTATCCTGCCGAAAGAGGCCACAGCCATTAGGGGATACAATTGAAGGGGTGTGCTTAATTTGAAACAATGCAGGTAGGTGGTATGCATCATAGCAACATTCCTGTGAACACCAGGACCCAAGTATTCAGAGTCGATTATTAACCAGAGGATTAAACTCTCTCTGCCAATCTGACTTCTTCCCTGGTACCATGTCTTTCCCAGGTAAGCAAAATATGCTCAACTGGCTTTATACATAATGGCAGAAGCAAATGCAGTTCTTCTTACCTCTTCATCTTCAGTGAATCCATTGTCCATTGTTAATGCTCAAGTGCTTCATCCTGTGTACTGGGGTCAGCATGGACATGTCATTCCAAATGTGTTCTGAAACCTTTCTATCATAGATAGCATTTTTCACCAGTTTGCACATATGTGGCTCTTCTGAGGGATCATACCAAGCTAGCCTTTGCTCCCAATGTACAACTGGGATGCTTCTTCTGACCGCTTTTGTTAGACACCGACCACTGCATTCTGGGAACATCCTACAAAACCCTGCTGCTCTCCCACAATCATCCAGTCATCCCAATTTGGCGCTTACCAAAGTCGCTCAGATCTTTACACTTGCTCATTTCACCTTATTTCAACACATAAACTTCAAGAAATTATTCTTCACTTGCTGAATGTACTTTGAAAAGTATTTTTGTAAAGCAACTTGACTTGTCAGTGATTTGTAATGTTGTGGCTTTTGGTAGATTTTCCGGCTTCTCTTCATTTGCGTTCAGCAGAGATGTATTTCATCAGGCTTTTATTTTTCATGTTTTATGTGAAAGTTTGTCAGATTGCAACCTAATTATGTTGTTTTATACTCCAAGCGCATAGTTCATGCATGAAGGCAAGGATGGTATCTCTTAGGAAACAGTAGAATATTATGTTGAACCTCTGCCTGATCATGAATTGCATTAACATGCATGTTTTTTAACAGATCTCTCAAGCCATGGGAAAACTCAGATGTAGTGTAGAAATATTGTACATGCAGACATTGATCAAAGGGAAAGAGTAGAAAAAAAAGCAACATAATTGCCTTTGTGGAGATTAAATTTGAGAAGACGTACTGAAAGTAAGAGCCGGCATTGATGTGTTATGAATCATTAAGCATGAAATTAGGAAAGAGAACACTGAATCATTTGGTCAGCCAATGCCCTTCTTTAGTGATTCATGTACTCTCTGTTAGACAAACAATTCCTGATTAGATACAATCCAATCTGTATATTGCAAGATAGGATTAGATTAGATTTTAACTTTATTGTCATTACACAGAAAAAGAGCCAACACAATGCGGTTTGCATCTAACCAAAGCGTAAAAATGCAGCAATGTGCGATCAGTTGTTGAGTCAATGTTGGATCAGTGATGTACTGAGCAATAAATACCAACGTGAGTAGAGCAAATAAGGTACAGAGCATGAATGGACTGTTTAAGTAGTGCAGATTGAGCGCAGATATGGCTGAATATTGAGATGATAAACAGAATGACAGCTACAAGACGTTTTTCTGAGCCTGCTGGTCTCAGTCTGGAATATCTCCTTCCAGAAGGAAGTTTGGAAAACGATCTGTGGAGGGGTGGTAGGTATGATATTTTTCAGCATCTGCAGGCATCTCTGCTAATGAAGGGCATCAAAGTTGCAGAGCTGGCATCCACTGATGTGCCCAGATGCCCAGATTTGACAACCTGCTGCCCGGTCTTCTCGTCAGTTCCAGACCAGCCTAAGTGCAGTATATGCAGTTTTGCTGTGGATTGAAATGAGGTCCTCTGAGAGCTTGAGCTGGACAAATGCATCACTTCTTTTCCATTAATGCAGAAGACACTGGTGGAAAGTTATAGTACTCCTGAGGTCCATAATGACCTTTCTGGTCTCCTCTACATTGACAGCAAAGCTGTTGTGCAGTGTACCTGCTATGTGTTCTCTGTAGGTAGATTCCCCATTCTGAGAGCATAAGCTTGATGATGAATACCCAGAACTGCACAGTTCTTCACGCTTGTTCTTCATTTTGCTCTGGCAGAAACATTACTTAAAGTGAAATGTTTATTTTGTTAAATTTTATTTAATTTAATTTAACCAAAAAATGCATAATTAAAAAATGTTACCTATGAGTTTAGGTAATTTTTAAATAGTGGTAAAATGTCAAACATTCCAGTGTGCTCCCGACTTACATTACATACATATACATTATGTACATTAATAGATAAAGAAAAGGTTGAATAATATAAAAATTAATTATGACATATTCTGGTCCATAACATCATATGAATGCAGAGAAATGTTAAAGAAAAATATAGGATGTATAACCTTCAAAGTATTCAGTTGCACACAAAATAGGCAAATAAATATTAAGAAGAGTTTGATTAGTCATATATGTGAAAACAACATCACATATACCATCTCAAGTAGCAATATAGCTGAAATATCATCTTCCACTCTATGTATTTTTGCCTTTTTACTGCCCTGCTACCTGTTAGAATTCACTACCTATTCCATCTTTCTACCTGTTCATCGTAGAGTGAAGGTTGCAAGGTCTGGTTATGAGTTGTTTTCCCAGGTGACACAAATGCATGCTGAAGATGGAATAATTGTGTGCCTTTGTGTTGGGACACATGCATTATTTACAATATATACACTAATCCAAGAAACAGTCAGAGCTGAACATGCTTCCTTTTCAAGGGGTATTATTTCTATGGTGATTGGTGGCAATGAGGTCTTGTTTTCCGCTGTGCGACCTGAATTTTGGATAGCTGTTGGCAGCTGAAAGGGCCTGGTCACCTTCTTGAGCTCCAGCCCTCAATCAACTCCGTGGTGACCAGAGGTCAGCGGCAGAAACAGTTCAGAGTCTGAATTCTCATTAGCCATTCCGTTAATGCAAGGACCTTAATCTTGCCACAGTAATTAAAAAGTTCTCCAGACACTGAAAACTGCAGTCCGGGGAGCAAAGCTGAAAAAGTTTTGGAGATGACATAGCACTTTTCCTTTCTCCCGCTGGCCTTGTTTCCAGATCCTTTTCCGTGCTCGGATTCGATTTTTCTGGTCCCTCCCTTTCCACGTCTGCATCCAAAATAAAACATGCTGTTCCTACCTTTTTCCTGAATGCTCTTTGTACTGGAAGTAATCGTGAGCGCAGCAACTGAGCGAGAGAAGGGAGGCATGGGTGCCTGCAGGCCTTGGCTGAGTCATGAGGCTGCAGGTAAGAATGCCTTTTCAGAATCTCACTGATGATTATGTCACCCAGACAGTGCACCTCTCCTCCCTCTGCTTGTTTATTTCCCACCTCAGGAGAATGTGGAGTACTTTTTGTGAAGAAGAATTTTTCTTTCAAACTGTTTTTCTTTCATTCTTGTTTTCTCTAGATTTAACCACAGATGATTTTCCCTTTTCCTCACAGATCCCTTATCAGTACTGCTTATCTGTGGGTGGGGACACTCTAAAGAATATGATCTTTCCATATTACCAGCGAATGACCGAAAACATTCATCTCAGACTCTGCACTGACTTTAGGATGCATTTGGCCCAATGCAGTTGAATTCTATTTAGTTTTTTGAGTCTATCCAAGGGGTTAGCATTTATTTGTTTTAAAAATATTCCTCAGTATTTGTTTCAAACATTATTTAATGTTAAAATGATATTGAGACAATAACACAGAATTAAAAAAAAGAAAACACTGATTAAAACCAATTAACAAAGAAAACAATGTATATTATGATGGAAAAATACCTAGAAGAGCTAAGACTTAAAAAGACACTTAGGTGAAAATGTTGCAGACACATGGCAACTCAATATGAGTGAGAAACCCTGAGAAAAGCTGAGACTTGAAAAGATCACAAATCATAGGAGCCACAACAGGTGTCTAAAATAAGTGATACTGAATGGAGCTGAGCAGACAAATTGACCCCTTACTGGAGTTTACAGCACATAATATAATAATTCAAATTATTACTAATTCTATAATAATTCTATTTATTGGTTTTATTCTAATTTTGCCAATAAACCTGACATAACATGAGTTCTTCATCAACCAGAGATACTGTGCTCACAATGGAGTTTATGAAGCTGAAACTGACTTCTTATCTGGTGCAACATTACAATCTGATTAAATAAAAAAAAAAAAAGAAGATGCTGGCAAAAAAACATGGTCTATAAATTATCAATGGAAAAGAAACTATGCTCTTCATTCAATAAACCAGCTACACTGACAGTAGAAACATGTGGCTAGATTTAGATGTTTTGGTAGACTTGTACTTATATCAACTGCAATGTACTTGTTTCATTGCAGGCTATTTAATTAAGCAAAATATCAGGTATGCATTTTTAACATAAGTACAGTATAAAATGATAGCATCTTGTAAAACTAAATGGATGTTTATAATAACAAAAATGGACAGCGTTAAACTGTCAGAAAACACATGTACATAAAGTAAACATATGTACTAAAATTATGGATATATTAATTTTTTAAGGAAGATTGAGAACCACATACTTGAGCAGAAACACAAGAATTATAAGCAAACATAATGCTATTCAAGAGAAAACATTACTGCTTCGAGCTGGAGTACCTAATGCAGGATGATACACCACTTCAGAGTTTAATGGCCAATTAGTTTTGTGGGACATTGCACCAAGGGCAGAAATGAAGACCTCGAACCTGAATCTCAGTTGTGGAGTGAACTTTCGCAATGGTATGAAAGCGCAGCCTTTGAGGGCACTTATAACAGCATGGAATTCCACTTCAGTTTATTGCACTCTCCTTATTTCTACTGTGAGAGTAGTACAATATCATGGGAAATTGAGCATTAATGGGAATAGCCCACATCTTTCAACTGTAAAGCAATAGCACTGTTGTTAAGTTGTGCCACGATGTGCCCAGCAGTGTGGGCAGAGCTGTGGCTTCTTTCATTTTTCATAATTTTTTTGCCAACTTGGCAGTAAAAACAAGAGTCCCTGCAATAGGGGATGGTGTGTATGACTTTAATGCCCTCCGGTGATACTGCAATCACTGAAATGTTCTGAGTGCCACATGCAATTCTGACACAGCACTTTTTCAAACTTTCCAAATACCGGGAGAAGGAGGTAAACTTTATCAGTTTCATACTCAAGCCTGTTTTGCTTCACTCGTTGCAAGAGATAAGCATAAGCTACATTATAATCATAGTAAACTGATGTTGGTGCAGAGAGAGAGAGAGGAGAGAGAGAGAGAGAGAGAGAGAGTGACTCTTATTAGTTCCGGCAGTTTATTTCTTCAGCCTAATATGTGTGTCAGGCTGTGGATGCATTTGAAGCAGGTGTGTGTGCTGCGGGCTGAAACAGCACTGGGACAGATAGGCTGGGATTAAGGGGCTGGATAGAAGGGCCACATGCTCTTCCCCTTAATAGCTAATTAAGTAAGGGCAGGGAGCGGAGAGATGGTGGGTGTGTGCCTGAGATGAGGTTAGATTGGATGTGAATGTCTGCAGGCTTGTGTTTAGTTTAGGGAAGAGACATAGATGATGTCTACAAGATGAGAAACAGAAAATATTCTTAACTTAGGTATATTTGGTGAGTTGACCAAGAACTTTGTCTTGGTTCTGTTTAATGCATTTAAGATCTGCTGCCAGAGTAACTGGATTGGATTGGAACTGGATTTTTCTTTGTGTTCCCATATTTTTTATCATATAAGAGAAGCTTCTAGCTATATTGATTGTTGGGTGATTGTCAGATTGCCTTTCATACTAACGTTTTAAAAGAAACACAAAGTGAAAGTGATTATTGGTTATTGTGAAACCTGGCACAGTACACAACAAAATGCATTCTCTGCTTTTCACCCATGCAGACATCATGCAGCAGGAGGCAGCTTTTTAAAGCGCCCGAGAAGCAGTGGTAGGAACGGTATCTTGTGGTTACAAAATTTTGGGATTACTGTTTTCAAGTCAAATTGTTAAGTTGATGCTACTCTATAATGGCATGTTTTGATGCATGTGTATGAAACTAAAAAAAAAAAATGCTTAACATTGGAGTAGATGATGTAAAGCATTGTATTTAGTGGTGATCAAATCTTGAGCTAATGTCAAGACATTACCATGAGTAGATGCTCTTACAACATTTCAGCCGCACTGTGTACACTGTTAACTGAACAAAACACAACTGTATACAGTTTTAAACACTAGCGGAAGAATCGCATGACCTCCAAATGAAAATCTTTAGCTTAAGATCATCATGCACAATGCAAAGTGTCGGCTATATCGCTATAAAGCTCCCCCAGCTAAGAGATGCTGGTATGAGTAAATATTTAATTGTAATAAACTGTGTAAAGCATTCTAAAACATTTTTCGAATAAAACCCAAAACAGATTTTATGTTGGCTAAAACAAATGGAAATGTTATGAAAAGGATAGAACAGAAGATGATCGCAGTATTTATGGAGCAGATTTGGGGCACACTATGTAACATGCCTGCATTACAAGAAACTCTTTGATGACAAGCTTGTGGCAAAAAATGATTAACCAGACCAAATCATCAAAAAATAGTTCATTTTATAAACTTAAATTTTATTTGTGCTTAAAAATGTATTTTGAAATGTTTTCTGTTGTTAATTGTGTAAATATGTTGAAATAATCATTGGGTTAGATGAAGTCGAAATGTGAGGCCTAATTAATATTCTTGATTTCAGGACATACTGAGTCTTTGAAGTTTTTAAACTTTTTAGTGTAGCAACACAGCTACAACAGCAGCTCTGAGAAACCAGGGTATTGAAAGAGAAGAGTTTATTATATGCCAGAAATAGTTGTTTTGCCTCAGGATTAAGCAGAGACACTACTGCTCTCTGAAATGAGTTTTCACTCAGTGTGCATCCTCTTATCACCCAAGACACGGAAACCACAAGAGACCAGGGACAACCAGAGAAAGTGCAAGAGAGAGAGCGAGAGAGAGAGAGAGAGAGAGAGAGAGAGAGAGAGAGAGAGAGAGAGAGAGAGTTAATATCTTTATGTCTGTCTGTGTTTCAGCTCTTTGGGTTTGCAGGATGCTATGTTTTCCAAAAGTGTTGAAAATATTCAAAAGTAACACTTTTGTCTGAATTTGAGTAGCTGAAGCTGAGTTAGAGCCCTAGACCATCAAAACACAAAATTTACCCAAGCTCAGAACTCCAAGAACACACACTCACTCACTCTCTCTCTCTCTCTCTCTCTCTCTCTCTCTCTCTCTTTGTGTTGTGTGTTTGTCTCATGTAGACCTACCAGTATCGCAGCTCTGAATAAAAGATGAGTGGAGGAAGAGATGATGAGGTGGGGGAGGCAAAGCGGAAAGCGGAATGCGGAGAAAAAAATCTTAATTAGCACAGTGGACCGCATGCACTGGCCAGTTCATCTCTTAAGGGGGAGTTTTCCAGGGATTTTTCAAACATTTCTGCATAGTGAAATGCTTAAAATGTAAACAGAGTCTTTCAGCGAGGTTTGTTGTGACACACTGCTTTGTGGAGAAACAGAGATTGTTAAAATAGGCCAAAGCCATCTGCAAAGCTTGATGCATCTAAAAGCTCGATCACAAAAAGTTATTCCATCAAATGTTTAAAAAATATGCTGCCTGTTGGATCAGACCTTGATTTATGATTGGCCGGGCTAAAAATATAGAAAGAAATAAATACACTTAAAAAAGTGCACATCGGACTCTGTTTCTTACCCTCAGACACTCACATAATATTCTGTTTTTTCTCTTTCCTAGTTAATGTATCAACTCGACAATGTTCTCACTGGGACAGATGGAGGTGCTGTCTGTTTCCATAGCGCAGCATCTGCTATGCTGTTTAAAGAAAGATGTCACCTATCTCTGTTAACTCATCTCACACAAGTGCATCATGTTGTGTTGTTAAAATGAGACATCAAAGTTGATTGGTTGGCCTACACTACTTTGATGCTTTATAGCAATCTATGTAGTGCTCAAAGACAGTGTATGTAAAGTTAATGCATAGTATAGCCTAGAAAACCAAGAGTAGCCGGTTAAGCTATGCAATGTATATCAGACGCACACACACTCACTCACACACACACACACACACACACACACACACACACACACACACACACACACACACACACATACACACACACACACAGAATATGTTCAAGAAAAGAAGCAGACACTTTTGGGTTAATTAGAGAGTTATATGCTCTGTGAATGCAACTGAAAAGATGCATTCTAGTACACTCTGCAGAGTGCTGGCACCACCCTGGACAGACTGCCAATCTATCACAGCATTAGCTATTTATATTAATTTATAATATTTATAAATCTTATTTATATAATGATGCAATTTTATTATTTTTTAATTGGACATCCTATTTAACCTCAAAATTGTTTTCAGAGCAGCGACTCCTCATTAGTTCCTTTTCACCCCTCATTGCTCATTAGCAGCTCAACACAGGATTGTAGCATTGAGCCAACAGGGTCAGGATCTTCATCTAGGGTCCTACAGCATTCTATAAAAAAATATGTTTCATTCTCTTAATTTAAATTTTTTCAATTTACAATTTCCATTCCTGTAGGTGAGAGCAATTTGTGGGTTTGAATTATGCATGATCATCATCATCATCATCATCATCATCATCATATTGCAAACTGCCAAGCTATTACAGCAGATTCATCGAGTAGGTCATTTTAATATGTATATTTCTTTTACTTAGTAATCCAGTTAGATCAGGTAATGATTTTTCAAAAAATGACTTGCAGTCATTGGGGTAGGACCCTGAAAGTTACTTATGGTTAGATGTAGTTTTTGTTTTCAACTTTTTGAAAATCTTAATCCATTATTTTGTTTTTCTACTGTAAGAAGTACGTTTATGAAAACGTAATTTCCTTGTTACTTATAATATATAATGGTATGTACCTTTCCTGTCTGAAAGTGAATGAACTGTACCTTTAAAATTCATTTTTTGAATAAAATCAGACTAGAAAGAGTCGCCTACCTTTGAGGTTTACACCATTTGTTTCTTGAGGGACTGAAATGTACTCATGTGATAGCCTCTTCCGTGCATGTGTTCTTGTTTGTTTTTAAAAGAGGAATATATAAGTAGTACACTGCAGCCAGAAAGTGCTTTTTTTCTGCAAATCTTGCCACATGGCTTAACACAGTGTTTTAAGAAAAAAGAACATGTTCAGTCTGCATTTCACTAAATGATTTCCAGCCTGTAAAAGTAGCACCTGATGCATTTGACCAGAGCAAAAAAACTATAAGACATTTTCTACCACTGAACTGGACTTCATGTCCATAAAGTGAGAGCGAGTGGCCTTCAGCTGCTGACTCTGGCAGGTTTCAGCTTGTAAACGGCCTGGTCTGTGTGAGTGGTGAATCCCAGTAATGAAGAGAGGGAGAGACAGGGGGATTGAGATATGGGAGCACCGAACAGTCTGAGTCTTTTTCAAATGGGGAGTTGATGCTTCTGTGTAAATCCATCATTTGTGTCCAGGGTGTGGATTTCTCAATGTGAAGTATAGAGCGGTGCTATAAAAAAGCTTTGCTGGCACTTCTACTGTTGGCCACCCGCAGCCTATTGATGAAATCCAGTATCTTAATGTGGAATGCAGACTACTGTTCATGTTGACTTATGTTAGCTTGGGATGGGAACTGTGTGTGTGTGTGTGTGTGTGAGTGTGTGTGTCTCAGGCATCTAGGGACTCTAAGGGATTCATAAAAGTAAATTATGACCAGAACACACTTAGTGCTGAGATAAATAACTTTTGACCTCTTTCTCCTGTACAAACTTATATGAATGCGTCCATCTGGCTGGGTCTCTAACTAGAAGAGAACAGAACAGTGAGAACAGTGGGAGACTGTAAAATATGCCAGGACATCATTCAAACTGAGTGCTAATCACTACAGATTCATTGAGGAGGTCATTTGTAATCAGTGAGTTCACTGTATTGGAGTAATGGAGGAACTGAGTTCAGCTGTATAGCTGAGCTTTAGAACATGTAGCCTATTAAATCATGTGTAGAGCACAAGTGAAAAAATGATGTAGACTTGATGAATGATCTAGAGAACGATGACTGCCGTTTGTGGGTGTGCTTGCATGCAAATGTGTGTGTGTGTGTGTGTGTGTGTGTGTGCGCGTGTGTGTGTGTCCTTTCTGAAGAATATTATCTATAAGGAGCTGTCCGATCAACACAACATCTGCAAGAGCCCCCCCCCCCCATGTTTTTTATTTTTCCTCTCTTTCTTCCTCTTCTCTCTTGCTCTCTCTCCCTCAAGCTCTGTTATCTGTTTTGCTTATGTAAAAGTCATAATATGAGAAGGAGGATGAGAGTGGAGCTGCCATGGCCACTTTCTTCCTCTCTAGCTTTCTCTTTCTCTCTCTCTCTCTCTCTCTCTCTCTCTCTCTCTACTATAAATATCTGAAAGCAGGCTGCAGAAAGAGAGCCGGATGAGGCAGAAGTGCTTCATCATGGCTGGCAGACACGCTTTGTGAAGAACAAAAGAGATGCAGTATGACAGATAGAGGCTTGAAGCCTAATACGGTGATCACCCCGCTGTACTGTGCGGAATGATAAAGCTGGAAAAATCCGACCTTTACTTAGAGGGTCGTCTGTGTGCGCTGGAGAGGGGAGCTGTGAATTCTGCTGAGAATGTACCTCCCCTCCTCAGTTTTATGGTGATTAATGAAGCTGATGATTTCGTTGGGGCTAAATAAAGATGTATGACTGTTCTGATGGAAGCTCACTGGGAGATAAAAAAGTAATGTGTTTAATGTTCGTGATTCACATCATTTCCACAGGAATAATATTTCACCACTGCCACAGTGAAACCTTGTGTCTCTGAAGAAGAAACAAGGAAATGGATGGATATCTGGATTGTGTGAACATAACTCTTTATTGGTTCCATTAATGTACAAAGAAGTGTGAAAAGCTCCATATCATGGAAATTAATGTTCTCAATAAAACAGGCCGATGTGGATCATAAAAGCATCCATTTCTTAAACATGTAATTCGCTCTTCACTCCATATGGTCCTGATATGCAAATTTAGCTGCCAATTTTGGAGCAACTTTTCTCGTGATGAGATGGTAACTGACAGCCTAGAGCAGTTTAGCCCCACCCATATACAAAGAAGGACATCATTAGACACAGTTCCAGGTCAGAGAATCTGAACCTTTTCTTATTTACATCTTAAAGGCACAGTAATAACAGCAAACACAGGTTTAATTGAGCAGGGATAAAGAGACTATGTTTGATTAATAAACTCACACAAGTTTTATAAGCTGGGCTTTTAAATTGTTAGCCGTCCCTAGTAGACTTAAAGTGATGATGCTTCTTCCTAGTGGGACATAGAACCATTTTTAAAAAGATGGTCATGGTTCTAGATACAAACAATGTCTTTAAACACCCACTTTAATGACGGTATAGTGAAGCCCTACTGACTGATAAACACCAGCCTTGTTTGTTCCATGCTTTTTCTCTGTTGCTCTTTTCCCCTCTCCTCCTTTCTCTTTCTCTCTTTTTCATTCTCCATCTAGAACACTTTAGGGTGCTTTAAAAGCAGGACCAATTAAGTGACAAGCATAGAGTCTTAAACGTAAAATCAACTCTCTCTCTCTCTCTCTCTCTCTCTCTCTCTCTCTCTCTCTCTCTCTCTCTCCTCTCTCTCTCTCTCTCTCTCTCTCTCTCTCTCACCTCTTTCTCTCTTTCTCTCATTTCTCTCTTTCTCTCTCTCCCTGATTGCTGATGTTTCAACCCCAAAGCATGGATAACAGAGATATTAAACACAAAAAAACACACACACAAAATTTGACACATTTTAAAGTTCATCTCTTTGTCTCTGAAGGTCTGCAACCTTCTCTGAGGCTCTTGTAAAAAGCCCTTTTGTCCAAATGTTCTAGAGTTCCCAAGGGTGGGTCTTACACTGTATTATGCCAACCAGTGTCTTTGTACCAGAATAAAGCCCTGCTGAGATTTGGGGCTTCTGTTTATTTGAATGTTTTATGTCAGCTGCAGGTCCTCAGAAATCATTGCCTTTGTCATGTTATGGTGGGACACACAAAGTCCAAACCCCTTATGGAATCATGCTATACATGAAGGATGTACTTGTTTTCTGTCCATCATTTTAAGGTTTTGTGTTATCCTAGTCCTACTTACCCAGACAAACTATTCTTTAATATGTTTTAAGTTAAAATTTTTTAAATATGTTTTTATTTCTCTGTCCCCCCCTTCTCTGTAACAGAAATCCTGATAAAGGTCTGCAGTTTCTCGTCTCCCGAGGTTTCATTCCTGACACGCCAATAGGTGTGGCTCACTTCCTGCTGCAGAGGAAGGGCTGAGCCGGCAGATGATCAGAGAGTTCATGTGCAACCAAGAAACCTTTCAGCAAGTGTCTAGAGTGAGTGATTAAAACAGCACCAATAAAACATGAGGTGTGGGGTGAGGGGGGCAGTTAGAAAGTGGGAAAGAAAGAGCAATGAGAAAAGAGACAGAAAGAGGAAAAGGAAGGCAGAAAGTCAAAATGAGAAAATGAGTGGGAGAGAGAATGAGAGAAAAAAGAAAGAAAGGGACAGAGAGAAACTGAAATAAAAGGTCATCAGATAGAGGCAGGAAGAAAAGGCAGGGGTATTGTGTGTGTAAAATGGAGATATTCATGTGGGTTTGCTTTTTCTTCTCTGTCTCACACACACACACACACACACACACACACACACACACACACACACACAAACACACACACACACACACACACACACACACACACACACACACACACACACACACACACACACACACACACACACATCATGCACATGCATATGTATGGATGTCTATGGATGTATGTGATGTGATGTGTGTGTGTGTGTGTGTGTGTGTGTGTGTGTGTGTGTGTGTGTGTGTGTGTGTGTGTGTTTTCCTGTTCCTGTTTTTTTCACTGATTTTTTTTTCTCCTCCATCATTCCATGCACACACGGCCATTACTGTGCCTATCTATGTTCACACAAGATAGCCCTTAGGGAATGAACACACACACACACACACACACACTGGCCTATGTTCTGCCATTAAACTGGGTTCTCTAGAGAACGGACAAAGACATACAGAGAGTATGGAAGGCTAGAAAGCACTGGCGTGGTCTTGCTGGCTGAGAGAGCAGTGAAGGGGGAAATCAGCTGAACTGTCCTCAACAGACAGAGCCCTTTAATATCAGAGCGACTGAGGGCTGCTTGATTGCTCTCAGAAAGAACATAACGGCTCCCTCTGTACCTTTCAGCTTTGAGATGGAGATAAAAACGTTCAGCCTATTTACTATGTGTGTGTGTGTGTGTGTGTTTGTGTCTGCCAACACACACTCTGTAAGAAGCAGATTAAACTGTAATAGAGAAATGCTTCAAAGTGACTTTTTTCTTTTTAAAAGAGCTGTTGATGGTGGCAAGTTTTAAAAAAAGAGCTGGTGCTTTTGTTATTGGCGTCTTTTAAATGCTGAAAGAACCAGCAGCATGGAGGCTGCGGGAATGATGGAACAGACTGTTTCAGGTGTGTGTGTGTGTGTGTGTGTGTCTGTGTCTGTGTCTGTGTCTGTGTCTGTGTGAAAGAGAGAGAAAGAGTCTACCAGGCTCCCTGAAGATCAAGAGAATAAGTGCCTGGCCTTGGAAGAGGAGAAAAAAATACAGAAGTCAACATCTCTCCTATAAACCCATTAGCATACCTTTTCTTTCATCTCTCTCACACACACATGCACCATGGGTAGTCATCGGTGTGCATTTTTTGCTTTTCCACAATGAAAAAGAAAGCATTTTCAACAAGAGCTCAGCAGCACACCTTGTTTGTCTTGTTGAGCCAAAGCACTTCACTTCACCAAATGGAATCCCACCAACTGATATCTGGAGTCCTGGTTCAGCCTGGAAGATCATTATCAGAGAAACTTTATTTGATTACCATCAGTTAGAAAACATACATTTGAATTCTCAAAGGGCGTCACGGTGGCCATGGAGTATTGCTGTCTCCTGCTAGCAAGGAGGTGCTGGTTTGAGTTCTCACACAGGACGGTCTGGGTCCTTTCTTTGTATAGCTTGTAGCAACCCCTCTGAGACTGGATGCCCACTATCACCATGGTTATGATAAGGGTCTAAAATAGTGCCTAGATACATTTCATCCTATTTTTCTCTGTTTAAGCCACCTGTTCTGTAAGAAATGACTTAAGGAATCTACAGTAAAGGAGGATAGTGTCAGCACTAAACACCCTATAACACCTGGACTGAAGTGTATAACATTCTATAACACGTGTAGCCCTCAGAGTAAAAATCAGGAGAAAGGAGCACATTAGAGCAGCTTAACTAACTTTGATATATTGGGATACTATATTAACACATCGGTTTAATATAATCTGAGTGAATGATTGGTTCAGGATAAAGTCCCTCTGTAATTTCCCTAAATGTACTTCATGCCATTAGCCAAGCTCAATAAAGCCATGCTGCATTGTTGGATTGTTTTTGTTAATCTCTTAGCTTCAGGTGGATTAGAACAGGACTGCTGTTACTGAGGGACAGTTGGGATCTGTTAATGTCTAAAAAAGTAAACACACTTCAGGTTCACACTGGATTAAAGTCACTGCACATTTATTATTGTATGGCTATAAAAACCTCACAAATTGCATATTCATTTTGGATTAACGTCACAATTCTTGCTGTACAGACTACACTACGCACACTGCTGACTGTTACTATCTTAAAATCTCTATAGTTGTTAATGCCATCCTGTTAAATAAACTACTGCACTGCAATATAAAAATATAATAATAAAATATCATCGCAGTTGTTGGTGTCCTACTGTTAAAAACTACACACACTGCACAACTAGGCTGCATGTACAAACACTACTCATGTTTCAGATTCATACTTTATATAAATCACACTGCATTTGTAACTAACCCAGCCACTAGGGATGCACAATCCAGTGTATTTCTTCGTGCCGGTCCCAAGCCCGGGTAAATGGGGAGGGTTAAGTCAGGAAGGGTATCCGGTGTAAAACTTCGCCAAATCATTATGAGGACAACGAAACAAACTTTCATTCCACATCGGTCGAGGCCCAGGTTAACAACAACCGCCACCAGGGCTGTTAGCCTACAGGGAGCTGGTGGAAATTGGGCTACTGTTGGCCAAAGGAGAAGAAGAAGAAGAGGAGGAAGGCATGTTCAGAGGGAGGAAGAGAGAAAGAAGGGGAGGAGAGTGGAAGTGAAGGTAGGAACTTTGAATGTTGGCAGCATGACTGGTAAAGGTAGAGAATTAGCTGATATGATAGAGAGAAGAAAGGTTGACATTTTGTGTGTGCAAGAGACTAGATGGAAGGGTAGTAAGGCCAGGTGTATTGGAGGGGGGTTTAAATTGTTCTACCATGGTGTGGCTGGAAGGAGGAGTGGGGTGAGTGTTATACTGAAGGAGGAGTATGTGGAGAGTGTTTTGGAGGTGAAGAGTGTGTCAGGGAGGGTGATGAGTTGGAAGTTGGAAGTTGATGATGTGATGATGAATGTTGTTAGTGCTTATGCTCCATAAGTTGGTTGTGAGATGGAAGAGAAAGAAGAATTCTGGAGTGAGTCAGATGAAGTGATAGAGAGTGTACCCAAGGGAGAGAGAGTGATGATTGGTGCAGATTTTAATGATCATGTTGGTGAAGGGAACAGAGGTGATGAGGAGGTGATGGGTAGGTATGGTGTTGAGAGGAATGCTGAAGGTCAGATGGTTGTAGATTTTGTGAAAAGGATGGAAATGGCTGTAGTTAATACTTATTTTAAGAAGAGGGAGGAGCACAGGGTGACGTTTAAGCGTGGAGGAAGATGCTCACAGGTAGATTATATCCTTTGCAGGAGGGTCAGTCTATAGGAGATTAGAGAATGCAAAGTAGTGACAGGGGAGAGTGTAGCTAAACAGCATAGGATGATGGTCTGTAGGATGACCTTGGAGGTCAAGAAGAGGAGGAAAGTGAGGGCAGAGTCGAAGATCAAGTGGTGGAAGCTGAAGGAGGAGGACTCCAAGGTAGAATTAAGGCAGGAGTTAACACGGGCAGTGGGAGGTGTTGAAGAGCTACTGGATTGCTTGGAAACTACTGCAGAAGTGATAAGGCAGACGGCTAGAAATGTACTTGGTGTGACATCTGGAAGGAAGAAGGAGGATAAGGAAACCTGGTGGTGTAACCCAGAAGACCAGGAGTGTATACAGAAGAGGAGGGAGGCAAAGAAAGAGAGATGGAGAAAGTAGACAGATGTACAAAGAGATGAACCGCAGGGTGAAGAAAGCAGTGTTGAAGGCCAAAGATAAGGTGTTTGGTGAATTGTATGAGAGGTTGGACAGTAAAGAGGGAGAAAAGGACCTTTACGGATTGGCTAGACAGAGAGACAGATTTGGGAAAGATGTGCAGCAGGTCATGGCAATTAAAGATAGAACTTACAGGTGAACAGAGCGTGTTGAGCAGATGGAAGGAGTTCCTTGATGGTCTGATGAATGAAGAAAATGAGAGAGAGAGAAGATTGGATGATAGTGAACCAGGAAGTGCAGCAAATAAACAAGATGGAAGTAAGGGCAGCGATGAAGCAGATGAAGAATAGAAAGGCTGTTGGACCGGATGACATACCAGTGGAAGCATGAAGGTGTTTAGGGGAGATGGCAGTTGAGTTTCTGACCAGATTGTTTAACACAATCTTTGAAAGTGAGAAGATGCCTGAGGAGTGGAGACGAAGTGTACTGGTACCGATTTTCAAAAATAAGGGTGATGCACAGAGCTGTAATAATTATAGAGGGATAAAGTTGATCAGCCACACTATGAAGTTATGGGAAAGAGTAGTGGAAGCTAGGTTAAGAAAAGAGGTGATGATTAGTGAACAGCAGTCTGGTTTTATGCTGAGAAAGTGCACTACAGATGCAATGTTTGCTCTGAGGGTGTTGATGGAGAAGTACAGAGAAGGTCAGAAGGAGCTGTATTGTGCCTTTGTGGATTTGGAGAAAGCATATGACAGAGTACCTAGAGAGGAGTTGTGGTTTTGTATGAGGAAGTCTGGTGTTACAGAGAAGTATGTGAGAGTAGTTCAGGAGATGTTTGATGACAGTGTAACAGTGGTGAGATCTGCAGTGGCTGTGGATGATGATGTTTGCTGATGATATTGTGATCTGCAATGAGAGTAGGGAGCAGCTTGAGGAGAACCTGGAGAGATGGAGATATGCTCTAGAGAGGAGAGGAATGAAAGTGAGTAGGTCAAAGACAGAATACATGAGTTTGAATGAACGCGAGGAAAGTAGAGTGGTAAGTATGCAGGGAGTAGAGGTGACAAAGGTAGAGGAGTTTACTTGGGATACGTGGGATCAACCATTCAGAGTATCGGCCGAGTGTGGAAGAGAGGTGAAGAAGAGAGTGCAGGCAGGTTGGAATGGGTGGAGAAGAGTGGCTGGAGTGAGTTGTGACAGACGGATACCAGACGGGTACCAGCAAGAGTAAAAGGGAAGGTTTACAGGATAGTAGTGAGACCAGCTATGTTGTATGGGTTGGAGACGATGGCATTGACGAAAAGACAGGAGGCGGAACTGGAGGTGTCAGAGTTAAAGATGCTGAGATTTTCATTGGGTGTGATGAGGATGGACAGGATTAGAATATAGGATTAGCAAGTAAGGTTGCATTGGTTTGGACATGTACAGAGAAGAGATGAGGATTATATTGGAAGGAGGATGTTGAAGATGGAGCTGCCAGGAAAGAGGAGAAGAGGAAGACCAAAGAGGAAGTTTTTGGACTTGGTGAGTGAGGACATGCAGGTTGTTGGTTTGAAGCAGGAAGATGCAGAGGACTGGAAGAAATGGAGATGGAAGAAATGGTTGATCCGCTGTGATATACTGTAGTTACATACTGAATTAAAATGACACCATGGATATTCATAAACTACATACACTGCAGATTCACTGCAGGAGTTACTCCATAATGGTTGTTCTGAGCCTGTGAAAACAATACAGACTGCATTCTTTATCAGGTATTCATGACCAGATCCCTTTATAAGAGTTGTCTTATTTTGAAGTGGAACCAAAAAAACAAATCCAGTTCTAAAGATCCATTCTGATCCATTCATTCTAACTCGGCTATCTCTGAGCATCTTCTGACTTCTCGATGTTCCCACAGCTTTTAATTTTTTTTTTTTTTCGTTTTTTTTTTTTTATTTTAATCCCCAGCTGAATAAAGCAATTGCTACAGAGTCCAGAGGCTGGAGACTTCTTGGAAGGCTGAAACAGTTTTGGCCTCACTACACTCAGAAAAGTGTAGTGTGTGGGTTGGCTACAGAGATTTGCTTTTTAGCTCTACCCAGAGGAGCAGACGCAGGCTATTTCAGGCCTCAGGAGAGTGACGGGGTGTATATTGTGTGTCTAGTGGTGAGTGTGCACTCTAGTGTGTACCCCAGGCCCAGAGAGAGCATGAGCAGCCTGCAGATGGGAGTTTACCACCACTCAGAGACATGCCGGAGATGAGTGTGAAAACAATCAGGTTCATACGGTGAAGGAGGTGTAAGAGTGTGTTTCTTCATATGTGTGAGATACATGGTTATTGGTTGCTCATGAATCAATGTTTGATCTGCATCCACCTGTGTTCATATAGGCTCCATTCATTTCTTTTAACAGACATAGGACTTTGTGAACTTGTAAAATTGACAAGCAGTGTGTGTTTGTGTGTGTGTGTGTGTGTGTGTGTGTGTGTGTGTATGAGTGTGTGTGTGTGTACAGCATTGTCTTGTTGTCTGCGGTCCAAGTTGGCTCGAACATAAACAAGAATGTTTCTCTCTTCTAAGTAAAATTCACTACATCACCTCCTCTCCATTACTGAAAAACAAAGAGACAGAAAGAAAAAAAAGAGAGCAGATCAACTTCTCCATCTGTGCTGTTTCCCTCTATTGGCTCCAGTCATTTATTTTAACAGACACCCCTAAGGAGTTCAAAAAAGAAAGAATAAACCAATGAAATGCAGATAGTTTTGAAATTCCATTTCATATTGGAGATTTTTAATAGATATATGTTATCATTTGTATTATTAAATAATTATACTTATTTATTATTCTTCTTAATGTTTGAGGATTGGTAAGGGTTTGTAGGTAAGGGTGATCCCTGACTTCTACATATAAACAGAAGATTAAAAGCCAAAAAAGCTGGATATAAATGATATCAAACGCTATTAAAATGAGTCTCAGACTCAAGGTTTTCTGTGACAACAGTAATATGGTACACATTATACATCTAAACACGTGAGATATTTATGTTCGGAATCATATATTCATTTAAGACTGCACTGAAAATAAGCATGTTCCTCAGTTAAACATTTATTTAAATTAAAAACAAGATAATAATGATATTGATGATGATGATGATGCTAATGGTGAAAGAGAGGATAATTCTGATTATTATATTAGACATACTATTGCATAAAGCTAAAACCAAAACACATGGGTCATGTCTTTATTATTTCTATTCTGCACTGAAGTGCATGAAGGCATTACTCTGGAACAAACAGTGCTGGATCTGAAGAGCTCTGTAGACTTGTATAACACTCCCAGCATGCTATAATTACCCAGCAGTCTGTTTCCAGCCATTATACAGACGTCAGGGCCTGTGAGGATGTCTGTTTGTGTTGGATTAGCTACATTTTTAGCATCTAAATATCTCCTGTGGTGTGATACACCATTTGTCACAACTTTGTGGGAACTTTGCCTTCTGAAGACTTTTTAGGAGAATATTTGATTTCTGCTGTTACTGTTCAGTTCAGAAAACTGTCCTGTAAAAGTTCTGTTATTATAAATCCTCTCTCTCTCTCTCTCTCTCTCTCTCTCTCTCTCCATCTCTCTCTCTCTCCAGTTGTGTTGTGGATGAGATGGATTTTTCTGGGATGGAGCTTGATGAGGCTTTGAGAAAGTTCCAGGCTCATATCCGTGTGCAGGGTGAGGCGCAGAAAGTGGAGCGGCTTATCGAAGCATTCAGGTCAGACCACACACACACACATTCACATACACACACTCTCTCTCTCTCTCTCACACACACACACACATATACACACACACACAAACATGGCTCAGTTGCCCTATTACAGTCAGCACTCTCACCTTCTCCATATGTGTGGCTGAGATAACAACACAAAGCTATGAAACACTGATAGCCTTGCCTCTAATACAGCATTTAGGAAAACTCACTCAGGCCAAAGCTACCGGAACCGACTGCCATAAACTGAGATATATTTATTGAACATATTGAAAACGTGATTGAATTTACTTTAAATTATCTACTTAAATTCTTGCTGACTATATAATGGCACACATTCAATTCCTCACTAGTAGTTCATAGTAGATTCGGAATATTTCATGACAGTAACTAATTTAAGTAGTAATTCAGTCAGTCACTCAGTCATTTTCTGCCGCCCGTCCCAAGCGGGGTCGCGGGGGGGTGCTGGTGTCCATCCCAGCTCACACAGGGCGAAGGACGGGCGACACACCCTGGACAGGTCGTCAGCCCATCACAGGAGGAGCGTGACGGGGACGGCACCTTGCTCAAGGGTACCTCAGGACAACATATTGAAAAGGGGTTCGAACCCCCGATCTTCCAATCATGCGGCCAACGCCCGAACCACTAGGCCATCGCTGCCCCCAGTAGTAATTCATATTTGTGAATATGTCCAAGTACATGTGGCATAATTCATGATTAAAATCCATCCATCCATTTTCTGCCGCTTGCCCCAAACGGGGTCGCGGGGGAGTGCTGGAGTCCACCCAGCGTACACAGGGCGAAGGACGGGGGACGCACCCTGGACAGGTCGCCAGCCCATCGCAGCATAATTAAAATGGAAACGTTTATAGTAGTTATAATAATATTTTTAAAAATAATTTTGTTGCTTGTTACTGACTTTTCAGCATCTAAAGTTCATAGTATTAACTAAATTGTACCAAAACAGTTCCATTAAAATTAATAATAGATACTTTGTAGTAGAGAATGAATAGGTAATAGTAAAACTTTTCATTGTACTTGATTTATTTTAGATATTAAATTAATCACCATCACTAAAAAATTCAAAGCTGTTTGTTCTAATTTATACTAAATACTGAATAGTTCACACTGACATATTAACCTTAATATTTTTTTATGTAAAAGTGGCACATTTACATAAAGTAACATCACTTATATTATCAATAGTTTTCAACAAATATGTCCTGGTTTATGCACGAATAAAGTATAATGAACTTGAAACAATGGTTTTGTTCAAAGTAAATTACAGGGCGTCCTGATTTATTTCTTGCCATGATGTGGTCAAACTTGTCCTGACATTAGGCTCCATGTTATATTTGAGTATATAATGATGATATATAGGGACTGATGACCTGTAGGGAAAATGTTTTGGCCAGAATCAGGCTTTTACATGTTGGTTATGATTGGGTGAAAGCTGTGTATATCACAGGCATTGTCACTGTTCAATCAACCAGGCTAAATTGTTATGAAAAGTGCTTTGAGACACTAATCCTAAAATGCTTGGATAAGTAATATCCCTCTCAGCTGGGAGCATTTATAAAAATATACAGTTTATTTCTCCTATTATTCCCACAGTTAAGCAAAGTACACGTTTGTTTTGTTGTGCTGCAAAGCATAGAGATGTTTGTGAGTCTTTAGTGCTGCATGCATGCCTCTGTGTGTGTGTGCGCATGTGTGTGTGCGCATGTGTGTGTGCGCATGTGTGTGTGTGTGTGTTTGTGTGTGTGTGTGTGTGTGTGTGTGTGTGTGTGTGCGCCGCTGGTTTATAAATAACTGAGATTGCATAACATATCCCAGGCTGTCTCAGTTTCCACCACTGCTACCTTTGATATTTCACAAAATCCCAAAAAATGTGTGGGGGGTGGGGGGGGGGGGTTGCAGTGGAAAAGAAATGAACTAATTGATATGAAGAGAAAACAATGGCAGTAAAAGTGGTTCATGTGTTAATGAATGGGGGAATAAATGAGTTGGTGTGCTAGCTCATCATATTCCTCATTACAGTGAGAGTGAAGAACAGTGCTGAGAAGTGCAGCGGCTTCAGAGGTTCAGTGGATGAACTGCTTTGAGCAGCTGTTGTTCTCTTGTGAACAGGGTGATCCATGTCATTATAACAACGCAATAAAATAATGTTTCACATAATAGCTTTGCATCTGTTACTGATGGAGATGCAGAGTACTATGTGTGTGTGTGTGTGTGTGTGTGTGTGTGTGTGCATGCAAATTTTTGAGCAACCCCGCGTTTCTTTAGATTTTATTAAGAAATCACCTTGTTTGTTTAAAAATACTATTTAACTGCATATTATTAGCATATTAATATTATATTAATAGCATATTAATATTATATTGAGGGATTCCAACCAATCAGAACTCAGCATTTACAATAAACTAATCACTGGCCTGATCATCTGGATTCATCTGTACATGTTTCTGTACTGCTTCATTTTTTAATTTATATGGCTTATTTATTCTTATATGATCCATATTTAGGCCTCTATGGGGGTGAACGAATTTAACACAACCCTTTGAAACTGGTCAGCAACAGTGACTGAACTAAAAAGGAGTGTGTGTCTGTGTGTGTGTAGATGTGTGTGTGTGTGTGTGTGTGTGTGTGTGTGTGTGTGTGTGTGTGTGTGTGTGTGCATGACCATGGTTCTGGCCCTCGGAAATGTAGGTTCCAATCATCTAGCTCAGTGGATGCAGGCCTTGGGGGTGAACTCATACCTGGAAATGCTGAGTTATTAGTATGAAATTAGAGTTTTCACTTGAGCACACGCCCCTCAGCACCTCTGCTGTGTAAAAATAACACAACAGCAAAATAACTTAATTTCAGTGCTTCTCCGAGCTGCGATTTAAAGTTTTGTAGTCAGTGGAGTGTGCTGTTCATTTAGAAGCACTATTTAAAGCAAGCTTCTGTTCTGCATTTAATTAGCCATTTGTTGCAAATGAAAAAAGCATGAAATGGGAACAAAATTCAATGGTTAAAAGCTTTAATATGTGCAGAAATACAATTAATACAGCCTACCTGCCATGACCATAGAATATCCTGATCAAACAGTGTGTGTAACAGCATATATCAGCTTCTGTTCACTGTTCCATGTGAAATCATGGTCATTTTTCATGAAAATGCTACATCAGCAGTTTCTGCAATTAATTTACAATCCTTATGGAAAACAAATATATTACATGCACAGCTTTGGGACTATAACATCTTGAAAGTGTGCAGAAAGAAAAATATACTATATTGACTATATTGCTGCATTACAAGACAGATTAAAGAAACACTTTTCCAAAAAAGTCAGTTTTACAAATTTACCCGTTTTCTTCAGATGTATTCGGTTCCTCAAGGCATGTTCGGAGTCTAAACTTTGCTTCTTTGAATCGGAACTGCAGCTGTGAATCTAATGTAGCAAATAAACACTAGTTGTCACCCTAATTGCACATCATTTCCATAAAAGTGCCTCATATAAAACCTCTATCAAACCACTTAAAACACATTAACTTCTTAACTAATGTGTCAAAATTTGAAAATGTGTTTTGCTGATCCATTGCACAGAAGGTAAGTGGAAATTAGTACATCTGATCTTCCTTCAAGGAGTGTCACAGATATCAGTCACACTAAAAAATTTATAACTTTTACATTAGCTCATATAAAACTAGTGGAGAAATTCTGTGTAAAAAAGTCCTAGATTTTCAGCCCATGTTACATGTATTAGCTAAAAGAAGGTATTGTCTTGACAATGAAGACTATTGGCTTGTATACGTTCTGTTTTGCAGAATTTTTTTTTTATTTAACATGTTATTTTCAAATGGAAACAAGCAGAAAAAGTGTCTACTAAGTAACTGTATTTGGCAGTTTATTTTCACTTTTTCTGCTGCTTTGTTGAAGTTCAGCTGGAACTACTACTCTTAAATGGCCAGTTAAACTTTAGGGAATAAAAAAAGAGAAGGGCAGAAGAAAGTAAAAATGGTGTGAGTGTAAAAGAGGGGAAAAGTGATGAGAGCAAGTCCTGGAATTGGGATGTCTTACATCCTAACATTGAGCTAAAGCATTTATTTGTCCATTTTCTGCTCTGACTCAGCAACCCGTGCGCTAGGACGACTCAGCTTGGCCTCATGTCTCTGCTGACTTTTGCTTGTAATGACCCTTCCCTGGCCAGCACACACTGTTTCAGGTGTCTAAAGACATTAATTTAGACACGCTCTGGTTCAGGCTGCCAGACCAGCAGTATTTTCTCCTCTGAGATTGGAGTGAAGGAGCAGGTGAGCTGCAGACATCAATGTAAGATTCCTCTTCACCAGGGAAGTGCGGAGCTCAGGGCTTTTTTCTGCTTCATGTCTACTCTTGTAAATTCCTCTGCCACACTGTCAGGGATGTTTAAGGTCTACTGTCCACCTGCATGACTTATTCTACATGTATCTATTAGAGAGCAGTAATACATATTAGTATTTGTCATGGATCTGGGCCCCAAAACTCTAACGTGCTCTTATTCTGCATTTTTCTTGTTTTTATCTGTTTGTCTGCTTGATAGTTTTTTTTGTTTGTTTGTTTGTTTGTTTGTTTTTTGGTTTTTTTCTTGTTTCTATTGCAGATACGACTGATATAGAGATACAAGCTTTGTTCTGATTGATATCTCTATATTTATTGCATTACAGTCAACGCTACTGCATGTGCAACCCAGATGTGGTGCAGCAGTTCCACAACCCAGACACCATCTTCATCCTGGCCTTTGCCATCATCCTCCTGAACACCGACATGTACAGCCCCAACATCAAACCTGATCGCAAGATGATGCTGGAGGACTTCATTCGCAATCTGAGAGGTGAGAAAGGGACAGAGGGAGAAACGGGGACCAGTTCTGAGTCAAATATTGTCACAACTGCGACACCTTCAAGGAATGGTGCCCTTTTTGGGGAAGAAGAAAACATTAGATGCACTTCAATGCACTTAAATAGCAAGACATTTTATTCCAAATTAATTATTTAGGTCCATTCATCAATGTTTAAACATTAAAAATCAGACATCTTGTTCAAATATTGCAATGCTTTTGTTCATTTGCTGCATAGACCAACAATTTCATTTTGATTGATTCTAAACATGATACAGTATAATTGCAGACATTTGTGTGTTATTTTATTAACTAGTGTATCCGTTCATGGGCTGATGTCATTGGCATTGTTATGATTGTAGCCTACTGCTGGCATAAAATGTGACATTCTACAGAAACCCATTCCATGCCACTGAAAAAAATGGTCTTTTTGATTTTTACTGTTTATTTTCTAAGGTTTTCCAACTACAGAAAAGTTTTATTTAGATGGCATTTGGACTGGATCCACTTTAGATGAAGTGTTTCAGATAGTAGTTACAAAATATGTTTTAACAATGTAGCTACTGGTCTTTGTTCCAGCTAGGTCATAATGGTGCAGCTTATGTAATTACAAAGTTCATCAAATTAACTTCTTGAATCAGTACATGTTTCTATGTAAACGCAGTTTTTAGGGACACATTCTATGAGTTGGGTTCCGTCCAAATGTCACAGTGTTAAGAGTTTCTACAGTAGGCCTCAAAAACACAGCTGATCATGACCATCATGCTGCCAAATGTTTCTCAGTCAGGTGGAAAAAGAAATGGAATAAGAAATGATAGTTTGATGGTTTTTGTTACATTTAGTTTTTCATACATGGTGTAAAAACACTGATTGGTTGAATCATTCCATAACTAAAGCCATCATTGGCTGAATCCTTCAGTAACTAAGGCCATCATCAGTTGATTGTACAATAACAGTGAAACAACAGTGACACTGACATGGTACTGTGGAACAGCTATAACTGTGTTAGAACTGGTCCAACTGCTAGGCTTAGAGCGATTCACCCCAACGATCTACCTAAGAGCAGCTCTGCAGACATGACAGATACTCTAGAGGATGGGTAATGCAGAGTGTGCATGAGAAGATGGGCTACAGTCTCCAACTCCAGACCAGCAGGCTGGGGCTACAAGGTTGGGCAAAAAAAAAAATAAATAAAAAATAGGCAGAGTGGATTATTATGGCATCAAATCTATACTTCAAAGCATCACACTCAGATCAAAGCTATAGGTGTTGCTCCAAAGCTTGGTTACACGAATTACAGAGGTGAGAATTCCTCAAGTAAGTAGGATGGGTTACTGTGAGACACGTAGATATGCTGCTTGGCTTGCCGTTGTAAATTCCAAAGTGTCATGGTCTCACTTTGGCTTTGAAAAATCAATGAAAAAGGCTGAATCAAGTGTGGGTTCAGCTGAGCTGCTGCAATCTACAATTAGATTCAACTGGAAAATCAATGCTGGCATCCAAAACTGATCAGAATATGCTGCTTGATTGGACTCTCACTGTGTTTTCTTTCTCCAAACTTTCAGTCTGACTTGAAGTTTGACTTTTTCCTTCTACTTCTTTAAAGTTTTTCTTTCTCTCTCTTACTTTCTCACTCTACTCTCATCTTTCTTTCTCTCTGGGATTGAAGACATCATCATTCACTTGAGCAATTGAGTGAACGAAATGCAATTAAGAATCAAAAAGGATGTTAATGAACAGCCTTCTAAAGCACACCAGCTAAATGAGTGCAGACCCGAGACGTCCAAGCCATCCATGTAAAGGGGGTCCTAATGTCATACTGTGGTCTCTTTCTTTCAGTTTCTCTCTCTCTCTCTCTCTCTCTCTCTCTCTCTCTCTCTCGTTCTCTCTCTCGCTCTCTTTGATGAAGCCCGTTATTTACATCTTGATCTTTAATTACATTAAACCAGGTGCTGTAGAAAGAAGCACTTTGAATTTACACTGATAAGAATGTGTCAAGTTGCTGCACATAAATAAATAATTTGTCATTGTGATTCTTACCAGGAAAACTATTCAGTAATTTTGTTGATGTGATATATTTTGTTTGTGTATAACCACTGAATATTAAATTACCAAACCATTTTCTCCATGAACCAAAAACATTTTACTAACCAAATTCTTTTAGCTGATACTATTTCAATACAAAATCATCAAATAATCAATAAAAAAATCATCCTTTAATTTAAATAGTCACAATAGCAATCCCACCAATGTCACTGCCACCCATGGTTGAGAATGTAAGAGAGCGTTTTTCATTCCTCATTCTCTCAGGACAGGATGGCACTTACTCTTCCTCATTGCTCAGCATGATGTTACACACACATATAGACATAGTGCACACACTGAAAGTGCACACACTGAAATGGCAGTCAGTGTTCTCCCAGTGGGTCCAATGATATGATCATAATGGTAGTTCATAAAAACACATGTCAGGTCATAAGTGCTTGCTTTCACCACTCTTTAAGTATCATGTAGTATCGTTTCATTGGAAAAGTAATTGCTAGCAGATGGAAATGGAATTGGGTCGAGCATATAAATGTGTGTGTGTGTGTGTGTGTGTGTGTGTGTGTGTGTG